>OX453066.1:8559289-9018050 GCA_949699795.1 Spicauda simplicius
GAGATTGATTCGACCTAGTGCACTTGCATTTAGTAATGTATTATATCGATTGTGATAGAAATATGTAAACATAAATATTGTTACATATCGACGGTCCTACGCATAAGGCGACGTGTCAAAAATAAGTTTGAATGATATGTTTAATCTACATTGATACGTGAAGCAAAAACTTGTGATACGTTTTTAAGATACTTGCCGCAGGCGGAGGAGTACGGAATTGATGTAGAAAATAATTACGCAATTCTAATATTTTTTTTGCAAATAATGCATAAAACATACACAAAATTAACTAAAAACACATTACACTTACTACCTTGCATTTGACACCAACACATACATAATAAACGAAATAGAACATTCAATGTATTACTATGAAAACATATAGCGTTAAAAATACCCGCTACTGCTTTTAAATGCACCTTATTTATTAAACCTCTTTTTACCTTTAACGGGTGCATTCAAAATAACTTGAATATTATTATGATTTATTTAAATTAGAGAAATATTGGTGATATTGGTTTAGTTTATAACATACGTATATAAAATAAAAAAAAAAATAACATAAAATTCATGACCTTAAATTAGACATGTCGCTTTATACGTAGGGACCGTCGGTATGTATCAATATTTTTGTTTATATGTGAATGAATGAATGAATGAATGAATGCTTTATTCACAGTAACTACATGTTGCACACAATATAAAGCGTTTTATAGAAACACAAACACAAAAAGATTTTTAAATTCTTTTTTACCTCACTTGTATGTATATGCTTAAATTAGTTAGTTTAATTTGTTGATCCATCGTTTTAATTCATAAATAGAAATAAGTATTGGTATAAACAAATTGCCCATCACAGTTCGTCGTAATTCAACCATAATTAAATTTAAAAAAAATTAAAAAGAAATTAAAAAGGCGTAATTTGAAAAATATCTCAATTTCAATATATATCTACTATTACATGTTTAATAAGATACATATTTTAAAAAAATATGTACTACATACAAAGCATTTATATCTATCGTCGGTACGTAATTTTTAAGTTATTTTAATTGACTAATCTGCATTTAAAAGCAATAACGCATTTTGTGAATCAGGCAGTTACGTAAACATTGAATATTATGTTTAACTTAATTTATTCGTCACATTTTTATACATGCATATTATATTTTCGTACTCCTACTCTATATTATGCAGTGATAGCCTAATGGTTGAAACTTCCCCTCTGGATCGGGAGGTCCGAGGTTCAAACCCAGGAACGCACCACTGATTTATGTGCGTATTACACATTAATTATCACTGCTTTTCGGTGAAGGAAAACATCGTAAGGAAACCTACACACCCGAGAAATCTTTTAAAAAAAAAAGATCTCGGAGGTGTGTAAAGTCCACCAATCCGCACTTGGCCAGCGCGGTGGACTATGGCCTATAACTCTCTCATTCCGAGAAAAGACCCGTGCCCAGCAGTGGGACAATAATGGGTTGACGACAAATTTCAAACTTCTTCGTGCGTACAGAATAAAAACTGTTGAATTATTATGGCTGACAATTGTTATCTAAAACAAATTTAAATAAGACCATATTTAAACGGTTTCAATAATTCGCAAACTTTGTAGAGTTCTCATTTAAATAAGCATTATGTATATTACCATCCACAGTAACTCAATGACCTTCACATTGGACTTACAATAGACAATTGCTTACAGATTCGCAGCATTCACTTTTACTTCCTCTGAATGAAGTAAATTACGGGAACGAAACCTGTTCTGCGCTTGACCTCTTACCGACAGTGAGTTTGCATGCAATGCCACTTTCACCGACACTTGCTACAAGCAAGCTACACTGTAGTATGAGAAGTCAGTATTAACTTCATATAAATACGCGCGTGCCGCTAGGCCAATTACAAGCTTTCCAATACAGTGACTCGTAACATGAGGTCCAGTTGAGTTCTGATCTGGGAGGTTGAGCATCGCCCCGGGTTCGATGTTTATTTAACTGAAAATTCTTGGCTATTGACGATTACTTAGTAATTAACGCATTTTACACTCATAGCCACCAATTCGCACTTGGCCAGCGCGGTGGACTATGGCCTTAAACTCTCTCATTCTGCGAGAAGACTCGTGCCCAGCCGTGGGACAATAATGGGTTGTACCCAACACTCATAGCCCCACAGTAAAACTTTTAATTGTGTCGTGGGTGCCGTGGACATTCAAAAAGAAATGGTTACATTCATAAAGAATTAGTGTATCACAATTTAACAATCAGACCGAGAACAGAAATCTAAATTTATCATTCAGATCTCTGTCTGGTCTGGGATTGAATCCGGAACCTCCTCAGATCGGTATGAAGACCGCCCCGTCATGCGGTTCGTACATTTAACAATAATACCAATGGACAATGGATCCAATAATAAATGATCGGGAAAGTAACCTTTGAGACCTGATGATTCTGCGTCATACGACATCATTTGTAACAGCAAAGGGAAAGTATGAAATTTATATGTCATATTGTCATTTCTTCTTATAACATGATGTAACAAAAAATCAAGAAGAGAATCAACATGGAATACACAAAAATAAGGAAATACTGCAAAGAGGAAAACGGATTCTTATTAATACTATAAAAGCGAAAGTTCGTGAGGATGTATATGTACCTATATTTTTCTAAATTTACTGGTCGCATTTCGCTGAAAATTAGCAAACACTAATTGTATGACCTAAATTAATACATAGGATACTCATTCCCGTGGTAGACGTAAACGGAGCGAGCGAAGCTACGGGATTAACTTTGTACATATGTATTTGTTCTGACTCGACCGTTTCTTTTGCATGCAAAATTGTTCGCCTACCCACTCTAGTGCTCACAAAAATAATATCATTGTTAAAAACTAATTTCTCAGTAAGCGATTTGTAATCTTTTTGGGAAATAAAGAATCTTAAACCATACATATGTATATATAATATTGTTGGAAATAAAGTAAAACTCGTGAACTTCACCATTAACACTATTTATTTCATATATTTACATTGCACCATATATCATTTTTCAGTAACATTGTCAAATACGAATGAAAAACCTGTCTTTTTCTAGCGTCACAAATTTTAAGTTTGTATATTATAACAAATATTCTTTATTTCTTTTATGTCAACTAACTATTGTTTTAAGTAAACAATGTACCTACACATTTTTATGCTTATAAAAATAGCGTGGTTTTGTGTTCGTGCTTCAATGCCAACATTCTGTACGTACCTACCTAATTATATGTTAGGTAGTTTGTTTTCCCTCACTACTAAGTAGTAAGTACTAAGCGCAAGAAGCGCATCAGTTATAGTAACTACAAATTCCTTGAAAATGATTTTACTAAATCTTGATTTAGGATCAATTAACGGATTCAATTGGTCGAATAAATCACATTATTATAAATCATGAATCCAGATGAATTTTTAATAACTTGTTAAACTGAACGAAAAATTTAACAAATATTTCTAAAAAGTGAACAATTACAATTAAAAAATAAATAAAACAAAGATTAATTTGAAAAATACTCTAATTTATTTGTATTAAATCAATAAATTCATAATGGATGTATGTTAAAAACGGAATTAGGTACCAGGGAATGACTAAAGTAACGACAGACCGACAACCGACATTTCTTTAATATTTTTTTAAGTAGAATGAGCAACCAGTCCTAGTGGATCAGTAGCTCATTTGCCCACGGACTTATGTGAGCAACTTTATATTGAACATGAGTTCTACCTGAAATCAACCGTAGATGCGTTAGTAACAGCGGTGTCTTAGACTCCTTATCTGAAAGTGTGCCGATAACCACAACATAGAACTAAAACAGATATGGAGATTCACCGGTAACTGCAGTCTTTCTCGTAATTCTTTCCTCAATACGTCAAAAAACAGCTATTATTGTGTATTTTATTATGATAATGCACTATGTAATAAGTCGAGAAACAGCTAATATAATGTATTTTATAATGATACTGCACTATGTATCACGGGCACGATATATACACCGCCGTAATGAACCTACGAAGTTCCAAGGTCTCCTAAATTATTTCACTTTTAAAACATTTTTAGCAATCACGTCACTTGACTCTATAATTTCTTTATGTAGGACCTTTCTTTTGTTTACGAGGGAAAACCTTCAAAAGGTACCTGACGTCGTGGGAGCGACGCGGGGTATGTAGGATTCTTACCGCACTAAACCTCCCCCCCCCCCCCCGATCTCCAACGAAATACAGCCGGAGTCCTCCGAGCGCGATGCCTCTTTCGGGCTCTTCCCTGGTGGGCGTAAAACACTCACCACACCTTCTGGTCTTCACGGCGGCATGGGACCACACATGCCGCTGTCCATTACGGGGTTGCTTGGCAGGACGATTCGAGCTACCACTCTTCCCCCAACGTCGGAAGCCCCTTTTAGTCGCCTCTTACGACAGGCAAAGAATACCGTAGCCCTATTCTGGTCCCGGAACTACAGGGACATTTGGACCTAGTAACTAAAAATCTGGGTGCATTGTGATCGCTTCAGCAGTGACGTCAGCGGCAATAGCTATCTGCTCGTCACATCAAAGAAAGTACCGTTCTATTTACCGTTAACTATTATCACCAACCACAATCATTTTTACGCTTTAAGAAAAAGTATCTACCATTACAATTTAAAACGTATTTAGTTTAGTATTCCGCGCTCTAACGCAATTACTCTCTTGTGGTTAGTTGTAGTCATTTTTTGTATCTTATACGTCACGTAATTATAAACTCATTACAATCGAGCGAGTTAACCATGAAAATTCGAACAAAAGATTTCTCTAGCTAAAGTGAAATGTATGTTAATTAACTCTACTACCACTTGTTTAGCATATAAATATAAATGCACTCAAATTGTAGGTACTATTATTCAGAACCACTGTCTGCATCCACTGTCTGTCTTAAGAGGCAACTAAAAGGGCTGTCGGAGTTAAAAAGGCCAAGAATGGAAGCTCGCACCGCCAGCGACACCAGAAGGATGAGGGTACGTGTTACAGCATACCGTTGAAATCACGAGATGGTGTGATGGGCTTACAAGCCCACTCGGGTGAAGCCTGAACAGCCAACTTGCTCCGAAGAGCTTTTAGTGGATAAAAATCCCACAATTTTGAATATTTCCGCCTCAAACTAAAAAAGGTACCCGATTATTGGCTTTCCCTTGTAATTAAAAAAAAAACCGTTCCTAATAGTATCCTAAGTGCGCTTATATTTGGTTTCTATTACAAATATATATTAAACAATTATTGTGACGAAACTGCTCATGGAATTTGTGTAAATAATTTAGTATTTTTTAACGTCACTTAATAAAGTCTTATATGTTATTTTTTCCAGAATTTCATAATTATTCGCTTGATGACGGTTAATTATTCAAATTCATTATTCATATTGAGGTTTTTAACCGTTTATTACTTGTAACAATGTAATATCTAAGTAATTAAGTTCATCAGTTTCTCACCATGTTTTAGTGGTATTGTTAAGGTTTTTGTTTCCCAGAAAATAGCGATATATCCTATAAGAATTGAATAAAAAGGTTTATTGTTTCCTGATGAGTACATAGCATGCCTATTATGCATCCTTATCGCGGCTTGACACGGTTAATAATTCGTACTACTCACCCGTCGCAACTAAAAAACTAAACTTGTTATTGTCTAAAGTAACAGGAATATTTCTCAAATTCAAATAAATTGTAATAATTATCAGTTATTTTGAACCTACCCGTTAAAGGTAAAAGGAGTTTAATTAACTAAGCTGCATTTAAAAGCAAAACCGGGTATTTTGATAAAGACATCTGACATTTTTGACGTTATGTGTTTTCATAGTAAGACATTGAATGTTTTATTTTTTTATTACGTATACTATTTGTGTCAAATGGAGGGTAGTGTGTGTAATGTGTTTTTTAATTGATTTTATGTATGTTTTATACATAATTTAAAAAAATATTAGTATTGCGTAATCTTTCTGTTCGAAATGGATTTTCTGGCCGTTAATAAATTAACTATATGATAGATATATGTACGAATGCCTTGTAACGTCACGGAATATAGTAGCGACCTAGAGTACAACCACAGTATTAGGGCTACCCGCCTAAAGTATTTTAATACATCTGTATACTTGACTTTCTTTCTTACTTATTATGTATTTTATTCAGTAGATTAAGGTAAAAAAACAACGCCTTCTTTAAATTTTTAAGAGACTTAATAATAAATCGTACACAAATAATAGTTATTTTCACACTGAATAATATTTTACCAACCAAAATAAAAATTATCAACACTAGACGTGTTTATGCACAATTAAAGCAATCAAAAACAGCCTAATATAGTTTACAACTGCTCTTCTCTACATTATTATTTAAATAAAAAGATCCACTGCTTAAAAAACGTCACATCGCCCGCTCGCGACTACGGCACTATTCACTAGCTGTTGGGTACCGAGTGCATACCGAAATCGTGGCACGTAGGTACAACTTGCGTTTCGTGCGTTTGTAAGAAGTTAGATTACTGTAGATACTATTACCGTGGTACAACACTCTACTTCCTCTTTTATTGAGACCGTTTTATATAAATATTAAGTAATATGTTTGAGTGTAAAAGGGCCGCTTCAGAACTCATAACTTGTTGGTAATAGGTAATATAAGACACTTTTCCTCCTTTTCTACATACAGTGTATTGTTATTAGTTAAATATCTGGGTTTCCGGGTTAACAATGTTAAATGTAGACAAGTAAAACGATAAAAATCTTTTGCAACTAGGCAAAAGATTTTTATCGTTTTAATTAGTATTATTTACCAAATGATATTAGGAAAATGTTAATGATTAAGTACTAGAACGTGTATATTTTTATTTTTATTGTTGATAACATACCTTTAATATGTTAAAATATACCTAATAATATAAATATTAAAACTTAATAATAAACTTTAATATACCAAATAAAGCTCTCGGTGTTTGCTATAAATTACTTTAGTCGTTCCCAAGGTTAGACTATATAGACAGACTTATAAACTATGTTAATTTCTAGTAAATATGGAACTACAAAAGCTAATAAAATTATAGTCATGTCTAAATTGCAAACGGGAACTTAAGTTTTATGAAAGGTCTAAAACTTATAGCAATTGGTCTACGTTTTCGCTAATGAAGCTAAGGTTATGAGAGTAGAACGCGTTTTATCAATTGAATAGGAAGGAAGTAAAACTCAATCGTGTAGTCCAACCGATGTTAACAATGCTACCTACAGTAAAATTACCAAGTAAAACAAATATACGAATGTTTAACGGGTAAAAAATATCTTTGTATATTTTACCAGCAGAAATCACGCGAATTCGTTCGCGTAGACTGTAGCATATGCGTTAAAATAAAAATTTATGGAATTTTATTACACCTTGACTCACTTTACTGAAGTTTTAGCTAATACCACTTATGTATTCTAGTAATAAAATTAGCCTATGTTACTCAGGAATAATGCAGCATTCCAATGGTGAAAGAATTTTTAAAATCGGTTCAGTAGTTTTTAAGTTAATTCATAACAAACATACAAAAATACAAAGTTTTCCTCTTTATAATATTAGTATAGAGTATACGAGTATCCTGTGATGAGAAAACAAGTGATATAAAGCGAAATTTACATCTTAATAAAATAACAAATTGTGTTCGCATTTTGAATTTGAAGAGTTTCTTTGAGCCCGCTGTTGTCAAAGAGTCGGAATATTTAAATTTGTCCTTTTCTACAACGAAACACCGAATATTTAAAATAAACAGTAAACTAAATCAACTTGCTGAAATTTTGAGTTCAGTTACTTTTGTTCTCACTGTAAAATAAATAGAGCAGTGATAGCCTAATGGTTGAAACTTGCCCTCTCGATCGGTAGGTTCGGGGTTGAAACCCAAGCACGTACCACAGATTTTTCTAAAATTATGTACGTATTAGAAATTAATTATCACTGCTTTTCGGTGAAGGCAAACATCGTGAGGAAACCTACTCACCCGAGAGTTCTTTAAAAAAATCTCGGAGGTGTGTTTAGTCCACCTATTCGCACTTGGCCAGGTGGACTATGGCCTAAACTCTTTCATTCTAAGAGAACGTGTCTCTCGGCCCAGCAGTAGGACAATAATGGGTTGACTGTTGTGTAATATAAACATAATCGTATACCTACATCAAAAGTACTTCAACTTTGTCGTTCGTATACAGCTATGATGTAACGAATATTCGCAATCGGAAGACTTGTGCGAAAATTTAATTGCAGTGTGACGACGAAAAAAAATTTGGCGCAAAATTAATTATTCTAAAAAGTATTTGAGAATTGCACGTTCACTACTACAACTACTTAAAATACAAAACTTACGATCATATAAACCTTATCAGAACAAAATTCTAAGCTGTGGAAATGTTTAAATCGTTTAGGATGTGGCATTATTTTCTATAATTTTACAACGTGCTTGTCCTAGAAACGCCTTGTCGTAAAATTTATTTTGTTAACACAAAGGCAGATGAAGCCTGCCCGACGTTTAGCAACACTCTCTTGCCAACAAGCTCTTAGAAAGGCTAGAACTCACAGCTTTTCTACATATATTTACACAAATTGTTTACAATTTCACATATCGCTCTTACTTTACATTTTGAAGGTGGTAGAACCAGTGTAGTTCGACCGGGGAAGTACCACTGCCACACCTATTTCTAGCGTGAAGCATTTCTTGCGTTTCGATAGAAGGGTGTGGTTGCCGGCACACTTTTACATGAGGCCACCATCATAGTCCTCGGGAGTAGCAACGCATCTGTGTTTGACTTCAGATAGAACCCATGTTCTGTAAGAAGTTGATTACAGGTGTCCATGAGCGGCAGTGACCACTTACCATCAGGTGGACTGCATGCTCGTTTGCTACTTCAGTCAAATAAAAAAAAAAAAAAACTTCTGACGCGGCGACTTCCCTTATTTTTTATGTTAGTATTTTTTTCTTATGAACTGAGCTTCGTTGGAATTTACTTTTTTAGGATTCCGTACTCAAAGGGTTAAAACCGAACCCTACTACTAAAACTCCATTGTCCGTCTGTTTGTCTGTCTGTCACCAGGCTGTATCTCATTAACCGTGATAGCTACACAGTTGAAATTTTCACAGATGATATGTTTCTATTGCTGCTATAACAACAAATACATAAAAATTGAATAAAATAAATATGTAATTGAGGTTCTCATACAAACGTTAAATTGCCGGATTTAAAGATAATGGGTACGGAACCTTTTGTGTGTGAGTCCAACTCACACTTAACAGGTTTTATTATTTATTTATTCATAAATCAATCACATATTGTATATATTGCATGTTTTGGGCATGTAACTATCAAAACAAGAATTCATTTATTAAATGTAATAAAAATGATTCAAAAAATGTCATTCAATCCTGAATGGATTCCATTTCGGTGTATTATTATTATATGGCTAGATAGAAGATCTTTGTTTCTTTTTCTCCAATTTCTTTTGCTATGCAATTGCTATGATTTTGTGTGAACTACTCTTAACAATCATTATTTACGACAATACACCTATAATGCTCCAACAAATTAAATTTAAAACTACTTACGAAATTGGAACATCTTGTTATAGAAAAGGCATAGAATATCTTTTAAAATGAGTAATGAACTAATTACCCTAGAGAACGCGATCCCTTATGACCCATCAATGAAAAAATTTGGGCTCAAGCCCATTTTCCGATTAATAATATAAAGAACTCGTGAATTTAGAGACATACAAAAAAAACAGTACGTGACTAATTCGTCAAGACTTCCGTAAATGTATTTCATATAACTAGTCACCCGTCGCATCGGTCAAAATTCGACCGTAATTTAAATTATAAAACTAAACTTCATATTGTCCAAAGTAGTATTAATATTTCTCAAATGCAAATAAAATGTAATAATTTTCTAAAACTAATTTTGAACGCAATCCGTTATATATAAAAAGAGGTTTAATTAGCTAAGCCGCATTTAAAAGAAATAGCGGGTATTTTGACAAAGACACTGACATTTCTGACGTTATGTGTTTTCATAGTAAGACGTTCAATGTTTTATTTCGTTTATTATTTATGTGTTTGTGACAAATTGCACGGTAGTGTCTGTAATGTGTTTTTAGTTGATTTTATGTATGTTATGTGCAATAATTGAAAAAAATATTAACATTCTGCTCTCCTTCTCTGCGTCCACTATAACCGTGCAAAATTTCATACTAATCCGTCCGCGGCATATTACTTAAAAATGCACCACAAAATTTTGCTTCGCGTATTAATATATAGATTATTTAAACTAGGCCTATACTTTCATATGGGAATATCATATTCATTCTAAGACTCCTAAAAAGTAGTAGCACGTAATTAACCAACATTTGAAAAATTATCACTGTAATACATAAATACAACAACAATATGTATTAACTTATTATTTGCCAGAATTGCTCCTAAAACACGTAGGTACAATACGGCGATTTACTTGTGTTAATGTATTGAATAACTTAGATAATCCGTTTACATCAGTATTACGTACCCATTCAGGTGGTAAACATACTCGTTTAAATCTCTACGGCAAAACTCAGCCATGCATATCAATTTCAGTTTAAAAGTAGTGTATTTTATTCTTCCGATATACAAAAATGATAATATCAAGTGACACAGCATAGTCAGAACCGTTTTTTTTTCAAATTTCCGACCAACAACACAACATTTTTACAAAGTGAAAATTAATCGCAGTAATGCGTCCTTGCAGGCGTTAAAAATGTCGTCCCTGTAGCCTCGGGGTCAGAATAGGGCTACGGTATCCCCTGCCTGTCGTAAGAGGCGACTAAAAGGGGCTTCCGGGGTTGCAGACGGCTAGAGTGGGAGCTCGAACCGTTCGGTCAGGCAATCCCGGGAAGGACGGCGGTATGTGTGGTCGCATACCGTTGTAAAGATTAGACGGAGCGGTGGGCCCAGCCGCCCATCTGGGAGGAGCCCGATGGGGCAGCGCGCTCGAGGATTCCGGTTGAAGTCGTTTCAACCGGAATCCTGCGTCGCTCCCACGGCGTCGGGTACCTTTGGAAGGTTTCCCCCTCGAAAACAAAAAAAAAAAAAAGGCGTTAAAAATGTACGGGCTACAGAGACAATGCTACAATGCCCGATAGTTGTTATGATAATAATTTTCTAGCAACTTATAGACCTGTTGGCATATTTACTATCTTAGGGGCCGGTTATTTCTATAGAATATTCTTTTCTTTATGTCGATCTATTCCAAAAGAGTGTAGTTTGTAAATAAACGATTAATAAGAATTGATTTAAAAGTGGGTGGTAGACGAACATAGGAATTTCTAGATTAAATTAATACTACTTACTACGTTTAACAATAATATCATGTTTAAAGCATATATTTTTAACACGTTTCATTATTCAAAACTTGATTAAAAAGCTCCGATTCGGCCATTCCAATTAATTATCAATTAAAATAATTAACTTTGTTGAATTTTGTACGCTTCAAAAATGACCCCATGAACAATGAGCTTAAAACGAAACAGACTGTAATAAATTATGTACTCGATTCTCATACTAATATTGGTGTCTCATTAACATAATTACTACGTTGTATTAATAGTTTTGCTGTGTATGGAATATGTTTAGAGCAGTGATAGCCAAATGGTTGAAACTTGCCCTCTCGATCGGGAGGTCCAAGGTTCAAACCCAGGCTCCACTGATTTTTTTGAAATTATGTGCGTATTAGAAATTAATTATCACTGATTTCGGTGAAGGAAAACATCGCGAGGAAACCTACACACCCAAGAGTTTTTAAAAAAAAAAGTTCTCGAAGGTGTGTGAAGTCCACCAATTCGCACTTGGCCAGTGCGGTGGACTATGACCTAAACTCTCTCATTCTGAGACGTAACCAGCAGTGGGACAATAACGGAATGACGAGTATGGAATATGTTCACATACGTACTAACTGCAATCTTTCCCACCATTCCAGTTAAGAATCTGCACTCTTAGGATTGAAGTAGTAAAATACGATCGAGTGTAAAACCTCAAGCCACACGACCCTGGTACGATTTAGTACTTCAAAAATACCTTTGTTGATGGCACGACGTTACTTTGTCATAGACTAACAAGTTTTGATACTTGTAAAGATATTGAAGTTTAACTTTTCTTTTTTTTATCTGATTGAAGTAGCAAACGAGCATGCTGTCCATCCGATCGTAAGTGGTTACTGCCGCCCATGGACTACGGTAATCAACTTCAAATATAATATGGGTTCTATCAATCACAAATGCGTTGCTACTGCCGATGCGTTGCTAATCACAAATGTCAATCACAGATGCGTTGCTTCTCCCGAGGACTATGATGGTCGCCTCATATAAAAGTGTTCCGGCAACCACAGCCTTCTAGTCCTAGGGATCTTGGTTTTTTTTTAGAATTTTGTGTTGCGTTTATTGAGATGACGCGTGAGATGAAAATACGCGCGTCAATTTAACAGTTTTTTTTTTTTATTTAGGTTCGTCTTCTGATCGAGTTTTAGTTAATACCTCAGGAGTAAGCTCTAGTTTTCTAGAATTGCATTACTATTTAAAAGAATTACTGAATTAATTATCAAGTAAGGTTATTTTGCTTAGTCTCAAATTATTTTAATAACAATTATCTTTCTCCTAGAGTACATACGCTACGAATATATTTGAAAGCGTTGAACGGACATTAATCTTTTTTGTGAGAGTGTATAGTTGATTTTACGTGCCTAGGAATATAAGTGAATACAAGTGTAACATTGTTTAGTTATTAAAACAAAAAACCCGACTGTCCAAGAAATGTTGATTGACTTCACTTTCAGTAGATTCGATACCCATGCTATTATGATATACACTTTGCAAACTACCTGTGTCACTGTGAAAACTAAGACAATTCCAACGATGTCACATGTTACAATCTGTCAATCCGTTTAGGCTGGAGCGTGTGCCATAAAAATGGGCATACAACTTTACGCTCCTCCTGACGCGGTCGCAGGGCTGTATTCACTACATGGTATAAAACAAAGTTGCTTCGCCCTGTCGGTCCATATGTATGTTTATCTTTAAAACTACACTACGGATTTTAGAGCAGTTTTTTTAATAGATAGAGTGATTTAAGAGGAAGATTTTTATGTATCGGTAATACATGCATAATATAGTAGAGGAACGCTGATAATTTTAGATTTTTTTACTTTTAGGCGGAACGAAGTTCACCTAAAAGTTCGGGTCAACTAGTTAACCTATAAGTGGCCCTGGACACGTACAGATTATGACCATAATAAAGCGTTTACGTTTTGTTACTTAGCCTTGGGTAGTTCGCAAACGACCTAGCCTAGTTCGGAAGGAACAGTTTCATTTGCTTGACGACCTTTTTTTTTGGTCATCACACTGAAATATGCTTGATATTATGCTTCTGCCGACCTTTTTTGTCATCTCATTGGCTTCTGTATACTAAGACGACTGACCTTATTTTTGGTCTCTCTCTCACTCTCATCGACCCATTATTGGCGTCCCCTGCTGGGCACGGGTCTTCTCTCAGTATGAGAGAGTTTAGGCCATAGTCCACCGCGCTGGCGAAGTGCGAATTGGTGGACTTCACACACCTCCGAAAACTTTTTTTAAGAACTCTCGGGTGTGTGGGTTTCCTCACGATGTTTTCCTTCACCGAAAAGCAGTGATAGGTAATTTCTAATACGCACATGAATCAGTGGTGCGTGCCTGGGTTTGAACCTCAGACCTCCCGATCGAGAGGGCAAATTTCATTAGGCTATCACTGCTCTATGCTTTTTGGCTATTACATTGAAATCTGTATACTTCTAAAGAGTACTACTTGGGTAGGAACTAGGGGGCTCCTCTGATCGCGGAGCTCTGTGCACATGCCCAATGTGCCGAATGGGAAAGAGTGGCCTGGCAGTCGGGTAAATACTTAAATACTCATAATGTTTGTAATTCATATTTTTCTCTTTTATAATTTGTCTCTCTATATTATTCTATTATATATTATTCTCTCTATGCAGAAAAAATGTTGTAAATTATGTAAATGTAATTTTGAGACCATAATAATACATAAATAATAATTACTAATAATATAATCAAATTTCGAATTTCAACTGCTTGGAAACTATATACCTAATGTTTAAACATGAATGTTTAAAAACCATTATCTGAACTTTAAATAAAAGGTATAGGAATATACATGTGTATTCTCACGCTAAAATTTTCTGTATCGTCATGAATACATACAAAAACATAAAAAAAATGTACTAAAAAGACTCAACATTAATTCAGTTCTCAGGATAGTGACATCCATATAATACATACAATGTTAGTAATCAGTAATCAGTAACAATTTTATTGTTAAAAACAGGTACATTAATGGTGTTAACAGAACATTTGTGGTTGTTTTTAGAATCTAATTGAGTTTTTTAATCTAACCCGCTGAAGACCTATTCGGTAGCCACCAACAAAAAATATTTACAATAAATGTTGTGTCGGAGACATAAAGTACGGAAAACATAATATAGTAAAAGTAATAAATAAAAGTTTAAGTACAAAAAAGTCTTTGTCTATATAAAAATATAGATAAGTCCTCGTCAACCCATTATTGTCCCACTGCTGGACACGGGTCTTCTTTCAGTATGAGAGAGTTTAGGCCATAGTCCACCGTGCTGGCCATGTGCGAATTAGTGGACTTCACACACCTCCGAGAACTTTTTTTAAAGAACTCTCGGGTGTGTAGGTTTCCTCATGATGTTTTGCTTCACCGAAAAGCTTTGATAATTAATGTATAATACGCATATGAATCAGTGGTGCCTGGGTTTGAACCTCGGACCTCTCGATCGAAAGAGCGAGTTTCAACCATTAGGCTGTCACTGCTCTTGTCGTTGATAAGTCTGACTGGCTATTTATAAAACTGGTAGTTGAATAAGGTCTAGTAGACAAAAATGATTGAATTAAAATTAAGTAAAACATTATAGATAAGATTGTACGTAATTATTTCTTACTCCAGTTTATATGGATGCTTATACAGAAATTACGTAATAGTGTGTGAATTTGTGCGCACAGACTACAACACAATACAATACAAATATTTAACCTCTATTTAAACCCTTTAAAGGTCACAAAAATCTTTTCTTAGTGGGTTTCTACATCATAAAATGAATGCGATATTCTAGTTTAATGATTCTCTGGTTTAATGAGGCTCTGCGATCAAGTTCAGATTAAGTGTCCTTCATAACCCTTTTTAATGCTTAACCTTTCCACTCCCAAGTAAAATATACTATCAATAATATAAGCAATAACTATTTTTACACTAGAAAAGGTTTTGGATTGGCACTCAGAAACTCAGTATGGGATATAAATTGATTCAAATTGTGCTGGCAACCACACCTTTCTTTCAAAATTTAAGATATGCTTCACGCTAACAATAAGCAAGTCATTTTATTTTCTCTAAACAAATGAAACCAAAACCTGGCAATTGTTTTGATTAAGAGCAATGACGTGAAGTAATGAAACAATAACTTGAAATAAGAACTCAGCCCCAAAATCAATCTCTATTCAATTAATGTACCATTTCTTCAAATTTAATTCTTAGATGAAAGTGGGTTTTATTTATTTATTACTTTATCATATAAATATTATTTTCATTTCAATAAATTGAAAAAGAATAATGATGGCTATTACTTGCGATTTTTAACATGTAATTATTTTATGTATTAAGTTGTACTAATTTTATTAGACTCAAACATTTTATTCTACGTTTCGATTTCTTGAAGGCATGTGGGCCTTTAGAAATATGGAGGGTAATATTTCTGCCTATAGATTGCAGAACCCTTTGGGGTTCATCTTCATTGGAACCATTGACATGCTCAATGCCTATTAACAGTAGTGATAAACACTGTTGTATTCTGATTTGAAGCAAGTGTTAAGGACTATTATTATATTCACTTACCCAAGGAATTGCAAAGCAATCCCCAGGAATCAACCCCAAGTAGGATTCTAATCTTACAGATATCCACGGGCGATAGTGACCACTTACCATCAGGTGGACTGCATGCTGTTCCCGATATAGTAAAATATCACACAAATCAAAATTAAAGCCGCGTTTAAACAATTGAATGTACAGATGTGTAAATACCGTATTGTACAAATCAAACAATCTGGTATTTACTTTTCAAACACAAATAAAAATACAATCATTTTTTATAATCGAATGGTTTGGTTGAACGATTTGTAATTTCATTATATACATTGTGTATTGTATTGGGACATATGTCCACATTATGTGCTATTTTATAGTACCTACGTTAGGTATACTGCTATTAGTGAATTCAAAATTAAAGAATAGAATAATATAAGTGCAGCACAGAACAAATAGAACACAGGAAATCATATAAAGTCGCCTCATATAAAAGTGTGCCGGCAAACACACACTTCCATCGAAACGCAAGAACTCACACTAGAACTAGGTGTCGCAGTGGTACGTCCCCAGTCGAACTACACTGTTTCTACCACCTGGAAAACCACGTGTTTTCATGCTTGAGGATACTCCCTAAGAAGAACGCCTCAAAAGAATGTGTGCGAAAGTGAATCAGCAACCACACCTTTCTACGAAAACAAGGAGTGTTTCACGCCAGAAAAACGACAAGTATGACGATAGTAGGTATATTCCTGGTCAAACCATAGCACTAAATGGCTAGTTCTTAAATACAATAGAAGGAATAAAGAATACTAGTCACCCGTCGCAACGGTCGAAATTCGACCGTAATTAAATTAGAAAACTAAACTCCATATTGTCCAAAGTAGCAAGAATATTTCTCGAATTCACATAAATTTTTAACTCACCCGTTTAAGGGAAAAAAGAGGTTTAATTAGTTAAGCTGCATTTAAAAGCAATTTGTCTTTGTCAAAATACCCCCTGTATTTTGACAAAGACATCTAATATTTTTGATATTATATGTTACCATAGTTACAATGAAAGTTTTATTTCGATTAATATATGTGTTTATGTCAAATGCATGGTAGTGTGCGTAATGTTTATTTAAGTGATTTTATGTAGGTTTTATGCATCATTTGAAAAAAATATTAGCATTCCGTAGTCCTTCTCTGCGTCAACTATAACTGTGCGTAATTTCATACTCCTCCGTCTGCAGCAAGTATTTTAAAAACGGGTCACAATTTTGGTTCACGTATAAATATATGGATAATGTTATTACACGACGTATTCTAGAACATCTATCTATGAAAGAAAATGAAAATGAGGCCATAAAAGTGAAGCTTATACCAATTGGAAAGTGGCTATCGACGTTACTTGCACATAACTGTTTACAGAGCGAAGCTCAAGGAGTGTTTGTCGTAGTGTACAAACGTTTCGTGCCTTACTCGGTATTGCTCTCAGCTTTGTGGTCACATCCCATGGATAGTATTTCGGCCTTCACTTACCTCACTTCGACTTGGATGCACTAAAATATCCTAATACCCAGATAAATAGTAGAGAAATTGAAAATTTCAAGACAACCACTATACTTTTGACACTCCACTTTCGCACTTATTGAAGTTTTTACCATTTTCAAAATACTAATTAACCTAGTACCACACGCGTAGTAGTAACGCGAGAATTTTTATGCGTTCAGTGTTAATTTAAATTCGGCCGTTTAATGCAATATCACATATTCTATTGCAAACTGATTTTCACTTATACTTGTGATACAAATAAACATGTTTTGCGCTACGTGAGTTCCGAAGACGGTTACTTAGTACTGCATTATCGTTTATACAAAACGGAAACTAAATAAGAATTACAGTCGGCCTTGTAGTCCTGTTGTTATATGCAATTATTTAACACAACAGCTCTCAGTGCTGTTTCTTAATTCTTTCGTGAGTAATTATTAAAATTATTTAATCATAACTTCGACTTATTGCACAAGTAACGCATACAATGTAAAACGAAGACCTAATAAAGTTGTACGGATTAACAATCGCTAATGCGATGAGTGACATATAAAAGTCAATGAGCATTATGAATTTTAATAATAAATTATTTACTTATCAAGGATAAAAACCAAAACTACGATTTGACAAATCGGTTCACCCAGTCCGGAGTAATCAGGTAACAAACATAAAAAATACAGATGAATTGAGAACCTCTTCCTTTTTAAAAGTTGGTTAAAAATATATAATTTTTATCTCAACTGTACTCTCGCAATTTATTAACACAGAAATAATAAGTTCCTTGCTATTATTTATTTATAAGTTTAGTTTTTATTTAATCTAATTTTTGTTATTTAATTTTATTTACTTTATCTGTTGTATCTATATAAATAAAGAATGATGATAAGGTTGGAACAAATTAACAAAACTAAAATACTAAATTTTAAAATGTATACTTTTAATATATACTTAATTAAAAATAATTAATGCTCACTCTTAATAATCCGCAGTAGACGACTGTAATGTCCGAAGCACACACTCTTAACAAGCACAATTATTAGCCAAGTAATATCACATCACTACTCCGTAAGATGAAGCTTTGTGCGCGCCGGCGACCACCGCCTCTTACTTATAGTTTCAGCGGCGTAACACTTTCCCCACCCATCTTCATCTCTCCCAATTTCTCCGCAGACATTCAAAAATCACCATGAATACCTTCTGAAGGGTACAAGGTCAGTAGTCTTGTTCCTATTAAGTAATTAAGCTTAATCGGTGACATCTGATAATACGAATAATTAATAGTCAATGCATAAAGTAATTAAGAGGTAATAGCTCTAGCGAAAAACGATTTAATTTAATTTAGTTTAATTATATAATTAACTAATAAATATAATCATAGCTTTCAAATGTATTTAATGTAAGACGCTCATATCATAATGCATTTGTTATCCGTTTGTTACATTACTTATAATAATTATAATATTATCTAATACTAATAATTATAGTAATATTTACGATTTATTCAAACTCCTTACTATTTTAACTTTTGTACTCTAAAACACTACATGACCGTAGTTTTAGGTAACCTTTTAACACTTTATAGAAACTTAATATTAAGTAAAAATTAAATTTGCATTATACAATCATTTTCTCTCAATCTCTCAGTGAAACATAACAGAGCCCAAACTACTGAAATTAGAACGAGGAAATTCGGAAAAAAGTTTTATTATCTGATGTAGATATAGACAAAGATTTTTTTGATATTACACCAATTAGGGGGACTAAACAGGTGTTTAATTATTGTATTACAGTGTGCGAGTACATCTATACATACATACCTTATTAGACAATGCAAAGACGAAGACAAAATTTAACTTAGATTTATGTCGTTACCTAAGTAACAAAAAAAAAATAGACTAAATTCATAAGAAATATTTGCAGACCTAATGCTTAATATTAAGGTTAATGCATGTAAAATAAAAACAGATAGCTTATGTCCGTAGCGTAGTATACGTTATTAAATAAAATGTGAAACCGCGACACAATATAAAGATTATATCCATTAGCCGACAGCCTCATTTAATGACAATTTTCTATAATGGGTCACTAGAAAGCAACATACATCTTAAGATATGTATGACTAACTTGTTCATAATATGGTGACACTAAGGCATCCGAACAATCAATAATATACTCTTTGTATTTGTATATCTATATAATAAATACGTGCAAAAACTTGTGATCCGTTCTTAAGATACTTGCCGCGGGCGGAGGAATATGAAATTACGCACGGTTATAGTTGATGTAGAAAAAGATTACGCAATGCTAATATTCTTTTCAAATAATGCATAAAACATACCTAAAATCAACTAAAAATACATTACACACACTTCCTTGCATTTGACACAAACACATACATAATAAACGAAATTGAACATTCAATCTCTTACTATGAAAACACATAACGTCAAAAATGTCAGATGTCCTTGTCAAAATACCCGCTATTGCTTTTAAATGATCTTAAGCTAATTACACATCTTATTACCTTTAACGGGTGCGTTCAAAATAACTTAAAAAATATTACAATTTATTTGAATTTGAGAAATATTCGTGCTACTTTGGACAATATGAAGTTTAGTTTTTTAATTTAAATTACGGTCCAATTTCGACCGTTGCGACGGTTGACTAGTGTATATGAAAACCTGATGAAACCCGCGACTATACAACCTTAAATCTGCTTTATACCCCAGCAATGTTCTTTATGAATGAATATTTTTATTTATCAGATGATCAGATCAGCAAACGAGCAAGTATCGTACCTGATGGCAAGTGGTAACTACTGTCCGCGGACATCTGTAAGCAACTTCAAACAGAACAGTGGTCTTATCTGAAGTCAATCACTAATGCATTGCTACTTCCGAGGAATAAGATGGTCGCTTCATATAAAAGTGAGCCGGCAACACCACACTACATTTAAATACTACCGCAATTAAATACTATATATTATCAAATTCCCCAAAAAGCCTGAAAATATATTTTTTAGGGTTTTGTGAAACTCAGTTAGTTTTTAAACAATTTTTATTTCGCTATTTTCACTTCTTTCAGGTGAAGTTTCCGACGATACTTTCTGCGTGCTGTCATACGTTACACACAGTACCTACATCCATATCATGAAGAATCGAAGGAAGAAGTAGATCGTGATAATTTTTGTTTTAGATATCAATCAGTATTACTTGATTTGCATGCAAAACAAATTGTTAGCAAAGAAAACAGAAATATTTAATTAAGATTTGTTGGTATGGCGTCCACAGTATTGACAATTGTAATTTTCACATACTCTGTGAAAATTACAATTGTCTATCTGTTACGATTCAAGATATACCTATTTCAGACTGACGAACAGTGAAACTTTCAGACCAGGGTTCCGCTGTCACTATTTGGGTAACATGTTATTCAACCACTAAGGGTTCCGTCGAACGCAAAGTAATTATTTTATTTCCAACCCCAACTTATCTTCATTCTCATAATGTCCGAACGAGTTTCCTATCAGTTCAAGTGAGGTTAACACCATAGTCTACGGAAATGGTTAAAAGATTAAAACAACAAAGAATTCTCAGAAGATTAAAACAAATAATAATTTTACAAATACGCACATAGCTTTGAAAATCAGAGGAGTGTGCCTGGAGTCCCTCGAACACTCATTAAGAGCTGAATCATACTAGTGTTATACAAGGTAGTTAAAATATACATTAGTAGATGATCGGCCATTTAAAATACGCTGTACTGTTAAATAAAAAAATACTTTTCCCACTTACCACATTACTTATCGAGGGTGCGTGTTCGTTTTGATATAAAGGTTGTGTTAATCAAACAAAGCACTTACATTATGTAAATCTACTTTTTGAGTACGTAGTATACGTAGGACAAGAAGATTAGAAGTATACTTTTCGTGTACTATCTAGTGAAATCTTATTTAAAAGTTAACTCTTCTTGGTATTAAGTTTTTATTAGATAACGTTTAATGTTGAGTTATTTAAAACAACTCTACAAAAACCCAAGACTATTTGAGAGAAATTGCATGCAACGTAAATAATCTATAGTAACCCACGTTTTACTCCGATATCATTAAGGATGAATCTACAGTTTTAAAAGTGAAGAACATAATTAAACTTTACAACAGACGCTAATATATAAGCTATACTAGCTTTACGTAACCATAAATTAACTACTACTTTGTGTTATAATGTTCTACCCCACCTCATCCCTACATTCAAAATTAATTGTTCATTGTTTCCAATTATAATAACCACGTTCATTTGCACGCATTAATTATCAAATATTCTAATCACTGCCACATAAAACAACACATTCTATAAACATATAACACAAATTACTTATATATATTGAAACGTAAACAGTTTTTTTACGATAAAGGTGCCAAATGAGAAAAATCCCGCGTAAGTATACAGTATCAAAACATTAGCCTTTATTTCGATTAATAAAACGAAAATTGAATAAAATTTAACAAAGAAAGGAAGGAAATAACCGGCTAAGTGCGAGTCGAACTCGCGCACGAAGGGTTCCGTATCATCACTACATACTCGTAGTATAAAACAAAGTCACTTCGCGCTGTCTGCCTCTATGTACGCTTAGATCTTGAAAACTACTCTACGGATTTTAATGCAGTTTTTTTTTCATAGCTAGTGTGATTCAAGAAGAAGGTTTTTTTTGTATAATACATGTAATATAGTAGAAAAATACTGATAATTTTAGATTTTTGTATTTTTAGACGGAACGAAGTTCGCCGGGTCGACTAAAACGGCAAAAATATTACGTTTATTGTATGGGATCCCCCCTAAATATTTTTTCATTTTATTGATTTTTAGTATTAAGTGTTATAGTGGCAACAGAATACACTATGAATACAATATCTGTGAAAAAATTTACAGTCTAGCGCTATCAAGTATAATGTGATTCAGCCTGGTAACAGACAGACGGATAGATTGACAGCACAGTCTTAGTAATATGGTTCCGTTTTACGCTTTGAGTACAGAACCCTTAAAATAAAAGAATAAATTAATATTCAACAGGTGGTAGAACCAGTGTAGTTCGACCGGGGAGGTACCACCGCCACACCTATTTCTAGCGTGAAGCATTTTTTGCGTTTCGATGGAAGGGTGTGGTTGCCGGTAAACTTTTATATGAGGCGACCATCTTAGTCCTCGGGAGTAGCAACACATCTGTGATTGACTTCAGATAGAACCCATGTTCTGTATGAATTTGATTACAGATGTCCATGGGCGGCAGTGACCACTTACCATCAGGTGGACTGCATGCTCGTTTGCTACTTCAATGAAATAAAAAAAAAATTGCAAAACTTACCTTCGAGTATAATAATTTTCGCAACTAACTTAAATCACCAAATGTATTTTCATTTACTTTAAATCACTTATACCAACAATGCACTATGTTGCACAAACGTTTGAAATGGCACAACACTGTAACGATCGATGATAGTTATCTTTTGTCGCACGTAAACATCACGTTTATGTACCTTATTTTTTTTAGTCACGTAGCATTGAATAATTATTAGAACGGATTCCATACGCGACTTACGGTAGGTATAGAATGGTAGAAATGGTCACGTAAGGATGAAATCTTATGCCCCCCTCTACCTGTCTGTCTCTGTCACTTTCTTTCGTATGTGTGTGTGAGAGTATTAAAATTCGAGCAATTTGAGAAAACGCAATCATCGAGTGCGGCCGTTTGTGCAATCTCAATAAATTAAAACTAATTAAAATTTGTTTTATTGGGTACTTACTATTTTTAAATTATACGCGAGTGTAAGTATTATACTGTTTCATTATAGCAACAACAAAATGTGATTAATAATGACGGGGTTCCCGCAAAATGTGTGCGTTTGCGTATTTTTTTGCGCGATGTTCGCTTTATTCTTGTTAGGAATAAACAATGAAGGTTGTCATCGTTTTGTTAAACAGTGGTGTAGCATAGGTACAGGTTACATTCCACCTGATAGAAAGTGTTACGAGTATCTAAGTAAAGAGGTATCAGAAGAAAATTTCAGATACATTTCCGAGTTGATCTACACCTTTTTTTATATGACCGAAGTAGCAAACGAGCATGCCGTCCACCTGATAGTAAGTGGTGACTGCTGCCATGCCCATGAACACCTGCAAGCAACTTCATATATAACATTGGTTCTATCTGAAATCAATCACAAATGCGTCGCTACTCCCGAGGACTATGATGGTCGCCTCATAAAATTGTGCCGGCAACCACACCCTTCCATTGAAACGCAAGAAATGCTTCACGTTAGAAAACCTGCCTACAAAAACTGCCCACTTTTCAACAAAAACGCAAGAATTCATACACGCTACAAATAGTTATTGAGGGATTACCTCCCCGATCGAACTATAATATGTCCTTTCTTCGTGTGTATTACTTTCTCAGCTTTCTTTGACGACCCGCGTGGCGCAGCGGTTACCATACCGGTGCGACACGCAGTGGGTCCCAGGTTCGATTCCCGGCCAAGACAGGTATCTGAATGATGAGTTTAGATTCTTGTTCTGGGTCTGGGTGTTTGTGTATTCGTCTTTGTGTGTGTCCATAGCACCCACGACACAGGAGAAAATCCTACTGTGGTGCTATGAGTGTAGAAAGCGTTTTTTTTTTTTTTCTCAAGACATCATTGCATCAGTGCATTGCGAGGTATGGCTGAAAACGAAAAAGCTGCGGTATGGTTGTGGTGCAAAACCTAACATTTTGAGGTAGTTTAATAATCTTGTACCTACTAAGGGCAGTGTACTTTTATTGCAGCTCACTTTCGTATGATGCCACTGTTAGTCCTCGGATATAGTAAACACATCTGTAATTGACTTCAGATAGAACCCCTTTTCGATACGAATTAGAAGGAAAGAGAGAAAGAAAACTTATTTATTTAGGTAAATCGCAAAAAAATTAAAAAAAAAAAAACAAAACAATACATTAACATGAAATAAGGGAAATGATAATAATTAGAAATAACATTGAGAAATAAATTATATAAAATAAGTATGTGCTGCAACAACCGCGAAATGGGACATACTCAGCAAAATAAGCCGTAGGCAGGTAATCCACTCCACGACTGATTTTCAGTTTACTCCATGATTTGGCTACTCGCTCAGCTGTCTGTACGCCTGTCAGATATACTGTGTTATATTAACATTGGTTATTAGAATAGTGCGGCTATTTTATTTCTAGCAAATTCAATCCCATAAAAAACAATACCTTCTTGTCAAAAACAAAGTCTTGCAATTCAGTTCTTGTACCGAAAAACAGTCCTGGGATTCATGTAATAACAAGTCGATAATTTATTCAGTCCCTACATAAGGGACTTTCTGTCGTAAGTTGTTACGTAATTATCTAAACTTCTTTTTGAAGTGAAACTTCTTTATCGGGGTTGGAAAAAAATTTAGTGTAACATTTTTTCGTTACGCGCCATCTTTTTATGTTACGCGCCATCTTTTTCTTAACCCTACCACGCGTGATATTAGATAGATTATTATAGATTAGATTATTAGATAAAGTTTAATAAAAGCCTTTTATTAAAATTTATCTAATTTAACTTCATTTAACCAATTTCTGTAAAGTTGCATATAGTAAATTATTTTTTGAAAAATAACGTCATAAAGAAGTTTCACTTCTTACGAGTGTACGCTAGTACACGCACACATTTTTTTTGACGGGGAAGAAACCTTAAAAAGGTATGCCGGAGCCTTGAGATAAACTTCGGGCTATGTGTGATTTTTACCCAGTAAAACCGCTTCGGTGGCCTTCCTCAGCGTTTGCAGGGGACCCCGGAATCTCCAATGGAACGCACCGGTGCCCCCTAGTAATGAGTAATTAGTTCTCCCTTATAATTATCTAACATAACATCTAATACCATCTTATAGTTTTAAATAAATAGATTAACTCGGCAATCGCATGAAAACGCAATGTATTGTATCTTCAAATAATACATATATAAATTAGATTGTTTAATTCGATTGCCAAGTCATTTTCACATTTTTATATCATATTTATAAAACATTACCTATGTGTTAACAAAGCTACAAGGTCACTGAGTAGTCACGCGACATGAATACTTCATGAAGTAGGTTTATAGGTGCTTCATTTTCCAATGGTAACTACACATAGCCTTGCTAGGTCCACTAATTTAAATAAAGGCTAGAATACAAGTAACACTCTTAAATTATTAAAACATAAAACCTTACTGCTTAGAAAAAATGTATTTCCTTTATATTTATTTGGTTTATTACTTCCTTTTGATTGTTTCTAAGCATACCACCCTGTTTTGTTTTTTTCTTTTGCATTTTACATCAAAATGGGGACACAAGTGATTTAATATAAATATCTCGGTAGTTACTTGATCTATGTGCATATATAAAGGTGGGCATTCACGTTACGACGGCCACATGGACTGTCGCACGAATTACGGTCGTATGTGACAAATTCGATCGTGAATGGCTTGGTCCTAAGGCGAACTGTACGACCAAGGTTATTTTGCAGGTCCGTTGAAGTATTCAACTTGAACTGTCGTTGCGACAGTCCGTATGACCGTTGTAACGTGAACCTTTATGTATATGTCGGCGCGACACCGCGTATTTATGGAAAATACGTCGCCGATAATAATTATTTTAGTTAGTTTAACGATCGAAAATTGTTTGTTTATTGAATTAGCAACATTTAATGATTTTTAGAATTGTAATTTAGTTTACCCTCCATAAATTTATTATTGTCACACCACCAAACATTGTTATAAAAAGGCGAGCGAACGCCGGTAGAAAGAATTATTCTTGTTTAACCGTCGAAGCGATCACACCTCCTCAATTGTGAATAAATCGAAGAATTTTACTGCTGTGTTTTACTTGAAATCTTCAAGAACGAACAGTAATGAAGACTCCTGGCCATCCTGACGTTACATATCACCATTTCACTTCGATATATATTTTAAATTCGTATTTTTGCGATACACGACAAAATTGCTACCCCGCGTCGATATTGTTTTTTACTTTGTAACTATATATGTAACTTTTTTATCTAATTTAAAAACGAAACGAGCATGCAGTCCACCTTATATTAAATGGTCACTGCCGCCCCTAAACATCCATAAGAACCTTTATATAGATAAGGAGTTATAACTGATGTCTATCACAGATGCGTTGCTATTTCCGAGGAGTTATATGGTCGCCTTATGGAAAAGCGAGAAGGTAACCACAATTTTTCACCAAAACGCAAAAACTGCTTAACGGTAGAAATAACTGTAGGTACTTCACTTGTTCTACCAATACTAAACGCTGTATTATGTAAATACATTTGTACAAACGACAGTTCTATTAATGTGACCCAATTCGCGGCTTTGCGCCCGAATAGGTTACTTGAAATTCAAATTCTTCTAAGAAGAAGTAAGGTCGACAGATTCCCATGAATCCCATTGCTGGGCACGAATTTTCTCTCAGAGTAAGAATGCCGTAGTATAAGCCGTAGTATGAGAATATTAAAATAGCTAAGCGCGAATTTGGCTACTTTACGATGTAAGGTTTTAGAGCAGTGATAGCCTAATAGTTTCTGAGAGGAGACCCGTGCCCAGCAGTGGGCCAATAATGGGTTGATGAGATACATTGTTAAAGCAGCCCAGAGACAATAGTATAGTAAGCACATAATTATAATTCTTGTATCTCATTATAAGTGAAATTGTATGTTTATTATGAGAAATAAATTTCTTTAAACCTAAACCTATAATTGAAACTTGCTCTCTAGATCGGGAGGTCTCGTCCCTGTAGCCTCGGGGTCAGAATAGGGCTACGGTATCCCCTGCCTGTCGTAAGAGGCGACTAAAAGGGGCTTCCGGGGTTGCAGACAGCTAGAGTGGGAGCTCGAACCGTTCGGTCAGGCAATCCCGGGAAGGACGGCGGTATGTGTGGTCGCATACCGTTGTAAAGATTAAACGGAGCGGTGGGCCCAGCCGCCCATCTGGGAGGAGCCCGATGGGGCAGCGCGCTCGAGGATTCCGGTTGAAGTCGTTTCGAGATCCCGGAGTCCTCCTTTTCAGCGCCGAGGACAGCCACCGGGGGGGTTTTAGTGCGGTAAAAATCCCACATAACCCTGCGTCGCTCCCACGGCGTCGGGTACCTTTGGAAGGTTTCCCCCTCGAAAACAAAAAAAAAAAAAGATCGGGAGGTCTGCGGTTAAAACCCAGGCATGCACCAGTGATTTATCTAAAATTATGTGCGTATTAGAAAATTACAGATTAATTGTCACTGCTTTTCGGTGAAAGAAAACATCGTGAGGAATCCTACACACCCGAGTTCTTTAAAAAAAAGTTCTCAGATGTGTGTGAAGTCCACCAATTCGCACTTGGCCGGCGCGGTGGACTATGGCCTACAACTCTCTCATTCTGAAAGGGGACCCGTGCCCAGCAGTGGGACAATAATGAGTTGACGAAAAAAAGCTTTGTGATTTTTTTCTCTTATTTAAAGACCTCTCAGCAGTATAGTTTTACTCATATTTCCTTCACTATTAACATAAAACTTATTTTTATTGGGATCGCAAACGAGCCAGCAGTTTACCTGATGGTAAGTGGTCACTGCCATATAAGGACATTATAATAATAACGCTTTCTACATTCATAGCCCCACACTATAATTTTCTCCTGTGTCGTGGTTGGCATGAACACACACAAGACGCTACACAAACACCCAGACCCAGAACATGATCTAAACTCATCATTCAGAGACCTGTCTGGCCAGGAATCGAACGCAGGACCCACTGCGCGTCATACCGGTATGGTAACCGCTCCGCCACGCAGGTTGGTCAAATGGATATTTATAACTACATAACATAAAGAAAACTTATTTCGTGTTATGTTTATGTGTTTTATTATGTTATGTGTTTTATTATTTTTAATGGCATATGTAAGTATAATTATTTAGGTACTTATCACGTGAGAATGATCATACTTACAAAATTTTAATAATACCTACCATTGTTTTAGGGTTTTTTGCCAGTGACGAACAAACCAAGACAGGCAAGCTGGATCCCAGATTTGATCCCAGGTTGGATCCCAGAGCGGCAGATTTAAGGAGCGGCAAATATAATAATATTGACTTATTCCCGCGGATGTACCCGCTTTGACCACGTTTATTATAGTAATAAGTATCCCATGACTTTATCCGGTCCAAATACACATTGACCGACCGAGAGTTCGGTTTCAGTTTCGGCCAAAAAAAACTTGTTTCGTCTTAGTTTCAGGACAAAAAAAACGGAACCCGCTAAGTAAGACTCCGCTGTCTCGCCCTGTAGTTCTGGGATCAGAATAGGGCTACGGCATCCCCTGCCTGTCGTAAGAGGCGACTAAAAGGGGCTTCCGGGGTTGCAGACGGCTAGAGTGGGAGCTCGAACCGTTCAGTCAGGCAATCCCGGGAAGGACGGCGGTATGTGTGGTCGCATACCGTCGTAAAGACTAAACGGAGCGGTGGGCCCAGCCGCCCATCTGGGAGGAGTCCGATGGGGTAACGCGCTGAGAGGATTCCGGTTGAAGTTGTTTTGAGATCCCGGAGTCCTCCTTTTCAGCGCCGAGGACGGCCACCGGGGGGGTTTTAGTGCGGTAAAAACTCACATAACCCTGCGTCGCTCCCACGGCGTCGGGTACCTTTTGAAGGTTTCCCCCTCGAAAACAAAAAAAAGACTCCGCTGTCTATCTGTCCATCCGCTAGTCTGGCCATCTGTCTGTCACCAGGGTTTATGTCATACATCATGGTATCAGGACAGTTAAATTATTACAGATATTAAAGAATCCGGCCAAGTGACAGTGGGACTCGCGGACGATGGGTTCCGTACCATTATTTATAATTTATAATAATACCCAGATTGAGAATTCGGGGTGTGGCTCTATTTATGGATAACAACGAAGAGCGTCTCGGCATAAGCTTCTGCAACACAAAGTGCTCAGGCAGAATAGCCATTTCACCTGGCCTTGCGGCTCTGCTAAACGGCAGCACTTTCAGGGCCACAATGAAGCGCAGAACGTATAACGCACTGTCTGAAATCTCGGTGGTACGCAGGCGCTGCAAAATAGTGCGAACTAGAAACAAAACGATCGCACTATTTGAAGGGAGCGAAGAAGAGACCCAGTTCGCCCAAGCGTGTGCAGTACTGCTAAGACTAGGGCAACCAGGTGAGGAACCCGCATCAACATCAAGGGTAATAAGCCTCGACGCTATGGTGGTGGGGAATATAAAGGGCAGAGCGGAGGATTACACAGGGAGCCTCAAAGCCTCGGAAAAACATGAGGTAGTGGTATACGAAGACAGGGGCGAAAACCTCAGTTTTCTAAAACCACACAAGGCAGGCCCATCCTCCTCCCGTAGCCCCGAAGACAGATGGGGCCACCCCATAGCAAGCCCTGAGGAAGTCAGCGGGTCAGAGAGACTGCAGCAGAAAAGATCCGCTGAAAGATCTGCAGATCAGAAGCAAGCCGAACAAAGCGTAAAGAAGGGAATACTGTCAGCAATAATGAAGACTTTCAAAGCCGCCTCTCAACAGATTCCAGGCACAAAACACTACACTCAAAAGTTAGACACACACACAGCACTGACAAAATCACCTGAAAGGTACTCACTACAGCCAAAGACCGCCATGACGAAAGCGGACAAAGGCCTGGTCGAACCGCCAACTCTCCGGGAAGCGAAGAACCCTCTGGACCACCTTATAAACGCATTTCTCGAGTTTAAAGCATTAACAGTAGCGACAAAGGAGGACAACAAGAGGACATGCCATAACATCATGCAATCCTTCCTTCACAAAGATATAAGGCTACTAAAAGAGAGACTCGAGAAAGCAGAAGCAGCCATATACAACAACGAAACCTCCCAGACGATTGCAGGCGAGGAAACTGGAAGTCACATGGCAGCTTACAGCGCAACCAGAGGGTTCGTTGCGAAGGACGAAGAGGAGAGCGAGCGAATAGGCCGGGACAAATTTCACACCCCAACTGATGATCCCCTAGTAGTGATAGCCCGCTGCACCAGGATAATGCTAGACGAAAAAATTCTAGCGATGGCGGATAGCCTATCCGGCGAATGCGGCGGCTTCACTCCAGACACATGGGACTTACCAGCATTCTCGTGGATTAATGGGGTTCCGGGCGGCGGGAAATCGACTTGGATAGTGAATAACTTTCAGGACAAAAACGACATTGTTATCACAACTACGACGGAGGCAGCGAAAGACCTCCGAGAGAGACTCGTCCTCCGCACTGGAAAGTCCGGAAAGTTTGCCACATCAAGGGTACGCACATTGGCCTCGATACTAGTAAATGGTTCAAAAGGCAGTTGCAGACGACTATTAGTCGACGAGGTACTCATGAACCATTTCGGAGCCATTGTGATGGCGATAAGACTGACCGGAGCGGAGGAAGTGGTGCTCCTCGGAGATGTTAACCAGCTGCCGTTCATAGAACGCAACAACCTATTCGAACTGCGATACTGTCGACCAAACCAGATAACCAAGATAAGCCAAGAACCGTTGTGCACGCACAGGAATCCGGTGGACGTAGCGTATGCCCTAAGCGAGGTATACAGTGGCATATACTCGTCCACGTCGCGTATGAGATCCCTGAAGCTGAAGAGGTACACCGATGCGCTGATCCCAAAGACCCTCGAGAGGACACTCTACTTGGTACACACCCAAGCCGAGAAGGAGAGTCTGAAGAAAGAGGGCTTTGGGAGTGGGGAGGGATCGCGCACCCTGACCATACACGAAGCACAGGGATTAACGAGCGAGACGACGGTAATTGTGCGTGCCTCCACAAAGCACCTCCACTTGCACAACAGCGTCCCCCACGCAGTAGTGGCAGTATCGCGTCATACCACCAGCTGCACTTACTACACCGACTACAGCGATGACGCCGTAGCTCAGTTCATCCTAAGAGCTATGACTGCCACCGATGAAAGGCTGGAAGATTATAACATCTCCATGGCAATCCGTAGCAGGGACTCAAAAATCATAGATAAGAAAAATTGCACGTTCGAAGTGGCCTCCGGAAAGAATTAAATCGCAACTTACAGTAACAACAATATAATTAGAGTGTAGTGTCCTTAGAATTATATACAATAGCTTAGCATTATACGTAAAAAAAAAAAAAAAAAAAAAATTACAACACATATACATCTATGTACAATGCACTGAATTATACACACCATGTAAATAAAAATGATGAATGGTCCTATATATATATTAAGCGTAATTGTAAGATTTCTTTAATTGCCAACGTTGTCACCACCGCACACGACGGTGTGATGGTGGCAGCGATGGCCTAACGTGGAGCTAAGAAATAAAGACTTATTGTTAAAAAAAAAAAGAAGAACTATTGTGATAAAAGGCACGGACGATCAGTCTGTGGAGTTTTTGTGTTATAATAAAAAAAAAAAAAAAAAATTTATAATAATAAATAAAGTCAAACAGTGTCGTAACTACCAACATAATTTTGTTTTTCATAGTGTTTGTATGAATTACAAAGTTATTTTATTCAATTTTTGAATAAGCGCTATATCTCAAAAACTTTCAACCGTATCTTATTCGAACTAATTTTTGTTGAAATGTTTTCTTGATATCAACAACTGTAATATGTTAAATCCAGGTTTTTCACGTTTAACAGTTAGAGAGAAGGAGGACACATTTTATTGCTTTGAAAGGGCTTATCTCTCAAACAATGGACTTTGAGAAAAAGTGTTTTTGAAACCTCAATGTCATTTTTGAAGACCTTTCTATAGATACGCGTGTAGGTAAGATGATTCTTTTAAGCTCCAATTCCATGTATGGTGGCCCCCTAAATTTAAGTTTTTTTTTTATTTTTCTACCGGAAAACAGTTTACAAAATACACTTACCATTCAAGTTTCAACTCTATAGTTGCCGAGTAAAGTGGCTGTGACATAAGAACAGACGGACAGACGGACGGATGTCTGTCTGCCCGTCCGGCAGACAGACATGACGAATCTATAAGGGTTCTAATTTTGCTTTTTGGCTACGTAACCCTAAAATACAATAAAATAAATATTTCAGGGGGTTTATATTATACAACTAACATTTTATTGTTTTTACAGATTAGTGTACGGAACCCTTCGTATGCGAGTCCTCGTACTTGGCCGGTTTTATTCTCAATGTTCTATATGTAGGGTGACCTTTTTAACTCCAAAGGAAGTTGACTTACTGTACCTTGAACTGTTCTCCATCATGTGGCAGGAACAAATATTAGCTCAGCACTACAGTTCTTATAAACCCAAATGCAGAAGTAACGTTTACACATCGTGCAAACATTTCTGTTATCACCGCCAATATTATGCGAAAACCTTTTCTTGGGAAGTGGTTTGGTATGTTCATTAAACTTATATATTGAAGCAGGACGTACCTATGTGTTCCTTCAATATCGTCAATGTCTTCAAAAACCTCCTACTATGCTTGTTATATATAAGTAATTTATGTATGTTGTATGTACCTGTGTTGGTACCTTTTTTTTATAAGATTGAAGTAGCAAACGAGCATGCAGTCCACCTGATGGTAAGTGGTCACTGCCGACATCTGTAAGCAACTTCATACAGAACATGGGGTTCTATCTGAAGTCAATCACAGATGCGTTGTTACTCCCGAGGAGTATGATGGTCGCCTCAAATACCTAAAAATGTGCCGGCAACCACACCCTTCCACCGAAACGCAAGAAATGCTTCACGCTAGAAATAGGTGTGGCGGTGGTACTTCGCCGGTCGAACGACTCTGGTTCTACCACCAATGAAACATTGCTAAATCATCTAAGATTGACGAATCATACATAGACCCGGCAATCCGGATCTTGGATGATCGTGGATCTGCATCACAATGATAATCAGGAGCTTAGCTGTTTTTACAGTTTACCCAGCTATAAAATCTTATACCATAATGTCATCCCGGATTACATATCCCGTCAGAATGAGGGTAATAGTTTTCGATCGTATGTACTTGTTTGTATGTTTTCATAAAGGTACGTCAATTTCTTTGGCACGCGCTACAGCCCAAAATGCTTGACGGATTGAAAATAATAAATAAAATATCTTTAGAATGGGCATTTTTCAATAAAGCGCCTAAGATCAGAGTAAAAAGGTAAAGGGCCGATTTTCATAATTATGTGTATATTCATTATCATAATTATGTGAGAATCATATTGTTATCATAATAAATGTCGTATCAAATCGCAGTCGTATGACGTTTTTATGATCAAACTGATGTCAAGAATAACTCCACCACTCCAATAACCTACTATGCTCTAAGTTTATTAAGAACAATGTCTGAATACATTGTGAATATGTATAATAAAATAATAGCAATAAAATCAATACGCGAAAACCAGTGGATTTACATATTTGCTACCAATAAACTATGCTATTAAAATTATTTTTGCCATCCTGAAAAATGTCGTCAACATTTAAATTACTTTTGAAATTTGAAATTTGTTTGAAAAAAAGGTCTAAAAAATCTTATTAAAGTTATAAATGTGATAACTTTTAATAAGCAAATGTCTTACAGTGAAATCCTTGTGTACATAGAATGTGAACTGTAGATAAGTAGCAATAACACCAGAGTATGTCCACTTCAGACCGAACCGTTGTTCTGTATGAAATTACCTTATAGATATCACAGCCTCTACTTTGCTATTTGCATAAAGGAAAGCTGTATTTGTTTACTTTTTCCTCTCGCTTTAAACACTAAATTATAATCACCGCAATTTTAAGTTAGTAATAATTTAACTGCTATAAAGTCATCGTATTGTTGTGCACAGGTAATAATCCTGTGCAATTTGTCTTTATGTGTAAATTTCCACGGTCTGTAAACATGACTAAGCATCATCAAATAAACCTTTTGAATGTTGGCAAACCCTTCATTGTTCGGTGCTACATGTAAGCACCAACGCCACTCTTATTGCTGTCTAACATATCGCGACCGACCCATGAGTATGACTGTAGATAACCTTATTTTGGTTGTTTTACATAAATTCCCAAGGCCTCACTATCAGGTGGACTGAATGCTCGTCTTTATTTATCTAATTCCACTTGACGGTAAGTGGTCACTGCCGCCCATGGACATCTGTTAACAACTTTATATAGAACATGGGTTCTATCCGAAATCACGAATGCTACTCCCGACGACTAAGATGGGCGCCTCATATAGAAGAGTGCTGGCAACCACACCCTTCGTTATCTAATTTCCACTTAGACATTTCGAATGTTAATAGCAACTTTAACACAACAAACATTGCTAATATGAAAATGCCAGGCGTTGTCTTATTCCCCAAGCTGTACGTAAATATCACTTCAATACGACTGCGAAAACCATTTATATACCAACCTTTTATGAGAAAATTATGGGTGACAATAACATTCTTATTACCTTTTATACGTCTACTAATGATACCACGCCTTTGTCATTGTTTAGTTATAGTGGCCATTTTAATCAAATATCTACGTATGTTTATACTGTAGAAGTACCAATTATTTATAGAAGTATTTTGTCTATGGTAGATGTACTTTAGGTACTATAAATATTGTTTATAATGTGTATTGTAAAATATTTAAAATTTAGAATTTCCGTCTATTCGTTTTTTAAATAATTATTTAGCGGAAGTTTTCTTCACACTACCTATTCTAAATCAAATTACAAGACATATGACTTTGTAAGTACTGAATAATTGTTTTTTTTATATAAGTTTAATAGTTTAAAAGTCATCGACTGATTTTAAATCAGCAGTGCCATGCAATATCTCAACACGAATTCGAATCACGATAAATACCATCGACCGAATTGAATCATGACCGACCATAAGCTTATTTTCTTACAACCATTCAATTAGTTATTTTCATGTCAACATAAATTTACTTAAAACAAAGTAATTATTCTATAATAGACTGACAGTTCTTTAGCTTCACTGATCACTATTTGTTCTACTTAATCGGCCATAAAACGGTTTAATAAATAAGTATTTTGCAGTTTTATGAATACAAATAAAAAAAAATAACATTTTTCCTTGTCGTCTACCATTAAATCTAATTGTTTGACACTTTGAAATTATCATATCATATCATAATTAGCTGTGTAATTTAAGAGTTATAAAACTTTTAAAATGTTACTTTGTAGTCTGTGGTAAATTTCGACTTTTTTTTTTCTTGGTACTTCTATGAACACCACGACCGTTGCAGTCTTATTATAATTTTATTAAAATGAATAATAAATCTCTACGTACGTTTTTAGTTTATAAAAAACTAAGAATGTCAACAATTTAAAATACAAGTTACATAGATTTAATCACGTAGGTCACATACCTCTTTTAAACAAACCCAACAATAATGAACTCCGTAATTGTTAATAATTTTGATCGTCTACAATCTAGATCGTTTCTAACTTTATTCAGTGGACTGCAACTTGTTAGGCATAAGTTCATCGTCTGCGATGATGAGTGAACTGAAATACATGCCTTGACTTATGAACATCACGCAAGGACTAGGGACCTTTGCCTTTTGGAGTGCACGGGACTTTATCGGACATTAATCTTACTATTCAAAAATAATTTCTATTCTCTGCATTTTTTTATCTGATTGAAGTAGCAAGCGAGCACGCAGTTCACGTAGTAAGTAATCACTGCCGCCCATGGACATCTGTAAGCAGCTTCATATAGAACACGGGTTCTATCTGAAGTCAATAACAGATTTGTTGCTATTCCTGATGACTAAAATGGTTCTTCTTCTTTTTCTAGTGCCTCTCCAACTAGTGAAGATTGGCTGTCAGCTCTGCGTATTTCTTTTGTTGATCGCGAGGCGAAAAAGTTCAGCAGCACTCTTGATCCCCGTCCAACCACAGCCTTCCACCGAAACGCAAGAACTGCTTTACGCTAGAGATAGTGTGGCGGTGGTACTCCTGTCGAACTACATTGGTTCTACCACATTGCATGTATGCACGATTTATTCGTATGATGTTTAAATTTTAGTTAGTTTCTCACTCAATCTATGACCACGTGTTCGCTTTTTCTATAATCATTACGTATGAGTCTGCGGTTTCTTAAGTGACTTACACACAATCCGTCCGTTAACACGTTGCTTGCGACATCATTTTCAAAGAACTTTCAGATGGTGCTTTAGAGACCTAAAACTAATTGATCCCTGTGTGCATTGGAGACCCAATTAGTCTTCTAAAATACAAACAGTTTTAAAAATAATTTATATCTTCAAAGAAACAATCAAATATTCTTAAAATTAAAATACTAAGCGTTAGGGACCTAATCCATATAATCCCTCCGCATAAAAGAATAGTCTTTTAACTCACCCTTACGTAGAAAACAAATATGTATATTTGTCTTGTTCACGCGCAAAGAACTTTACAAGTTTCAAGTGTCAAACAACCGGATTTTAGTCCACGCACTATACGAAAGTCCTGCAAGAGATCTGAAGATCTCGTAGTGCAACGAATATTTTAATAAATGTATTAAATGGCGTAAATCTGCCACAACAAGATCCCGACCCCGTGTCTGTTCTTCTATATCAAAGTAGATTATAGGAAAAGCAGCTTAGCTATTATAAAGGGTCTATACAGAAATCGTACATCGCCGTATTTTGTTGGTCTTGAAAAGCACCACTTATAAAACCAATTCCATAACAAGGCAACTGTACCTATCTACATATTTTTGTTCTTGCATACATAAATAATCAAGTCATCAATTTCAGTTCAACGGTAACATATTTTTCCAATTAGCGAACAGCTACCAACAAAACAAGCATTTATTATAACATTAATAATACAAAAGCTTAATATATGAACGTATTATTATTTGCTGGCATTTTCCCTCACTCCCGTAATCTGATGATGTCATTATGTACGGAGCTTTATTTAGTTCTCGTGTTTTTTCAATTGAAACTAGTTATTTTCAGCGAATATTTTTTGGATCAGATAATTCTGATGATGCGTAATGCAAATAACATGATGACCTACTTATTATTTGTACTGCACCTTTATTTTTAAGACATATCTACTACTCATATTCACATACTTTTATTGTGAGGAATTTGTCGTATGAATATGACGAATTCCTTACAGACATAAGTACATCTGATGCGAGATCAACGCGATATTACCGAATTTTCAATTTTATATTTCATCTTGTGTTCTGTTTTTAAGAATATGATACGATTTTACAGAATAGCATGGTTGCTATCTACAAATATAAGCACATAACGCTGCTTGAATTTAATTATAATACAGCTCCGTAAATGGGAATACATGTATACAAACATACATAATAAAAACATTACCTTCCTTCTGGCGCAGTCGAATAACAACGTTCCATTTTACAGGAGCGCCAATTAAAAACTAAACAATGCTTTTGGGTTCCTAATTAATTTAAATAAAGTTTAAATAATAAAAATAAATAATAGGGTAATTAACTACCATGTAACTATGTATGTTACATCACAAAGTTTTCTATTCCAGTCTTTTTGGATAAAACAATGTTTTAACTTGAAATTGGTTAACTTTGAATAACGCTATTATCATCAGATTGTCTGCAATTTCATTAATTGCTTTCAATACCTCTTATAAAATGGGCTTGTTAACGAATTGGGTATCTGAACACTTTAAATAATTTTGAAGGCAACAGCTTAATGTCTATTCACACGTACTACAGCCACATTTTTTATAATGTTAAAGCAGCAAACAAGCATGCTATCCAACTGAACTTAAAAGCGGAAACTGCTGCCCATGAACACCTGTAAGCAAGTTCATACCAAGTGTCTATCTCAAGTCAGTCACAGATGCGTTACTACTCCCGAGGACTGAGATGGTCGCCTTTTATAAAAGTGAGCCAGCAAACATTTATAAAAGTGAGCTAGGAAACACACCCTTTCACAGAAACGCTAGAACTGCTATAAAAGGAGGTGTGGTGGAGGTACCATAACGTAAAATCACTTTACATCGAAACGACAAAAAGTGTCCAGTAAATATTATAGCTTCGTAGTGTTTACTACATAGAAGTATCTTTTCGATGGACATCTATGTCACTAGTTGTTGCGTTGTAGATGCGGTATCGTATGTGAATGAATATTCATACAAAGCGCCCACCTACACAGTGCCCTTAGTACAAGTGTAATAAGTACGCTTAAAAAATCATTACTTACGTTTTATCCCACATATTGTAATTTACATACCAATGCCCTTAATACGACCTAATCCGTTTACTCAAAACAATAATTGTTAACATTGCATTAAATTGCAGTTTCCATAGCACGTTTACGTTACGTATTTTCGTTCATCCCTCGCACTGAATTTTACAATAATGGGCGAAAACCAATTCTGTCTTTACCATAACGGCATTTGGGGCGAGTGCCCAGGGCCCCCATTCTCAGAGGGCCTCGAAGGATCGACAATTTTTCTCACATTTAATATCAAAATATTATGGTCGGGCGCATTACATTTTCCCGTTGCACGAAAATCGTCGGGGCCTTTTTGGAATGTAAAGAAAATACATCATATTTTCTTTAAATTCCAAAAGGGCCCCGAACTCTTGTGTGCCCAAGGGCCCCAGCATAGTCTAAGACATCCCTGGCGAAAACGTTAACATTTTTTAAGGAACGAAATAAAATATTTTTTCTTGACAAAGTGATAGTAATGTTACAGTTGTTGTGGGGTTGTGGTACATGTGAATAGGCACTTATCCCCCATCCGATGCGGGAAGACAATTAAGAGAATAGTCGATGGTAAGCACTCGTGAAACGTAATAAATTATTTCTATTTTATTGGGAATGGGTGAATCATAGGCTGGATGTGACGATGGAGTTAGTTTTGTTTTTACATTACTGAGATGATATCGAAAAATAAATCTATAGAGACTATTAATTATATTCATTACTAAACCTGGTCACGCCTTATTTATACATGTCAAGAAAAGTGTAAATCTAGGAGCAGACTAAAATACAAAAAAAATACAAACATATTCAGCCATAAAAATCCTTAGACAAGTATACAAATTCATAAAATAAACCAGTAATCGAACATGGATTCAAACGTTTTATTTTGTGAATGTACAGACCTATATGTAATTACCCTATTATTCTTTGCTCTTTTTGGCATAAGAATATAACTTCTTACAATAGATTCTCACTTATTGTTCAGTTATCTACTAGTATAAGTATATAAGCTGATATCATGATCTCGGCTAAACCGTTTGAAAGACTTTGTGCTCATCTAACACTTGAACCATAAAATATCGCGGAAAAAATAAATTACATAAATACTCGTAGTACCAACCCAAGAATGACTGCTTCAAGAGTTTAATATAAAAGCAAGAGTTTAATATAACATTTTCATTTATATACCTATTTGAGTGCTTCAAAGGACATAATCAACAGATTCATGGAATATTGACAATAAATACAAACACATTTGATAACCAGCTCATAAGTTCCAAAAGAATGTAAAAGATTATCAAAGCTTTTAGGTTTATTTGTCAAAATATATTAATAAAAATAAAATGTAAATGCCTTGACTCCAGGGAACTCACTTTTATAAGAGCATCTTGATACTCAGGAATAGCCACGCATTTATGATTGACATTTCAATTTAGATATAACCTTTGTTCTGTATGAAGTTTCTTACAGATGTCCATGGGTGGCAGTGGCCAGTTACCATCAGGTAGATTGCATGGTCGTTTGCTAATTCAATCTTATATAAAAAAGAGAAACTAGTTTTTATAAGTGTTATTCATTGATACATATTGTCAGTGTCGCTTATTTTAGACAAGGCACGTGCCACATGAATATTGTGTGTCTCATACAAGTATGAAGCGACACAATTATAGAAATTTTACTATCGCAGAATATGGTCTTGTTTCCTTTTGGGATTATTTCGTTCCGTTAAAATATTTCAATATTTTGTTCATGTAAGTTTACTTAATGTTACAGATCACTTAAATTCTCCTTTTCACATTTTTTTTTTCACTTAATTAAAGTATTATTTATTTAAGTTTTTTTTCCCATCAAAGTCTCATTTATTCTTCAATATAATGATATCAATACGTATCAATGCAATATTTTACTAAAATAAGTGTATATTTGTACCTATACTTTATTTTATTAACGCATTTTCTGATAGTGTATACCAAATTTGACAGTTATTTTTGAGGCTTTTATTTTAACTTAGAGAAAAGTGCGAAAATCCTCAAAATGCTGTACTTAATATTATTAAAATGTCAACGCAAGTAGACAATAATGCCCCTTTGTAGGCGCTGTAAGCCTTCAGGAACGCCGTAAAACGTTCAATACAAAATTATGAGAGTGTGTAAAAGCACAAAGCAAAAGGTTTCGAATTACGTTCTTATGCAAACCAAATATATATACAAAATTCAGTTCAATCGATTTGAGTTATCTTATTAAAAATTCAGTAACATTATTTGACCCTCACATACTAACAAACTAACAAGGCAAGGTAAATAAAAGCTTGTAAAATATTCTGTATTGACCTGTGCCACGAGTGTCCGTCTATTGCTCAATCTATAGTACCGAAACAACACAAACCCAAAGCTGAGGGCCACGAAATGTTCGTTTTATGTGTCATTCGTTGTGTTAAAAACTGTACGTCGCAAGGGCCACTAGCAACACTCACGCGAGAGCTACGCAACAGTGGCTTCAAGCGTACCATAGCGTATTAGTTTAGCGTAGCATATTAGTTTGTTTCTATACCCTGAGACAAGATTACTGTGTTTATTTAAAACAAGCATTGTTTTTGTTTTCCATAATACATTACAGTGTACATTGCACGCTTACGTTTGCGGCCATGACTTGCAACTACACTGCCTAATGTTGTGCGAAAACAAGAATTTGCTTGTTTTGAGGAAACACAATAAACTCGTACTTACTAAGGGGACTGCAAGCTTCAAAGTTGAGCATTAAAAGCAAAGAATCTATATATCCTATCTTAATAAGGCTATGAAAGGCTGCAAATTGTTGCAAAGCTGTTTCTTATAAAAGCACGCTTAACGCTAGTAGCGTTTTATGCTAATTCATGGCACTCACAACACCAAAAAATCCTAGTGTACGGCCATGAGTGTAGAGTATTTGCAACAGGTGGTAGAATCAATGTAGTTCGACCGGGGAAGTACCACCACCCCACTTATTTCTAGCGTGAAGCATTTCTTGCGTTTCGATGGAAGAGTGTGGTTGCCGGCACTCTGTTATATGAGGCGACCACAATAGACCTCGAGAGTGGCAACGCATCTGTGACTGACTTCAGATAGAACCCATGTTCCAATAGAAGTTGCTTACACATGTACATGGGCGGCAGTAACTGCTTACCACTACGTAGACTGCATGCTCGTTTACTTAAATCAGATAAAATGTATTGGTTACTAACGCTCGTATTCCCGTATATTTCGTGGCCCGAAGTGCGTGGGTCGACGCCACGCCGCCGCCGCGATGACGCATCGTCTCCACACATTGACACGTCAATACCCGATATACGTATCTCGTGATGGCATACATTTTTATAGGATTTTCCTAGTTTGTGCTATTAAATAGAACGGTAGGTATATTGTTTAAGTATGTCGTTAAATAAATAAGTGCAGATACTTAGTTGATAACGAGAACATTGAGATAATATAATAATATATAATATTACACACATTTTACAACATTGTATACAGATTATGTATGGAAATAAGATTGAAGCCTATAGTTAAATTACTTATTAATGATTTAGCTCTATAAATTACATAACCAATAATTTTATTCGATCACAAATTTCGACTAGTTTGTACTGAATTACGTTTAATTTGTACTGTAAATATTTTTGTCAAAGAAAAGGATGCCAGATCTACTGGAGTTATCGATATGAGGTTTATCACAAACTGGACTGGTTTACTGGTATCCAATAAAGAATTTCTGTATCCACATTCCGGCTGCATACAATTAAATGAATATAGTTGAACTCAAATGGTGTTGTGGTCAAACTATTTTTACGTTGGAATTAATAGGCCTGTAATTAACGATACGTTAAAATTTGAACTCATTATTAATTACAAGTAAGAATATTAGTTTGTCTTGTAATGCATATAAAAAGTGTGTTAACATGAAGTAAGTAAGTAATCCTGGCACAGGTAAATATTTACTTAAAAGGATGCCTCAACTGTAGTTTCTAAGATGTAACCATTTTATGAGAAATAAACTATTTTCTATTCTATTTTCTATTTCTAAGTATTACTAGTCTCCCGTTCCGTTTATTTTCCTTTTATGAAGACGATGCAATCGATCAACACAGAAACGAAAATCTCTTTACCATGCCTTTACAAAGCATTTATCTACGGAAATGAAGCGGCACAAAAACACCACAGTACCTACACAACGACAAACATCTCGTTTACGTAATCCATTCAGATAACTGTTCGCTGTATCTCAAGTTGTAGGAATGGATCCGTAGGCTATGAAGGCAGTGTCGATGTCGCAAGACTTTCGTGTAGGTAGTATGCAATGGTTTTACTAGGGCTGGCAACAGTTCTATATGGTATTATGAGAACGAAAGGGACTGGGCGTCACATTGAGTGAAGTACTTGAAACTGCTAATAACGAAGTCTTTCGCCTATTGAATTAAATGTTACAAATTCGATCTAAAAAAGAAAATTTATGTTTGATTCCTTTAATAACCTTTAATAATAGATAAAGCCTCCAAAATACGACGACAATTTTAATATTTTCAAAGAATACAAATTTAATGTCACGTTCCTTTTGTTTCTCATCGTGTGGTATCTCTCAGAAGAAAGATTAAATACGTAAAAAAATTATTTTTTTAATTAGGTCCTTTAAAAAGTATTTTTAAAGGACATAACCAAAAAACGTTATAGTGTAAGTATAATTCACAAATTTAGTTTTTCCAAAAAAATAGACTTACTTATCCAGAGAAATATTTTTTTTTTTAACTGACTTCGACAAAGCCTTAAGAATGGTTGTAATTTAGACCGATATATTTATGCTTTTATTATAGTCATATGTTCACTTGGTGTGATTTTTCTTGAACCTGTTTATAAACAACTTTCCTAGTAGTTGGGAACCCTAGTTTGGACGGCCGCGACCCCATCCCATCAGCCGACACTCGGGCTTTGTAATGAAGTAGCTAGCCCAGGCCACCACACTAGTAGTTCACCATAGAACGTCGTGCGCACTGCCGGCCGCTTTCCGCTAAGCGATCCCATGACTAATCCCCGTAGTTTTCCGATGTTAAATTTCATGGTACATAACTACAAGGCCTCTAAAATTGTGTAAAGTCAGTTTTGCAATCGGTTGACGCTGAATTTCAAGTCCGAACATTATGTACGTTTGTTTGCGTGACCAAGAATTCATTACTTAGAAAATCGATCGTCGGATAGCCAAATCATCATTTTTGTTCAGTTTTCGTGTCAAGGATACTCAATGACAATTGTTGTAATGATCACATGCGTTTGATTTTAATCGCACTGTCGCAAGCTTGAGATACCTTATTCAAAATGTAAGTAATAATGATTATTTTATGATTTTTCTAAGAGCTAATAGAATTTTATAGAAGAATTTTATGTTTTAGCGAGCTTTCATCTGTAAATTGGTTCGAGTGGACTCCCGCGCATAATGCTTCAGCTTAGTCATTTTCAGGTGTAACATTAAGTATATTCAAAATTACTACTAAATTGACACATCGTAGGTACCTACTTACGATTTTTTTATTGAAACATTCATGTATGATCATTGCAAAATAAAATAAAATTACAGTGTGTAACAGTGAACGGAGACACATTTTTCTGAGTTATTTTGAGCATACCTGAAATAAAATACATATTCGCTACCAAGACAATAATTTTAAAACATTAGCTCCCCTAGTGGTTGAATTTCAACCATTTTATATAAATTTACATGATACCAACGTATTTATTGGTATACTAAAGCTTTTTAACAGTTACGAAACAGAAATGAAAATCTGAAAAACAACGGTAAAAAAGTAGATTATATACGATACAAGTTATTATCTGTTACTAACATACATTAATAAGTATACCATATACATATTCAGATACACATAATCATGGCTTGTTTATTACTAAAGATCCATAAGTTTTTAAAATCTCCTAGTGACAACATTAAAAATTATAAATGCGACCTCCCGTGTAGGCGACCCATATTCGATTCTCGTGTCAGAAATCATCACTTGTTTAATGGCGAAGGAAAATGTAGCGACGAAATGTGTCCCCGAGAATTCCTTTCAACGTCCCGAAAAGATAATTAATATCCAGTATAGTCTAAGACTTCAATGCATTTCTACAATTATTTATTCATGATCTCTTTATTATGACATACTTTTCAGTATATGCGACTTCGTGTTATTACTGTATTGACATTTTATATTAAAATAGTAGGTACATAACATAAACATTTCATGTTATAATCTCATCATAATACAATAACGCAAGATAATGTATTATCTATCTTGTAAACTAATTTAAACATTCAAATAATTAGTTTTAACACGACTAAGTGTTTAAATTAGCATCTTAATGAGTTTTAATTTAACCATTACGTTTAATACTCATGCTTCAAATAGAACTCGCGTTCATCAGTAACGTGCGAAATGAATATGAGCGATTTATTATAGAAATAATGTTTTGAATGGAATATAAAAGTCCCTGTAATTTCCTCCTTCGGCCTTGAGTGACACAAGCTAGGCAATGATATCATCTTAGTTGCCGAGTACACAATAAATTATAGCGTAGAGCACGTGAATACTCCGACGACATTACGTAATAAAAACAAATAGATATTAAATATAATTTTATTAGAGCAATGAAAAAATACGCCCCGTTTAAAGATACCACGTATTACGTATAATAAGCAGTGAAGTATCGCATGCTGTATATCGCATATATTTACATAACAAATAGTTTGAAAGACTGAGAAAACGTAAGAATAGTAATTTCTATAATATTTACGGATTTTAACTCTCTGATCATGTATGTTCTTTAATTTATATCAAGCTAAAACTATGTACTAATTTAATTAAAATGTTTATGAATCGTTCTTGAGAAGTTACATTTAGTTTTATTTCATTCGTCGTCAACCCATTACTGTCCCACTGCTGGGCACGGGTCTTCTCTCGGAATGAGAGAGCTTAGGCCATAGTCCACCGCGCTGGCTAAGTGCGAATTGGTGGACTTCACACACCTCCGAGAACTTTTTTTTTTAAAGAACTCTCGGGTGTGTAGGTTTCCTCACGATGTTTTCCTTCACCGAAAAGCAGTGATAATTAAAGTATAATACGCACATTAATCAGTGGTGCGTGCCTGGGTTTGAACCTCGGACCTCCCGATCGAGAGGGCACGTTTTATCCATTAGGCTATTACTGCTCCTTTATTTCATTAACCATCTACAATTGTTAAAATTAATTATAATGTTAGTTTAGTTCTTTTAAATGAAATTGAACTTTTAGCACTCAACTAGAAAACGACAGTTAGGCTCCGTTTATATCAACAGACATTGAACGTATCGGTCACGGGTCGTGACAGGCAAAATAATAGACGAAGAAAAATATTCTGTCCGTATGGTCATCAATAAACTATTAATTTAAGTGTTACAAACTAAATTCAACCTTTATAGGTACCTAAATGTTGAATCAACGGAATGTTTTTCGGCAACTTTCCATTCCGCGTTTGAGGTCAAATTTCCCAAGCGCCCAAGCTTATAATTTAGTAAACCATAATAAATTACTCCAACGTTCATATGCTCATCTGCTATTTACATTTGATAAGTGGAGATCTTGTATTTTTAATTTCGACTATTCCATGTATAAACTTTTGCAATCTGTTTGTGATACACTTTATTACCAATTTTAACAAGGTATGATGTAAAAACCAATCTTATAGAGTTATGAAATATCACTGTAAGTTGTAGGGAAATATAGCAAAACTTGCTTTATGCTAACGATTAGTGATTTTTGTATTGGTCTCATCTTGCAAGAACTTCTTTCTTTATTTTTCGTGGGATAACCCATCATGCGTTTCTCTCAGCAATGGTGGCAGTGGTGAGGATATGCCAGTCTTCCAGCGTTCTTCTATACGCCCTTTATCGGGATAACAGGTACGCTTTTGACAGCGAAATTGGCTGAAACTCGCTCAACTTAAAGCTTGCAGCGCGAAGTGAGAGTATCGTCTACCGTATACCTCTTGGCTCAAAGGATACGTAGCAGATCTCAGACAGGTAGCTCTGATCCTATCTGAAATTGATTATGAATATCCATTGCAGTCCAATGTGAATTCCCTTGATGTGTCTAAAAAACAAAAAATGGTTAATTTGACTACGTTGTCATACATGATGTATGACAACGTAGTCAAATTAACCATTTTTTGTTTTTTTTTTAATATTTCCGTTTTAGGTACTCATAGTACCTACTTGCAAAGTCATGTAAATATTTTTACAAAATTAAATTTACTAACATCAGTCAATTACACAAAATTATACACGAAATTTAATAACTTCGGGTAGTTTAAAATTTCATTAAAATAGAAAATGTCAAGTTGCAAGCTATTTTAACAATACACAAGTAATTTCAAAACAGGATTATACAACGATATTCCTATTTTTATGATTTAAATTCAACATATATACAGGGTGGTCAAAAAGTCGTGGATCAAACGAAACTAGTGGTTAGATGGGACCATCAGCAACAAAAAAATATTCTACGGGATGTCCTTAAGTTCAACCCCTGCAGAGGTATAATTTTGTGTTTTAGTAAAAAAAATGACTTTTTTAACTAATTCTTATCAAAATTCGAAATATTCAACATCCTGTATCATTTTCATATTTTTCACTGGATTATTACTAATATGTCGTTGCGTTAGACATGCTATTTATGGTTATTTATTGGGTTAATTAAAGACAATACTAAGTTTTAAGACACCCGTAGAACAATTTTTTGCTGCTGATCAGCAGCATTAAATTGCAGCGTTTGATCCACGACTTTTTGGCCACCCTGTAGAATACTTATTTTTAATTTTCAAATTTCTCGAGATACGAAACTCCTACGACATTGCACGTTTACGTTTTCATTATTTCTCATATATTGGAATGTGCGAGTACATTGCAATCTACAAACGGTAAGCGTTTTAAAGAAACGTAATAAACTGCTACTGCACTAGCTCATGTTCCATGATTTTCTTAGCTCTGAAATCCCATCCGTCTGAAATAAAACTCGTTGTAGTCTTCAACCTTTATATAAGTTCCGTAAATACGAATAGGTCACCCAAATTTGGGTTTATTACCATAGTATAAACTAAGTAACACTAATTTTTCTATTTAATAAATTTACATTACTTAGATATTTTATTTAGCGTATCATTTCACAGTATTAGCCTAAGTGCCTTATATCCAAATATGATCCTTTACAAATAAGTCGAATTAATATTGACCATTGTAATACCTGCTCTAAACTCCTTATTACTCCCAGCTACGAAATTCAAGTAATTGACATGGCCAGTTTGTGCCGAGTTGTCGAAGGAAGTGTACAAGAATATAATGGTGATTAATCTAAAATATATACGATTTACATACATTACCGTCTATTTTACGACACGTATAATTTGTAGAAGCATTTAAGCTCTATAAAAATAATTTATTTCATTCCGGTTTATTCAGCCCTTCTCACTATTCTCGATAATAGTTTTGGTTTACAATAAAAGAAAAAATATTTACATACAATTATAATATAAGGATTAATTGCAATTTTTAATCATAAAATCACACACACACATTACTGATATTTCCTTTCTTCTTATATTTATTTATTAGAAAAAAAATAAACCTTATGCCCAGAAACTGCAAGTAAACTGAAGAATTAATTTTACAAGAGTTGGATTTGTATAGCGTACTTGTGTTTAGATTATTTTTGTTTTTAAATATTGTGAAGTCTACATAAGCATTTAATATAGCATTTAACATCGAAAACAAAAAAAATATAAATTAATATTTTAAATCATGTAATTTTAAGACAGTCAAGGATTACCGAGATAAGATGCTGCTCCAATGCCTTACAATTATTTATTTAACATTATTACAATTAAAACATTGTAATTATTATCTCAGACACGAATAGAGATAAGATAACTGTTTTCTCGAGAACATACGTTAACGGGTCTAACTGATACTCATGTTACTAAATTTTAAATCTGCAAAAAAAAAACAGGTAGTACCTTTCTCACTTCTTTCTCTATCGCTTTCTGTTTATGTAACCATTTGGACCACGATGTTTTTTGTAATAAAATTGAAATAGAACGACCATGCAGTTCTTTATGGTAAGTGACTCTGCATAAAACAGGGATTCTATGTAAACTGAATACAATTGCAAGTGCCTGACTTAAGTGCGAGAAGTAAAATTATTTTACTCTTACTGTTCTACCCCTACTATTTTACTAAAATAGTGGCCTCGTATATATAAGTCAGCCGGTCCGCACACCATTTTTATAAGAAGTAGGTATTCAATGCACTTGATTATAATTGGTTTAGTAGCTACCCTTATGTACATCGAATTGAGGAATTTGAGGCTGATCCAAGAATTATTGCCTCTTTCGAGGACAGCATCTACTCCTCTCCATTGAAACGAACTCCAAGAACTACTTGATAGTAGAAATAGGTATGGCACTGGTACCTTCCCCGTCGATCCATACCTACTGGTTCTACTAATTTTCAAAATGAACATCACGGTAGAAATAGGTGTGACGGTGGTAACTCCCCGGTCGAATCATATGAGTTTTGCCACCTTGAAAACATATTAAAAGTATTCTTTTGTTAATACAAAAAGATGTAAGCGTTAAGATACGACTATTTCACTATAAACGTAGATAAAAGATAAGAACAAACAGTAAATATTGTACGTATGTTCATTGTAGTATTAGGCCAAACGGTTTCTCTAAGCAATTGCTAACAAAAACAAATTGGTCGTGTCGCTTCAATAACCACTGACAAAACATTCAAGGTTGTAAAAAATTAAGACTTCTTAGAAGTAATCTAATAACAAGCGTATCCTTGAGAAATCCAGCTCATCCATACCTTATAATCTATACAATTTTAACAGGAATGAAAATCTGTTAAATCAAAATCTTTTAAAACGTGGTAGTATCCACCATAGCGATAGCAAAGTGACTTACGCATCGCCATACATACCTACGAGAACATATTTCTGCCATTTTTTAAATAAAATACAACCGACTTGTATGCTACAAAAAAGTAACAAATAATTTAAGTACATGTTGATACATATATATATATATATATATATATTTATTACGCTGGATGACGACGATGGAACAGAGTTTAATATAAGCGCCGATTTCAGAACTATGTACAAAACCAACATTTTTAAAATGATTACTTACTTTTTGTAAAATAGAGGTCGGTTGTATTTTATTTCTTTAAAATATTCATGTCTTTTATTGATGATGTCACTAGTGTTGTTATGTTGTGAATGCAAAAACTGAAACATAAACGAAACACCCACTAAATAGGGAAATGGCAGATATCGTTTACACTTGTACATTATGATTTTTTTTTATTATTAATTTGTTATCACCTAATGTTCAACATCCGGGAGATATTCAATCTCCTTGAGAATTGTCCAGGTAAAGAGTGGGGTACCCTTCGAGGCCCGAAAATCGTTGCCCACCGACCTTATGTTGCCTTACGCCTTAGCTATAGTGTATGTATAACTGTGCGTATAAACTGAATCAATGCTTATGCTACTTATCTACATATAGTAGGAATACAACACTTTTACAGTTTATATGAACTGGGCGCACCTTTTCACCTCGCTTGGGTTTATGTTTTCCTTTATTTTCTAACCTAACCTAATCCACCTATAAAACGCTACAGCTAAATCATACCAATTTCGAGCGTGGAGCATTTCTTGCGTTTCGTTGGAAGGGCGTGGTTGCCGACACACTTTTAAATGAGACCACCATCTTAGTCCTCGGGAGTCCATGGTTTCTATCCGAAGTCTACAAAATCTGTGGTTGACTTCGGATAGAACCCATGTTCTATTTGAAGTTGCTTACATGTATCCATGGGCGGCCTCCATGAGATGGCATGTTCATTTACCATCAGGTGAACTGTTTGCTTGTTTGCTACTTCAATCAGATAAAAAAGCTAAATCTTATTCTATGCCTGCTCAACGGTAGTGCTCCTCATCATCATTATGGTATTTAAAAAAAGGTTGAACATTTAAAACTTAAGCAGTAAATGACATACCCTCACAGTTTTGTATTGCACTACCCCTGATCCTATCCTAACCCCATCATCAGAGTTGAGGATTTGAAGATCAATTTTTAGTCTCATATCTTTTCGTCTTATTTCTTTTCAATCATATTGCAGATATTTAAGCAACAAATGACTTACTCTTACTGCATATGCAAGCAGTACTCCTGTATCATCAGGGTTGAAGATCTAATTTTTCGTCTTTTGTCTCTGCTCAGCATTTTTTTAAATATCTATAAACACTAAATGGCTAATTTTTCTGGCTTTGGCTTGCATTACCCCTGTACCATCAGGATTGAACAGTTTAAGGTCAAATATTTGTCGTATGTCTTAAGCTATCAATGATATTATACAAAAAGGTACGTGAAGTCTGCTTCACACTTGGCCAGCGCGATGGACTATGGCCTAAAAGTATCTTCTTCTGAGAAGACACGTGCCCCGCAGTCGAACAAGAATGGGATGATGAGACAAAAATCTGTTAATTATTGAAATTAGTAATGGTAAAATGTAATATTCAAAGAACTGTTCTTAAAGGACCCAACTTCATGGCGCATGTCTATTACTATGCCATATGGCCTTTCCCTATCGGTGTAACAAACAGGGCGAGTATAGCAGTGTATAAATAATGACACATCGATATTGTATCTAATCTAGGAACACCTGGCCTTTCACTGAAGTTATCAGAAGTATTCGTGTGTAACATAATTATATTAATAAAAAATAGTATGTATTGTAACATGAGTTTTACCGCGTAATTCTATACGATAATCATTCGGTTAACGTTTCGTTTTTATTTAACTTTTGCACAGGATACTTTTTTCTCAAGGTTAAAGTGAACTATATTGCTCCTGTAAAGCAAAATCCTATATTTTTGGGTGAAATTTCCTTCAAATTGCAAATGTTATTGATAAATATACAGACATTTTGTAAACATCTTTCGTTTTGCCCAAGTAGACTAAATAACCTTAGAAAATTATGCTACCTATTCAATGCTTATTTTAAAATAAGCGTTAGACACTTATGCTAATTATTTGTATAGATGTTACATCACTGATGACTAATCTGACTAATCAGCGTACAGAAACATTTTGTCACGTTACAAATAAGTGGAATATTTTTTTACAAATTACTGAAACATATACAATGTCATGAATTAATTATTAAAATACAAAAAATACATATATAGTATTGAAACTTAGAAACTATGTAAAACTAGTCTAATTAAAATAAGTTTGCATAATCACATTTAAAATAAATGTGCATATACATATATAAATTAGAAAATTATCTACAAAAACGAATCACAATGTACATCACAATTTATAAACGAAAACCACAATGACCATAACATGGTTTGATACTCCAGATATTTCTCTGATTGGTAATCGTGACTAGAAGCACATTAGACTAGGGACAATAGCGCCATTTGAATTAAACGTTCGTAGTAATGATCTATGAAAAGAATGACTGGAAGAAATCATTGACCCTTGAAAAAAACAATATCATTTTCTATAGCTTCAATTGTATAACTTGTAATGAAACATATTCCGGGTTCGTAACATTTAAGTGGTAGAACCTGTGTATTTCGACCGGAGAAGTACCACTGCCACACCTATTTCTTTCGTGAAGCATTTCTTGCGTTTCGATGGAAGGGTGTGGTTGCCGGCACACTTTCACATGAGGCGACCATCATAGTCCTTGGAAGTAGCAACGCATCCGTGATTGACTTCAGATGGAACCCATATTCTGTATGTAGTTGATTACAGATGTCTATGGGCGGCAGTGACCACTTACCATCAGGTGGACTGCATGCTCGTTTGCTACTTCAGTCAGATAAAAAAAGTGAATATTTTCATTAACCCACACTTGGATATGATATCTTGCATATTTGTTCAAAAGATATTTGTAAAAACGTACGTTGCTGATAACGAACTCCGTGCGTAGTCACCATAAAGTTAACCTACTTTAACAAATTTAATTTTACTATAATAATATAAAATTTAATTATATGTGTGTGTATTACCAAGCTAAACATATAGAAATAGGCGATTTTTTGTTAAGATGGATGACACATTAGGATAGAATACACAAACACCCAGACCCAGAACAATTTATTATTCAGCTGCCTGTCTGGCCGGGAATCAAACCCGTAACCCCTTGCCTGTCGAAGCAGTATTGTAACCGCTCCGCCATGCGAGTCGTCAAATTTCATTTCAGACGACATTTTCTTATTCCGTACAGAATAATACTAGTAATGAAACGTGGTTGCAGAAATTGTTAATACATTTCATTGTTTTGCGTGTGTACATATAATTAAACATTTCTCACTTAATTTAACTCTTCGTTAATTAATTTACAATTTCGAACGGTATATGAAACATCAATTAAGGCGCGTAGATTGTCAGGACCAAGAATCTTCAGTCTTGTTTGTTATTTAAATTACAGAAACATCTGCCCTAGCTTCAATAAAATAGACTCGAATTTAGTTTACTTCTCTGGTTCACTGGATTCCGTAATTGTAATTTCCGTATGTGTAATTTCTAAAAGGCTCATCATTTTAGGGAAAATAGTCACCCGTCGCAACGCTCGAAATTCTACCGTAATTCAACTCAAAAACGAAACTTGATAGTCTCCAATGTATTTCCCAAATTCAATTTATCATCAATTTTCAAGTTATATAATTACACCCGAAAGGTAAAAAGAGATTTAAGTGTCAAAGCTGCATTTAAAAGCAATAACGTTTATTTTGACAAAGACATCTGTATTTTTTTGACGTTCTGTGCTTTCATATGTTGAATGTTAGATTTCTATATTTTATTATTTATGAGTTTGTGACAAATGAACGGTAGTGTGTGTAATGTTTTAGGCGATTTTATGTTTTTTTTTATGCATTATTTGAAAAAAATATTAACATTCCGCAGTCCTTCTCTGCAGTCAGCCGTGCAAAATTTCATACTCCTCCGTCCGCGGCAAGTTACTTAAAAATGCACCTCAAGTTTTTGCTTCACGTATTAATATAAAGATAAAGTGATGGGCCATCTGTAATCTAAGCCAGAGGATTAGAGCCCTGTCTAGTTCGGTCACAGATCTGTAACTATGACTGTGAACGAAGATCGCCTATACTATATTTCCTTTACCACGCCCAGACCAAAACTCACCAGCGCATAACACTTTTGTCATTTGGCAGAAAGGCATTTTACAAATTACCAATATCCTTAGTACTCGTTTATGTGTCCTCAAAATTCGATATTATGAAAAAAAAACTTAAATTTGCAGTCGGATATATCGGTTTTTAATATTTTTTTCAATGTAACCAATATTTAGAAGTCTGTGTCAAAATAGCAACACAAAAGTGTTATAATATAAATATTTTTATAATGATCAGCACATTGACCATTACTTTCGTTTGATACCCGTCGTTATTATAATGAAAAAAATGTCCCCGTTTCCCCCTTTTTCTCTGATTACAGCTACCATATTTGAAAATTATATGTACTGCCTAGATATAGGCTAGAGAATGATAACTCTCTAGCCTATATCCAGGCAGAAGTTCAATGTTACAATCCGTCATTGGAGTTGTGGGGCTTGTCAAATATATATACATAAATACAAACAAACAATGAATGTTTGTTTGTACCTACATAAATACGCTCGAAAAACATTACCGAAACATTGACGAAAACGTAAACGGTATCGGTATTTCGAAACCGTATATTACAGAAAAGTGTAATCTGTTAACAGTTTAACATGAGCACCTGAGTCAACACATATCAGTTTCAAGTAGATATCAGACACATGCATCTCCTTATCTTTTTATTGCTATTTGTCATAACAGGAAATAAATTTGTCGTAGTACAATCTTTGGTAATTTTTTTCGATTTGTCATTCGAGTTATTCAAAGTAGGTCATAGTTATATAGTTGTCTATGGGGTATTTGATGCATTATGGGACATATTTCAGTACTTGTATTATATCGTTAAATATGATAAAAGAACTCGTTAATCTATATATTAATACGTAGAGCAAAAATTTGTGATCCTTTTTTCAAGATACTTGCCGCAGGCGGAAGGCTATGAAATTACGCACGGTTATAGTTGATGTGGAGAAGGATTGCGCAACGCTAATTTTTTTTTTCAAATAATGCATAAAACATACATAAAATCAACTAAAAACACATAAGATTCACTACCTTGCATTTGACACAAACACATACATAATAAACGAAACATTCAATGTCTTACTATGAAAACACACGACGTCAAAAATGTCAGATGTGTTTGTCAAAATACCCACTATTGCATTTAAATGCAACTTTGTTAATAAAACGCTTTTTACCTTACACGGGTGCGTTCAAAATAACTTGAAAATTATTACAGTTTATTTAAATTAGAGAAATATTGGTTCTACTTTGGACAATAAGAAGTTTAGTTTTTTAATTTAAATTACGGTCGAATTTCGACCGTTGCGTCAGGTGACTAGTATGTATAAAACTGTGAAAAATTATGAGCATGCAGGTATGTGTGTTTTTTAGGTCCGATTTCGCTAAAATTTGGCACAGAAGTAATTAATGATCTAGGTTAACACAAGGGATACTCATGAATGTAGTAGATGTTATCGACGCGGGCGAAGCCGTGAGAATAACGTAGCTTAACAATATTTTTGAAAGGACCATATATACCATTGTTATATTGATGAACAGTGAGTGCGCCCAATGCTTAATCATGAGGAAAAATAATGTATTTTCCTAAAAATAATGTAGCGTTTAAAAAATATTTCGCTAACCGTACGGCGTTCATACGTGAGGGACATTTTGCGTCATTTCATTAAGTTTATTCAATTTTAACCTTCCTCGGGGATTCGACACATTTACCTGCTACCTATATAAAATATAGTACCTACTATAATTAGCTATTGTACAAAGTTAGCCACAATCACGTCATATGAATATACCTGGTTTGTCATAACCTACTCTTTACACCTTGGGACTTGCCTATTTGAGTATTTTTTTTATTACATTGAAGTAGCAAACAAGCGTGCAGTTCACCTGAAGGCAAGCCACTGCGGCCTCTGGATGTCTGTAAGAAACTTCATAGAACAGGAATTCTATTTGAAGACAATCACAGATACCCCACGTGAGGTCTAAGATGGTAGCGTAATATCAAAGTAAGCCAGCAATACACATTTTCAACAAAACGTTCGTAGTGCTTCACGCTAATAAATAGGTGTGGCGGTTGTATCTTCCCGGCGGAACCATATTCGTACTACTTACTACCTTAAATATGTTTGTAACTTGAAAAATAATATCCTATGTAATTATTTGTCCTGTATTGTCAAGTACATATATCTAATATATAAAATTCTCGTGTCACAGTTTTTGTTGCCATACTCCTCCGAAACGGCTTGACCGATTTTGATGATTTTTTTTGTGCTTATCTATGAGAATCGCCCAACATTTATTCTTCATACCCCTTAAGGGTTGTCCACCCCTTCTTTTTTATATGGCAAAACAACGTTTGTCGGGTCAGCTAGTATACTTATATATTGATAAATTATAAACCGCATAAAGATCTTTCAGCTCACATTACAAACAGGTAATTCATAGTTTCATAATGACGCGTTATCCTTATCCGAATGCTCTGTGTACCGAAGGTGTTTCATTATCGGGTATTTCCGTTTGTAGCGCATTCCTATATTTCCTTTAAATTATTAGAATTTCCTCTCGTTATGTAATAAATATGTAATTAATATGTAGCGACGTATTATTTTAGTTCTATTACATATATTATTATAGTACGAAATATATAACATATAACGAGTAATTCAGATATCGCGAATGAGCCTAAGTACTTAATTTAAATAGGTTTAAGATAATGAAATAATTTGTTATGTCAGATTGAAGTAGCAAAAGAGTGTAGGTACAGTCCTCCAAATGGTAAGTCATATCCGCCCATGGACATCTGTGCCCATGGATATCTGAAACGCAAGAACTGATTCACGCTGAAAATGAGTGTGGCGGTGGTACCTCCCCGGGTGAACTACACTGGTTCTACCGCATGATAAAAATTAAATATAAAATAAGTATCGCCGCATCGCATGAATAATCGCACGAATCGAAATTTGCCAAGCTTTACTTGAACACTTTATTCTGTAACTATTCCATGGTTAATGACATTTTAATATATTTTTATTATTTTATATATACGTAAAGAGATAACACATTGTTTAATTGTTACCTAGCTCTCCGTAAAAGTTTTTGAGTTGTGTTATTATTCAATTGAAGAAGCGATATACCTATAGTTCATTTTTTAACTGACTACGAGCTACGAGCTAAGAGAAGAAAAGTAATATTTTTACGCTCAGTTTTAACACCCAGCTTGCATTAATATTTAACCTTTTAAGTTAATTGACAACGTTAAAGTTAATATACAACACTCATTGCTTGCATTACTAAATTACTTATGTGAACAACAATTTCCACATGTCAGATGTCAAAGAACAAGTTATTACTTTTAAATGCTTAGTCAATTAAACCTCACTTCCTCTATAAAAGGTGCTATTAAACAACTCGAAGACGAAAACTCGTAAAATTATAAAATGCACACTTTTATAAAACGTTTTACAATTAGGTAGGTACATATATAAAAACTGATTTTAGAATTAAGTACGTTATGAAAAATATAATCTGTCAAATATTTATTATTAAAAAATCTGAATCCCTAAAAAAATATAAAAGCAAACCGTAAGCGTGTAGTAATGCCGGACTAATCACTACTACTTCGTTGTAGGTTGTGTTTTAAAGGTGGTAGAAACAGTATAGTTCGACAGGGAAAGCCCACCGACACACCTATTTTTAAGGTGAAGCATTTCTTGCGTTTCTATGGAAGGGTGTGCTTACCGGCACACTTTTATATGAGCCAACAGCCTTCATAGTCCGCGGGACTAGCAACGCATCTCACGCATCTGTGATTGACTTCAGATCGCACCCATGTTCAATTTGAAGTCGCTCACAGATGTCCATGGGCGGCATTGACCACTTACCACCAGGTGAACTGCATGCTCTTTTGCTACTTCAATCAGAAAAAAGGAAGAAACACAACACCTATCGAATAGTAGTGATTAAGTTGTGTATTGTAAACCTACTCTGAAGCAGCAGTAGTATCGAGGAAAAATAACAGTAATAAGAAATAAATTCGCTAAAAGCGATGAAGAAGGGAGAAAGAAACGGTTTTTACTGTGGACAAACGCAGTAGTGGATTCGGTCTGATCATATGTCAAGCGCTTAACGCGCGCTGATTGCACGCAATTCTTTTGTATAGTATTCACATGGTGCACGCTTCTCAGGCAGTGAACACGCGTTGCGGCCGCCGCCAATTACTGGATGAACTAAGCGAAAAAAAATAAGGTCTATCTGCCTCAAAAGAGCGCGCTCAGCTGAAACCTATCATAGATAACAAATATTTTTAAAGCGCGCTTTGACGCTGATGACTACTAAAACAGCGTTCGACGCGCGTACATGAAAACGTGCGTTAGCATATGTTCAGTCTAACTGAAATACTTGTAGTTGTAAACGCTCGTTATTAAACAAGCGTTAAGCGCTTGCCATGTGAACCTGCTCTAATTCCATATAGTAGCCAGCTCATCGAACAAACTCTCAACACTACGGCAAGTACGGGAAAGAAGGGGGTAGTGGTTCGATAGTGTAGTGGGGGGATAGTGAAGCGAGGTGTGGCGCGGATCGGGTTTAAGTACATTACAGTACAAGTATTGGAACATTTTGCTCAAGTACACTACTCAGCGTTGACTATGTTTTGTATCACAAAAATTTTTGGTGATTAAACAGGCAAACAACGTCTCATTTTATATATATTAATGTTAGTATTAGATAAGCGGAATCAAATTATTATTTTAGTTTTTGGGGTCTACGTTCCCTCAGATGCAATATCATATCCAAACGTATGCATGATACTTCAATTTCATGTAAGATATTTAAAATATTTTATTCCAACTTCCACAACGCTAAAACACTAACGACAATTTATATCGATAACCGTCCCTGATGGTCTACACCCGCTTATTGACGACTGCTGCCGATATAAAAGTTCGTCAATAAAATTCTGTCTCAAAAACGACGAGAGTCAAGGTTCCATTCAAATTTTTAGGGGTCCGTGCTCAAAAATTCCACTGCCTGGCCGTCGTTCACAGGGCCTTATCACTTGAGACGTTATACTCGTATTTACGAATTTATATTTCTACAGTGCACGTATAGTAATAGTACTTATTGTTATTTTTATTTATACTAAAAGTTGAAAATTTAATGACATGTAACATTCTGTCGCACATAATCAATTCTTATTGCATCCCTAAGTGGCCTATGTTTTTCTTATTTTTTTGCAATTATGCACGGAATAAATATCTTTGCTCAGAAGTCGTTGCATGAAACCTTCACTATAAACAAAATAGTTGTTGATGTTACTTAGGGCAATAAAGAAAGAAATAAGAAATCAAAAACGGCAATAAATGATCGAATTCATAAAACAGTGACAAAATTCAGATATACAAATGATTGTGATAAGAATGATTCACTAACCAATATCTGTAGGTAACTTACTACGAACGCCATATATTGAATAGTAAATGAACAAACTACTCACTCTGAGTTCGACGTTTGTTAAAAACTGCGGTATTATGAAACATTTCACACATATATTACAAATTTCAAGATAAATCTTCTTATTCTACAGAATGGCGCCTGCGCAGAAGAACGTTAACGTGATGGACGAAGCACAACTCAAAATGGGACTTTTGAAGAACAATTATGTTTTAAAAAATGTTAAACAGTGTGAAAATAACAATACAGTTTTAGAAGAAAGTGATAGTTTAAGTGAAAAAGTGCATGGTGATATTGATTTCGATATACGCGCGTACGAAGCTATGGAGTTCACACCTCAAATAAGATGGCCTGATCTCATAGTACAAGTGGCATTGCATTTAGTATCAGTTTATGGACTGTACCTTATAGTGGCAAACAAAGTGTACTTTTACACCACTTTATTTGGTAAGTCTTTTATTATTTTTCACATATTCAACCATTTTTGTTACTGTAAGATCCGCTTGCAAAGAGTTTTTCTCATACATGGTATGGTAGTGGTTGACTTTAAGTATTCAAAGACTATAAAGTGAAATATAGCCTTAGCGCCTTAAGCCTAAATCGCTGCTATTACATAGAAAAAAATAGTAGTTTTTACCGTTTTTTATAGTTCAATTTTAGGTTTTTATTTGCATCGACAAAGCTTTCATGAGTATTATTTACTCACTTACTACCTAGTAAATTTCCCTTAAAATTCAAAGACGAATTTCTACTAAACATTGTTGATTGACGAAACTACTAGCATTCAATGTATACACAAAAGCGATGTAAAGAAGTGATCAAAGATTATTACTAGCTAGACAGCTATTAAAACACACCTGATGATTGCGTACCTAAACAAACAAATTCTATACAAAGTGTAAAGCAAACATTAACGATCGTAAGCTACGCGTAGGTACTGGAAGCAGAGCTGTATATACCAAATATATTAATCCTTGATAAAACTGTTAACTCTCTCGTCAGCCCATTACTGTCCCACAGCTGGGGACGGGTCTTCTCTCAGAATGAGAGAGTTTTAGGCCATGGTCCACCGCGCTGGCCAAGTGAGAATTGGTGGACTTTTAAAAAACACACCTCCGAGAACTTTAAAAAAAAATACTATAATACTTTTACATACTTGAATGAGGGTTGAATTTCAAATATGTGTGATTACGTACGCGACTATCTTAGTCCTTCACATCCGTGATGGGTCTTAGATCGCCCTAGCTCTCCAGCTCTATAAAAAGTGTAGGTGGTAAACTCAAGGTGGTAGAACCAGTGTAGTTCGACCGGGGAAGTACCACCGCCGCACCTATTTCGAGCGTGAAGCATTTTTGCGTTTCGATAGAAGAGTGTGGTTGCCGGCACACTTTCACATGAGGCGACCATCATAGTCCTCGGGAGTAGCAACGTATCTGTGATTGACTTAAGATGGAACCCATGTTCTGTATGTAGTTGATTACAGATGTGCATGGGCGTCAGTGGCCACTTACCACCAGGTGGACTGCATGATCGTTTGCTACTTCAGTCAGATAAAAAAAAAAACAAAAAAAAACTATCAGATGTGCATGGGTGGTAGCGACCGCTTACCGTTTGCTAGACTATACGTGTGTTTAGTACTAGTGTCTAGTACTATTAGAAACAGTTGTAATTCGGTTTCAGAGGCACCACCACCACGCCCATTTCTATGTTAATTACTTTTCATGCATGATAATCTACTGAATACTACATACTATAATATCAGCATGGACGAGTAAGCTAGTGTTAATTAATTAGCATTAGTTTTATTCTCCACCAATTCGCACTTGGCCAGCGCGGTGGACTATGGCCTAAAACTCTCTCATTCCGAGAGAAGACCCGTGCCCAGCAGTGGGAAAGTAATGGGTTGACGACGACGAGTTTTATTCTAATATTAAAATATAAAAAAATATATTTCCATGCATATATACATATATTCCAACCGTGTCATTTAGAATTATTATTTCTATTATATGTCTATTTTGTCAATTTGTCACCAAAATTTGAGGAAAGAGGAAAACCATCGAAAATGCGTAAATTTTACTTTACAATTCAATATGTTTCATTATTGTGGTACGTGTTTTCCCTTTTTAATTGAGCGATTATATACGCTTGTAGTGGGCGTTTTTTTTAACTATATGTATTTATTCCTTTTCATAAAAATAAATCTCAAAATGGCGTAACTCCAGCTGTATTCCAAAATCACCTTTATTGAGCACCAGTTGCGATGTACATGATAACATAAAAACGGATTACGTAGAACCAAAATTTAAAAATATTGCATGGCATTGGCTTATCATCTTAAAAAGATGGCAACACTTTTACCAAAAACATATTTTTATGGTGATACATTTTCTTTTTAAAAAAGTTATGTTTTCTTTTAATTTGTTATCTTTTTCGAACCAAATTTAAACCCTTCGTTCAGGACCAGCCATTCTTATAATAATTAAGTGGTATATATGTGACGTAGATAGATTAAATATTTGTTTACGAATCGTATCCACCGCGCTCAATCGATTTACCTTGAGGGGGAGGTCGGTTCAGATACCTATAGTTACCCTAATCCAATGCTCCGATCTTCATGAAATTTGGTGATAATATTGTGCAGAGATTTTACTTAAAGATTGTGCAATAAAATACCGATATTTACGCCCTTACAATTGTATATAACGCCTAAATTATTTTTAAACAGTAATTTTTTTTGTATTTACACGATTACGTCATTAGGAACTTCGGAAGGGAATGTTTTGCCAGGGTACACCCTACAATGCAATCGGCTTGAAGAAATTTAATATATAGGGTTTTGTTTTTATAAATATTGATTTAAGTAGCAAACGAGTATGCAGTCCACCTGATGGTAAGTGGTCACTGCCGCCCATGGACACTTGTAAGCAACTTCAAATAGAACATAGTTTTTATCTGAAGTCAATTACAGACGCGTTGCTACTCCCGAGGACTAGGATGCTCCCCTCATATAAGTGTCCCGGTAACCACACTGGTTCTACTACCTGGTGTATTTGTTTTAATTGTATAGGCTATACATTTTTCTAAGTGTAGTATAGTGTTAAGAATAAAAAAAAAGTCAAAAGACTATTATAAAAATTACATAACGCTTAAGTACTTACTACTACTAAAACATCCCACTTATCAGAAATTATTGACGGAAAACAATTAATGCAAACGGTGACAAACGTAGTTTTGATAGTTTTTTGAAAACTTATTGTATTTTTTAGTCTGCGCCTGCTTTTAAGCACTCTGGCTATTAGATAATACTATGTTATTGTTATTATAATATTATATTGATTGTATTGTTTCAGCATTCGCAACGATATACACATCGGGGTTTGGTATAACAGCGGGGGTGCATAGGCTGTGGTCACACCGAGCGTACAAAGCGCGGTTACCTCTCCGAATACTACTTGCGCTACTGTTTACTATAACAGGACAGGTAATAATTACATGAACTAGTGAATTCTCAATAAAACCTTTTTATAGAATAGTAGGCAGACGGGCCATCTGATGGAAAGTAGTCACCGTCGCCAATGGATTATATATGAACCTCTGAAGAGTCGCCCAAGCCCTGTCGCCTGAAAACTTCATACACAAGACGGGTTCTAACTGAGATTACAGATGCGTTACTCCTCTCGGAATCTAAGATCGCCTTATATAAACGAGCCGGCAGCCATACCAGCAATCATTACCATTTGTTTATAATGTTGTAACAAACAAAATTATGCAATATTCAAAAATGCATTTTATTACGGATTTTTTGGAACAAAAACAGACTGCAGTATAATGCACTTAAATGTTATCTTTCTAATCTTACCTAATTGTACCTATAAAAATACTCCAGTAATCTAGTACTGAAGTAGACAGATTATTAAATTAAATATGTAAAATGTTTATGATCTTAATTATCACCGAGATTAATTATCAACTTGATTACAACGATAAGTGCCTGTTCTTGTTATCTTCACTATCTTTAATGATCGACAGACAGACACTACTTCAGGATTCAGAATAGATCCGATACAATAACGATATGTCATAAATACAAATAGTGTGATATATCACTATCGCAAAAAATAATCTCAAGAAAATCATTTTTGGATAACTGTAAGATACAAAAATGATTCATTCGAACTACGTGTATTGAATTACACAACGCATTAATTTGCTATCGGCATTAATTCGCTTATTTCGTGTTTTCTTTAAAATAGCGATATTATGTTATAAATACATGCATAGTGTTATATAGTACCACTATCTCAAAAATAATCTTAATTGATTCATTGATTCATTCAAACTACGTGTACCTTTTTTTTGTTACGGGGAGGAAACCTTCAAAAGGTACACCGAAGCCATGAGTAACTCCGGGTTATGTGGGATTTTTACCCACTAAAACCTCCTCGGTAGTCTTCCTCAGCGCTTGTAGTAGGGGACTCGGAAACTTCAACGGAACGAACGGGCTCATCTCTTAGAGGACGTGTATCATCCCGCTTCACCACCCGGTGCATACGGCGTGATGCAGCCACAGATACCGCCGTCCATCTCGGGGTTGCTTGTTGGACGGTTCGAATGGGAGTGGTCGTTCGGTAGAGTGGGAATCTAGCCGTCCCCAACCCCAAAGGCCCCCTGTTAGTCGCCTCTTACGACAGGCAGGGGATACCGTAGCCGTATTCTACTCCCCGACTATAGGGCGAAAACTACGTGTACCTACTGAATTACACAGCCCATTAATTTCCTATCGAAATCAATTTTCTCATTTCGTATTTTTTATAAGATAGCGGTTTAGCGCGACAAGCTAATTTTCTTGCTTTACCACAAACCAGGACGTCTTATGGTAAAAAACCTTATTTGAAGGAGCACAACTTTATAATAGAACACCGGCACACGTCAAAAATGTTCACTCACATAACGCATTTAAGACTAATCTGGCTCAATTTATATTATATTTATATTTTACAAATAAAAATGTTAATGCGTTAAGTAGGTAATTATTACAACGACAAATTATAGCATTAATATATTATGTAAAATGCGCTTTACTAACGTTCTCATATAAGTGGCGTGTGTCTTTTTTGAGAATAATAAAGATCTATGAACTCAAGATAGCGATTTGTCATAAATACATGTACATTGTGATATGGTATCACTATTTCAAAAATAATCTCAAGAAAATCATTTTGATCTTTCATCATGATTCATCCAAACTACGTGTACTGAATTACACAACGCATTAATTTACGATAGGCTTGAATTCTATCATTTCGTGTTTTTTTTAATTATAGAAAATACCTAAGATCGAGGGATATTATGGCTGTGAAATTTTGGATTTAGATACGGATATAGAATATAGAAATAATATTATTCCGGTTTCGGATACAGTTTTTACGGATAAATAATTATTTCGGATTATCCATAACTGTCGGATAATTTCGGATACGAATTTCTAAAGAATTTTAAACTGAAATACAAATAGGTAAAAGTTTCGTTATATTTCTATGTTACCTACCATTGCTTATTACAATCAGTCATATCACTTAATGTCAAAGCTACAATATTGATTAGCAAAGCTAACTAATCAATATTAGACGTTATTTATGAAAAACACATTTCATTAAGGTTTCCCCTCTATCCGAAAAAAATCGAAAATTTTATAAGTTTCGTTTACGGTTACGGAGCTCCGTAACATCCCTGCCTAAGATTATAGAATCCTTCAAAGCGGTAGATGGATCATGGCTCAAGGGCAACACCTTTATCTGTCTCATAACTACACACTACTTCGTTGAGCACAACAACGAATATTTATTACATAATTATACGAATAATAACAATAGTTATTATTCGTATAATTATGTAGTTATTACTAATTATGTTACTTATTCTGTGAAAATTTTAACACAAGCAAATGTAACGCTAGCCCCAACAGAGTACAGCAATCGGTAAATAGAGTCAATTGTTCCTGTTAACCTTCGTTATTGGAACACTTCAACGACCGCAAGAATATAAGTCTAAAGTCTGAACTGAATTGAAATGTTATAATCACTACCAACGCAAATTGACTGTCAATACCAACTTATTCAGTGTCTTTGTTTAATCCATCCATCCATCAGCCTTTTGATGTCCACTGCTGAACATAGGCCTCCCTTAAATGGCGCCACTCCAACCGGTCCTGTGCCCTCTGAATCCAACGGTTTCCCGCTGTCTTCTTCAGGTCATCGGTCCATCTATCTGGTAGGGGGCCGCCCTGTACTCCTTTTGCCTAAACGTGGTCGCCACATTTCTTCCCCATCGGTTATCGGTCCTACGAGCGATGTGGCCGGCCCATTGCCACTTCAGCCTGCTAATTTTGAGAGCTATGTCGGTAAGCTTCGTTCGTCTACGAATTTCATCGTTCGTAGCGAAATTCCAAGCATAACCCTCTCCATAGCACGCTGAGCGACCCTGAGCCTCCGAATGAGGCCTACAGTGAAGGACCACGTTTCGGCGCCGTAGGTCATCACTGGCAACACACATTGCTCGAATAATTTCGACTTCAGGCACTGAGGAATTTTGGAAGATACTACGTAATTTCCCGAACGCAGCCCAGCCGAGTTGGATTCTACGAGTTACCTCCCTCTCAAAGTTGGACTTACCCATCAAGATAGTTTGTCCCAGGTAAATGTACTCGTCGACAACTTCGAGAGGCGTGCCTTTGTTTAATACTAGATGAAAACCCAGCTTTGGTCGGTTGATATGTGTCTCTAGTGGTGTGTAACCCAGCTCTGAACTGGATAATTGTTATAATCACTATGAACGCAAATTGACTGTCAATACCAACTAATTCAGTATTTTTGTTTAATACTAGATGAAAACCCAGCTTCGGTCGGTTGATATGTGACTCTAGTGGTGTGTAACTCAGCTCTGAACCGGATAATTGTTATAATCTCTACGAACGCAAATTGACGGTCAATACCAACTATATCAGTTGTTTAATGCTAATTGGCTTTATTTGTAGAACACATAAATAACGAAAAATATTAAATCCAAGATGGCCGCAATCATAAAAAAGCAACATTACATATATACTTTAGTACTACCTATCCAATATGGGTATCAACTGAAAGGGCTTGGTTTATATAATACGAAAAGACGAATAAAAAATCAAATCTAAGATGGCCACCTTAAAAAAATGGAAGATTACAGATTTTAGTCCAACCCACCCAATATAGGTATCAAATGAAAGAGCGTTGGTTCCTAGGACAACTAAAAATAAGAAAATAAAATAATATTAAAAAAATATTTTTTAAACAATATTTTAATTCAATGCACTGAAAAGAAAAACAAAATGTAGTAGTCAAATAAAAGCTTGTACCACCGCCACACTTATTTCTAGCGTTAAATTTTTGCATTTCTTTGGGTGTGTTTGCCGCTTCACTTATATAAAAGGAAATCTTAGTCTTAGGGAGTAGCAACACACATTGACTTCAGAAAGGACCCCTTTTCTATATGAAGTTGCGTACAAATAGATGTCCACGGCCGGTAGTATCCACTAACCATCAGGTGGACTGCATGCTCGGTTGCTACTTTAATCGGATAAAAAAGGATGCGACATATTATACTATGGGTACTTAAATTATAATCACTATGAATGTCGTAATCATAAAATCATCATCGTCATTATAATAATTACTACGAAAACGATATGATGATCATAATTATTGGTATATCAAAAACGATAACAATGGGTATAAAACATGAAGATTTTTTATAAGGTAGAACTTCTGCCTGTGGACTTCGATAATTTATAAATAAAGAACCCCAGATAGGGCATTCCTACTTGTTCTCGGCGATAGAAACGTAGCCAAAACTTATTACTGCATGCGTATTACTGCAAGGTTATGGAACCCTTCACATCAGAGCACAGGAGCACTCAACACTATTGATATAAAAGTACCTGCTTATTAAAAAAAAACACGCTTTCCACACTCATAGCCCCACACTAGGATTTTCTCCTGTATTGTGGGTACCATGGACACACACAAGACGAATACACAAACACCCAGACCCAGAACATGAATCTAAACTCATCATTCAGATACCTGTCTGGCCGGGTATCGAACCCGGGACCCTTGCGCGTCAAACCGGCATGGTAACCGCTCTGCCACGCGGGTCGTCAAATATACGAGTACCCTTAGTGCGAGTTTCGAGTTTACAATTATTGAAAGAAACTGTTTATGTTTTCGCTCATACATTGCATGGTCATTGCATGCTTACGTTTTAGTTTTCAGCTATAACCTGCAATGTACTTTTAAGTAAATGAGGACGTAAACGGTTTGAAGTTTTTATATACATTAAAGTACCAACTGAGCATACAATCCACCTGATAATAAGTGGCAACTGCCGTCCAAGGACATCTGTAAGTAACTTCCTACAGATCAAAAGTGCATGGACACATGCGTTGCTACTCCCGAGGTCTAAGATAAGCGCCTAATGAAAAAAGTGATCCGGCAAACACGCCCTTTCACCGAAAGACAATTGCTGCATGGAATTAATTGGTAAGGCGGTGGTACCTCTCTGATGGAGCCGTACCTTGCAAACGGTTTCTAAGATCATTAATCTTACGTTTCTTTTCAGCGTGACATATACACTTGGGCATTGGACCACCGGGTCCACCACAAGTACTCGGAGAGCGTGGCGGATCCTCACGACGTCCGCCGAGGGTTCTGGTTCGCTCACGTGGGCTGGCTGGTCCTCACACCCCATCCCGCGGTGGAAGATCGACGTGTTGCTCTCCGCAAGAGTTCACTAGATCTTCTTGCCGATCCAGTTGTGAGAATACAGAAACTGTAAGTTTTAATGCACTTCACGCCTCCCCTCGCATTACAGAACGTTACCGTTATTAAATATTTTCAACGGGTTAAAAATATTTAATACGGATTTCGGATGGTTTAATGGAGAGCTTGAAATTTTTATCCTGAAATATTTGTCATAGACATATTATTTAATTGAAATTGTATATGCATAGGATTCATTTACCTTAATATGAAACGCATATAGTTTAAATATAATAGTTTAATTGTTGATTTGTGTGCGTTTAATAAATAAATCTAAATACTACCATAAGAATTGCATATTAAAAACTAACTTTTACCCACGGCTTTGCTCACGTTGAACTGAACCAGTGTGATTCAGAGTGTATAAGTTTTAAATTATATTTTTTAAATAATAAGTAACCTATGTTTTTTCTAATACCTCCAAGCATATGTGCACAAAGTTTCAATAAATCGGTTGAAAAATTTTAGCGTAAAAGCTTAACGAACAAACTTACTTTCACATTTACAATTTTAATATTAGTAAAATTTTAATAGTAGTAATATGGAGACTGTTCCGAGAAAAATCAAGACAATGTTTACTTTCATTTTAAAATGTAGTTGCATATAAGTATTCAACTTAAAATACCACGTAAGCTCGTTTCTCAAAAAAACTAAGAGAAACTTACGCCCACGAGGATTTAAAGCCAGAACATTTTGTAAATGCTTTTAACGTCGGAGTAGTTCGGGCGTTCTACAAAAAATCTTGAAATTTAAAATTCCTTTATGCATTACTTTGAATATCCATCCAGAGTCTAGAGATCCATATTTCGACAAAGGCCTCTAACTAATGGGGGCTTTTGCCAATAGTCACCATGTCTGACATGCAGGTTGGTGATCAGGAACATGCTGCTGCAGATGCTACTGCCAATTGTCAGTCGAAGAATCTACTACATTTCATTTTTTTATTACAACAACAGGAGGGCTAAGGCGTAGCCCATCACGTTGCTCTAATATGGATGGTGAAATCATTGGCGAATCCGTAATTTACGTTTGGGAGAGGAAGCTCTTAATCTGAACAAAGGTTGGCTGACGAAGAATTTCTTGGTAAAAAAAACAGGTATTCCTATAAGGGGAAATAACGCATCATTTAATTTTGATTAGAGCGACTTGGATCCTGCTGCTTTTGAAATTTGCCCTTTAAAACGGCCTTAAATCCTTGAGCACTCTCCCTTCACTTGGTCAAATAAATATAGGTGAAATATACATAAAAGAAGTTCAAACGACTGTTTTTCCACCTCATTAATTATCCTGTGTTTCTTTTTCAGAATATTCATTCCTTTGTTCGTTCTTCTGAACGTGGTGATCCCGGTGGGGATCCCAATGTACTTCTGGAACGAGACCCTGGTCAACAGCTTTGTGGTGAGCTTCGTCACGAGGTTCACGGTCACACTAAACATCGCTTTCTGCGTAAATAGCTTCGCTCATCTATGGGGCAACAAGCCTTATGACAGGTTATTGATTTTCTTACTTTCGTTTTTTTACAAGAAGTAGCTAACGAGCATGCAGTATATTTGCCGCCCATGGATATTTGTAAGCAGCCTCATCTTCTGTATGAGGTCCTCTCTCAAGTCATTCACAGATGCGTTGCTATTCTTGAGAACTAAGATCGTTGCTTCAAAAAAAAGGAAGCCAACTTGTGTGAGACATTTGACTTTAATTGACGTCGTCATCAACTCATTATTGTCCTAATTGGCTTCAGGACTCCTCTTAAAATGCAAAAGGTTGAGCCCGCGATGACCAACGTTGGATTGTTAAGTTGATAATTTCACAAACGAGCTAGTAAGAGTGGTAGAACCTTTACTGTTCACGCGTCCATGGGCGGTATGTCTTAATATTGACTTATCATATGTGAACATATTATGATAATAAGAAAAACCTTAAGATTAATTGAGGTATTTTTCTCTCTATATGTTCCGCCTTTTCTTATTTTTTTTTCTTCACCATTGAAGCATATGAATAATAATTCATAAAAAGCATAAAACTTTGAAAGTATTTATGCGAATGCCTATGGTTGTTTGTTATTTTACTTTATTATAGGCATGTGATTCATTTAATTAAAATCAGTGTTTCTATTTTACGCACTCCTTTCATGTTTACAAAATAAGCATACCAAATTTGTCATGAAAACGACCAATAAAATAAACAGTTACAAAATTATACTAAACGCTACTTTTACTAACTCACCATATCTTGATTAAATTATAACCATACAGTTCAAATTATTTACACTATTCTTTTAATCAGTCATGGTCATTAATTTAATAGCTGTTGCCCGCAACTTCACACTTATCGCGCACGAAGGGTTCCGTAAGATAGTGGAATTTATAAAAACGGCAAAAAAAATTTTGTTGTATTTGAGTCCCGCTTAAATATTTATTTTATTCTGTTTTTAGTGTTTATTGTTATAGCGGATCCTAGTAAATCTTGAGTATTCCTTGAGAACTTGATTATTCTAAACAAAATAGGTTAGAATATAAATCACCTGAAGTGGACGTTGAGACCTTCTCAAGAATAAGAGTATCTATATCTCTTATGAAACATGAAATAATGTGCCATAATACTGACTAAGAAGAAAGTAACGAAGATTTATTATAGAAAAAGTTTTGAAGAAAGGTCTCTGTATCATAAGAGTAATTCAAAGATTACTGGTACTTCAATTTTGCAATTATGACAAGGATACGCCTAAGTTAGGAATAGGATTTTTTGTTGAAACAAATAAACTTAATAAATAAAAAAATTTAAACAAAAAAATACAACCGACATGGAAGTCGGTTGTATTTTTTTGTTTAAAATTTTTTTTTCACGCTTTTTAGTGACGATAAATTCACTTATACGAGACCGTGTAATACATAGTATCAATAAGACTGCATAGTGCAAGCATAAATGGAACGTTAATTTAAACTCAACCTTATATGATAAGTCAAACAAAAGCCTAAGCGATATCATATATTAATGTTACAATGCGTATGAACTGAGCGCAACCGCTCGCAGGGCGCTGCCGCGCCCTGCTCGCTTAGTTTTTATGTTTTCTTTTAAGTTCCAACCTAACCTAACCCATCCAATTTAAAAAGGTTGGTAGTACTCTTGCATCTTCCAGGTAATTGTATTCAAAGTGGAATTTTTGAACATAATTATATCCTCCCCGAAACTCATTGTTGGTATTGTGAACAACAACATTATGTATACGTAAGCACAATATGACCGATGCCTACGGTTTAAACTTGAAGGACCCCAGCATTATCAGGGTTGAGGAGTTGAAGGTCAAATTTATCATGTCATATCTTTGCTTAGTAATCTCATTACATATACGTAAGCACCATATGGCCGATGCTTATGGTTTAAACTTGCAGTACCCTGCATCATCATGGTTGAGGAGTTGAAGGTCAATTTTCTTATCATATGTCTTTGCTTTGTAAATATATTACATATCCATAAGTATCAAATGGCCAACGCCTATGGTTTAAGCCTGAAGTACCCCTGCATCATCAGGGCCGAAGAGTTGAAGGTCAAAATTATCATGTTATATCCTTGTTTAGTAATCTCATTATATATACGTAAGCACTATATGGCCAACGCCTATGGTTTAAGCTTGAAGGACCCCAGCATTATCAGGGTTGAGGAGTTGAAGGTCAAATTTTTCATCATATGTCTCTGCTTAGTAGTTTTATTACATACATGTAAGCACCAAATAGTTAACTGTTATAGTTTAGGATAGCAGTAACCCTGCATCATCAAATATGGGACTGCCTGTGAAACTAGCCGCATACAATGTCGTATGAATCGTGTCGGTAGGTAAACGATTCCTGGCCATTTCGCCCGAACATACATAAAATATATATATATATATATATATATATATATATATATATATATATATATATATATATTTGTGACGAATAGATAACCTCTTTCCTTTGGGAAGGCGGTTAAAAAGCAATAAGAACTAAACTTACCATTCTAACTATTGAAGAACAAAACATTAAAGACTATTTTTAAAGCAGTTGAAATTGAAGTATCGACAGGCATTATGCTACCAGCTGTCGCATCCAGAAATTTTACAGAGAATAGACAAAGGAAGAATTTTTTCAAGTACCTAATTGAAAAAGCTTTGTGTCTCTTAAAAAGTTCTACTGTCGTATAATTAAAATTACGGATTCTCATATCATGAAAGATAAGCTTTCAGAGAGTTTTTCAATCCTGTAAGTAAGTGTAAGGGCCGGCACTCATATGACGGAGCGCAGCGCAGCGCATTTTTTGCTGTCAAACTATTATCGTCATTGTCCCTTTAGAAATAATATCCAAAATTAAATAACAGCAATTTATTTCTGAGGAGCATGGAAGCGACCACATGCGAAAGGTAGCGCGGGAGCGCGACCGCGCGCGCAGGAGCGCGACCGCGCGCGCACGACGCGCTACTCCGCGAGCGTCCGCTTTCGGTCGCCGCTGGCCGCTGGGCTCGCCGGAGCGACGCCACAGGCAGCAGCCGCCATTTTGTTGTCAACACGTGTATACTTGTGCCACACAAAAACGAATGACGACCGTTTGTCGAGTATATTCCAGCGCATGCTCGCGCATCCGCGCGCACCCGCGCGCATCCGCGCGCATTCTCCCAGTAATTAGCGCGAATTTCGGCTAGTGTGTGATTCGTTAAGAAAATTTCGCGGGCATGCGCTGCGCTGCGCTCCGTCATATGTGCGCCGGCCCTAAGTACTAGAGACAATGATTGTTCGGTGATTAACTCCATCTGATCTCTTTAATGTTTCTGTATTTCAAGATTAGGGATGTTGTAATCTCAATTTATTATAACCAATTATAATCTGTTATTCAATACCAAAAATATTTTGAGGATTTACTATATACTTTTCTTTTATTAAGAGATTTGTAAGGATTTACTGATTTGATTTTATTATTAATAAATTTAATTTAATTTTGTAATAACCTTAATTAATAAGTTTGTTATTTAACGATTAAGTACTAGATCACAATTTGCTAAAAGTTACCCTTTATTTAATTCATAAATAATGTAGATTTTGATTTTCCTTCAAAATAATATATTCAAAAGGAATTCCTTTCTGAATTAAATATTCTATGTTCACGTAGCGTTTTTACCCTTTCAAAAGCAAGTCACAAACAAGTCTTCAACAAATGCTGTGTACGCTGTGTATTTTAAAAACAAATAAAATACAATCGTGTTGCAGTATAACAAAACGGTTATGTGTGTGGAAAAACACACGGCATTGAAGCTAAGATTGCTGGTGGTTGAAAAAGTTTTGCATGCTTAAGCAGCAAAATCTACTTCAGACACTATGATTTGACTTTGACAGTTGTCACTTGGCAGGCTTTTAAGTTTGGAGCAGGTGCTGTCGTGCACTATATGAGTGCGTTCCATTAGACGTTCGCAAAGTTCACGTTCACGAGTTTTTCCCGTTCCGCTAGCTTGTGGGCGATACTGACATAATCTCTAGTGGAACGATCATTGTGAGCGTCTTCTGGAACGCGCCCTATGTGTGAAAGAGTCGGATAGTAAGAAAAAGGCAGGTAAAGTAGCAAAATGCATCAAAGAATGGCCTAAACTACAACTGACGCTTATTCAACAAACGATGTGTATTCTTCCTCACACAAAATAACCGTTATGTTGTAATTCAAAACGATTGTAATTGCACTATACGATAGCAAAATAAGAAAAGGCATATAATGTAAGGTAAATAAGACGGCGCTATCACTAAAAAGATAATCAAAGACGGAAAATTAAGGTTTGTGCGGTAATTGCATTGAAAGGAAAAAAAGTTTCCTTTTTTTAAATGCCCGTTATAACTTAACGAAAAAGGTAGTTCTTGCACTAGATTAGACGATAATTGTGACTTAAATGCAATAAACAACAATTACATTATATTATATATTGGTGTACAATAAAGAAACTTTGTATTGTATTGTAGTGTATTATACGAAGATAAATTAATTTATTATTGACAAAATGCTTAGTTATTATGCTTATTTTAAATGGATATACCTGTAATCTTATAGGACATTGAGAAATGTATTCTTCATTCTTTTGTACAAATAAATTATAACAGCTTTTTATAAATCTTAAATAATTTATTATAAAAGCAAAATACCCGACTGGTACAAACCAATTTCCTAAAAGGGAAATGCTAGGAGCTAAAAGCATGTCGTCTGACGCCACTTTGAATTTTATTAGATACCTCTGCATTTTTTTTTATTATATAGCCTTAGCCACTATAATAATTGACACAAATCGAACTCCGAATGTAAATCCAACTAACTCAAATTTTATAATTCCATCAAACCGTTCGAGCAGTAAAGTGCCAAAGAAATTTATTTATTTATTTATTTGGTTTACCAACAATTGTTACATCATTACATACTTGGCATAACATACACAATATTAAAAACTAAATGCACAATCACTTATAGGTAAACACTGCATGCAATGCATATCATATATGCATAACATATCAATCAGTAAGAAAACAATTTTTCAGTGATCCGTTCGAGTATACAAAACAACAGAGTTAATAATAATATTTGTTATACAATCTTAGGCTTGTGGAAAGTTATATATTATTTTATTATTAATTAACATGCATGTGTACGTTAACCATAACCATTAACCATAACCTTTGACGCGGTCGGGTGAAATTGCCCGTCACATTGTTGAAATGGTTCATTGTAGCATAATATTTGTTGTTTGTAAGTTTGTAATATTATGTGTAAAAATAGAAATAAATTACACATAAAACACACACATTTTCTATTTATGATGTAAAATTACACAAAGTAATGTAGTAAAATATATCACACTATTCCCTCGGCTTCGCCCGCTTCGGATATGTCTATCACAAAAATGAGTAGCAATGAGTTTTCTTTCAATCCAAATCATAAACTAAATTTCAGGGAACTCTGACCGGGTGTTTTTACGTGAAAGAATGACAAACATATATACATCCCCAACCACTTTCGTATTTATAATTTATCTATCATTTATCTGACAAGGATACATATATTTCAATTAATTAATATAAAATCGGCAGCCGTATATGCGATTATCTACCGTGATTTATAACGATCCTTCATTCCTATTCCAGGTTTATAAAGCCGGTTGAAAACAAGTTTGTTAGCTTAGCTGCGCTTGGTGAAGGTTGGCACAACTATCATCACGTCTTCCCCTGGGACTACAGAACTTCCGAACTCGGACGTTTGAATGTTTCCACAAAGTTCATCGACATCTTCGCTAAGCTTGGATGGGCTTATGATTGTAAGTTGAATAGTTTTGTTTGATGAGAATAATATCTGTATGTAACATGTTTCTTTATTTATATTTTTTTACAATAATTATTTTTTCTCTTGGATCCACGATTGTTAATGCATAAATATGTATAAAAGAAAATTGTGATTAAAACAGTAATTTCTGTCGTTTTGAAATCATCTAAATCAGTCGAATCTACTTAAATGTAGGTTTACATAAAATAGTAAAAACGAAGTATTTTTTAAAAATCCTGGTAAATCGCTTACAGGGAGCACACGACAGAAAAGGATGTTTTGCTATAACTGCGCTTAACGCTAAAAAACTGCGCAATATGATGCTGCTCTTCCGGAATCTTCAACTTTAATGAGTTACCGTCGGGCCACGAAACATTTGCTTCAAGCGTCATTCACTTAAGCGTTAAACTTGAACTAGTATATGTCCATATACAAGTCCACCAATTCGCAATTGGACAGCGCGGTGGACTATGGCCATTTTTTTTGTTACGGGGAGGAAACCTTCAAAAGGTACACCGAATCCTTGGGAGAGACTCAAGGTTATGTGGGATTTTTACCCACTAAAACCTCCTCGGTGGCCTTCCTCAGCGCTTGTAGTAGGGGACTCGGAAACTCCAACGGAACGAACCGGTGGCCCCTAGCGCAGTGCCCCTCACGGGCTCACGGGCCCCAAGAGATGGGGGACGTATACCATCCCCCTTCATCATCCGGTGCTTACGGCGAGATGCAGCCACACGTACCGCCGTCCTTCTCGGGGTTGTTTGTTGCTTGTCGGACGGTTCGAGCTCCCACTCTAGCCGTCCGCAACCCCAGAGGCCCCCTGTTAGCCTCTTACGACAGGCAGGGGATACCGTAGCCGTATGCTACTCCCCGACTACAGGGTTATGGCCTAAAAGTCTCTCATTCCGAGCAGTGGGACAATAATGTGTCGTATCCCCCCCCCCCATATACAAGGTCACGAAATTTCTCTGCAATTTGTAACAATTTTTTTCTGTAATAATTTTGCTAAAGATCGCTCAAAGTTTGAAACGAATGTTTTCAAACTCCTTAATAAGTCGCCAACTACAGCACCCAAGAGAACAAAAAGAAAATATAGTGGCACTCCAGAATAAGTCCTAACATGTTTGTTCGTTCAACCAAATTAGACACACATATATGTATATTTACTTTTGTTCATTTTCCTTCAACAATTTGTTACAGTAAAGGCAGCTACTGCCGCAATGATCACGAATAGAGCCCTGCGAAGTGGTGACGGCAGTCTCGACACTTGGGACGAAACTGAGGAGCCCTATCCAACTTCACATTCAGATTAACGTGAAATAGTATCTTAAATTAATTATATTGCTATAGTGTACTATATTTGTCTATGTATTTCTGAGTGTGATATAATAAAGTTAACGTAGAACAAAGTTTGTATTAGTATATTATACGAGTTTATAAAGTATTTTGTGTGATTGTATATTAAAGATTTCCGTAATGTTGAAGCACTACCTCAGATTTAAGAGTTTCAATCCATCAAGTTTCTGATGCTTTAAAATTTCTATGAATTCTTAACCTTTTAAGTTGATTAGAGTGACTCGGTAAAGGCTGAAATAATCCGTTTTCACGTTAAACTTCAAAAACAGGATTGCATCTGGTTCGCCTTAAGACTGGCGAAATATGAAACTAATCAGCAAGCACTTATTTAAAAAAACAATGTTTATGAATGTAAAAGGGGCAATCGAAAACTTTGACTCGAAGAGACATTTTAAAAGCTTTAACGCAGATTTTAAAGTCTGTTGTTTTTTTTACAACAACAGAATCGACACATTTTACAACAATATTTATACTTTTGTTTTTAAATTAAGTTTCAACTTAAAATATTAAATAAATCGTAATTTAACTTTGAACTTTTAACAATATCTCGAACATTGAAACTTATAATTGTGGAAAGGAAAAAATGAACTCTTGCATTGATTTTTAATATTATCTTTCTTGCATTGAAACTCTTAAAGTAAGAATAGTAATAATATATACTATTTATCTGCTAGTAGTACATGAACTTAATATTAGTTTATTTGACCTAATTGCTATAACATACATTCTTCTACGAAAGAATGTCGTTATTTATGTGACTAGAGATAATTTATTAATTAAAACTACTAAAGATGAAACTATTCTAATTATTCAAGTATAACAGAACAGGATGTGTTGGTGCTATAGTAAAACCATGAAGGTTCTAAACTTCAATTAATTTGCCTTTATATGACATTCCTTCAAAGGCCCACAAAACATCGGTGTTTGTACTTAATCGATTAAAGTACTTGGTCCTTGCTATTAAAACATTTCAATAAAACAATAGTGGAACTATTGTAGAATACATTGGATATATCCAACACAAATGTTTAACATGAATCTATAAAAAGTTCTGTATCGTCTCCTTATCGTTAATGAAAGAATAATAATTAATTATTCTTAGTTACGAGACTAAGAGTAATATTATTACATATTATACCACAGAGCTGATTTTTGAAATAGTGAATCATCGTTGTTATATTACAATTATATTACAACACTAGAGATCCGTAATCAACTGACTAAAAGCAATAATGACGTTGGTAAACCATACAAAACTTTTTTAAATTGTGTGTAAAAGTAGAGCTTTGTATTGTTATGTATGATATATTTATAGAAAGATCAAAGGATTTTATTCCTTCATAAATTTTTCAAGTTGGTACTTATAGCAAATTGGATTTATTTTTAATTTAAATATATTTTTAATTTTCTGTGACATGTTACTGAGCTATCGAGAATTAGAACGATATTTTTTGAAGTCACAAACGCAATTTTATATTATGCAAAAATGCATTATAAAATACCTAATATGATGATTGTTTGACGCAGCATTTATTTTTACTGTTAGTTATTGTTGTTTAAAGTTATTTGTTATTGTTGCTTTTTTCAAATTTGTTTTCCTGTGTAAAATCCCGTTTGTCTGTATTATTGTTAACTATATATGTACATTCGGTGGCTCGATTAGCAGTATTCATTATTGTTTAATAAGCGTGTTATAACTTCTCTCGGTTGTAATATTAAAGTGGGACGTTACTTAAGATCTCGGCGTAAAACATTGCGTATAGAAAATAATGTTGATACTTATAAAATCTTAATGTTTCATGTACAATCTGTACCATGAAATTAGAATGTCTATGTTAAGTGTCTGTAATTTGGCTTATAATTCATATAGTTATAAATAAAAAATCAAGACATAGAGAGCCTTAACACTTTGTGGTAGCTATTCTATTTCAGTGTTTATCTTCATTGTTGTATTGTTATTTTATTAATTATACAAACATAATAAATAAATTATTTATTGTTAGTTGCTTCCATCTTCCACTTCCATTGCACATAAAAACGCACCTATTTTAATACATTTTGTATTTTTATAAATACCTAATCAATTAAAGTCATTCTTCCATGTACTTGACTGCATTTAAAAAGACATATTTTTGATGCACCTTAATATAGCTTGTATATTTATTAAAACACTTATATTGTATGAATAAAAGTAACATAATAAAGTTAAGTATATGATAACTAAATTTGTACTACGACATTATCGTAGAAAACTTTTTATAGTAATACATAATATTTATTTTATTGTTTTTCATGCCAAAACAGCAAGAGTTTTCCAGTAGCATAAAATACTTTAGTGTTTTTTATGTCAATGAAAGTACCATGCGCGATATTCTTCCAATATGCGACTTAGGATTATTGTTTAAAACTACATCGAGTAATAACCGTCTATTATAAAAGTTTTTAATTCTATAGATGAAGTTCTCTTTGTACGCATTCTAAGCACTTGAGACAAAGAACAAACGAGCTAGAATCTGTACTGAAACTGTTGAAAGTTTCAGTTAGTTGCAGCCCAATTATTATAATTGCACAGAGAACTTCCACTTCTCCATGTCTTGCAACTAATATTAGAATAAAATTACAAACGATATCAATTCAGTAAATAATCCAGTGCTTGACAGATTAAATACCTGGTAAATTTTGTTAACTTAATTTAATTTACTATCTAAGAAACAACACATATGGCAGGATGAAAACATGAGCGATCTAACACAAAATTTGTATTATGATAAAATTTAAAAATATTGTGTTCGAGTTCGAGTTTTGGTAAGTTTCTAACCAATATTTTACAATGTAACATTGAATATGTGCAATGTAATGGTACATTTATGATTGCCGTTTTCTTGTACGAAATTGTCACTGTAGAGTCTAATGACTAATATACCGAAGTTCTGAGTTCGGTTCCTTATAGATTATCGGAGCGAATCAACCTTAAATATGGAAATGTATACAGTTGTATGTAGCTATGAACTATGATTGCATTCAATACTACAAAGAAATATGTTTTATTGTTTTCGGTTATAACACTTAATAACAGAAGAATTTTAGATTTAAGTTTCGTCAAGTACAAATGAGACCAATTCCTAACAAAATTATTTTAGAAATATATTATTTGTTATATTTGTTACCTGAAATGGAAAAGTATAAGATATTTTAACATTAATAAATTAAAATTCGTTACCTGTGTACTTTTTTTACCCTTTACAAATCCTCGTATTACTGTTCTGTTTATTTCTTAAAAGACTCAAAAAGTTTTTTTAATAGATGCCATTTGTAATTATCACACTAATATTATAAGCGCGAAAGTTTGTGAGTGTGTATGTTTGTTACTTCTTCACGTCTAAACGGCTGGAGCGATTTTGATAAAATTTGGTAGGGAGTTAGCTTACACTCTGGATTAACATATAGGCTTACTTTTAACTGTGGAAAAATGTCTTATTCCCACGGGGTAATCGATACATCGATTCATTAACGCGGGCGAAGCTGCGGGATTCAGCTAGTGTGATATAATTGCAACTACACTTTTACATACATTCATTTATTATATAGGACGTTTAAGGCCTCCTAATATTTAAACAAAATTTAATATCGGCACAACAATCTGGTGGATTGCATTATGGACATTCGCTTTTCGGCGTCGATACGCTTGTTCACATATTTTTCCAAAAGAGGAGTCCGAATTGTGACCTTGGGAGCTGGGCACAAGTGTGCTGGGCTCAGAATAAGAGAATTTAGGTCATAGTCAATGGCCAAATACGAATTAATAGAGGGAAATAGGGAGGGGAGGCGATCCTTTTAAAACTTCGATTTTAAGGCCTTTCAAGATTGTTGGTTGTGTCGTGACGTTTTCCTTAACTGTAAAGCAGTGATATTGATTTCTAATACGCAAATCATTTTAGAAAAATACGTGGTACGTGCCTCGGATTTGAAATTCGAGGGCGATTGACTTACAATTTACACCTAACGTGTCACGTTAGGTTTAAATTTTAAGTCAATAAAAAATAATTAATAGTAATAAATCTAAATAAAGATACATATTTAATATTAATATGATAAAAAATATACTAAAAACGTACGTTATAAATAATGATAACTCGTGTTTTAGTTAGTAGAAACAAAAAATACGTAAAAATCCGGTCAAGTAAGAGTCGGGCTCCCGCTCGAACGGCTCCGTACCATTAGCTATAAAAAACTCCAAAAAAATAAGTTTATTGCATGGGAGTTGTCCCATACAAAAACTATTTGGTTTCACGCTGAACTTGACAACGAGCTAAGCGCGTTTTGATCGAGCGAATAACATATTTGTGATATGGGAGCTCTCCTAAATTATATTTTTTATTCTATTTTGGTATTTATTATTATAGCGCATGAATTTTTTTAACCGTCTAGCTATCGCGCTTCATGAGACTCCGTGGTCCGACGGACAGCGGAGTCTTAATAATAGGGTTCCGTTTTTAGGTACGAAAACCCGTTCTTCCATCAGGAATTCAATTCTTTGGAATTAGGTCTAAGTTAATGATAAAATGACATGCCACATAGTAGTTTAAAAAAATAAGTACCCACTAACTCAGCGACAGAAAAATCGTAAACCTCTACTGTTTATATTTCCTACGAAAAAAGGACACTTTATGTTTACAAAGCTATAAAACATAATATTCGCATATTTGGATCTTGTATTACAACCTCGTATAAGTATTGTATGTTATACCATTATTTGTTTCTAAAATTTTAGTTAATAATTTGTCCCTTATCCGTTACTCTGAACGTTATCCTGCTTTTTATCCTGCTTCACTTTAACTCCATACCATAAGATTGGCTGAAAGATGAAAGATTAATGAAAAGACCGTCTTTTGTATTGTTTTAAAATTTTGTATAAATTATTATATTGTAAATTATTAGGAACTACTTCTAAAAGTAGGGTACGCTCGTATTACGTTGATATTGATAGGTATTAGAGATGTAACGAATATTCGCATTCGCATTCGCGAAAATTCGCATGTATTTGCCTAATAGCATTCGCTAGAAGTGTGCGAATTTTATGCGAATATGCTACAGTTAGATGATATAAAAAAGAAAGCGTGTGTACTTATGTACCTATGTACATCCGTTAGAAGTTTTACTACTTTGGCGTAACAAGATAAAAATATTTTTAAAAATTTTGTCTTTTGCCTTACACGTTTACACCTTTGCCTTACACCTTTTTTACTTTTGTAAAAAAGGAAACTAACAATAGAAAAAGTAAAATGCTGACTATAGCTAACTTCCGAGTGTCGGTTTATCGTGACGGTGTGTGCATCGTAAAACTAAAATGTTGACTATAGCTAATTTCAGGATGTCGGTTTTTCGTGACGGTGTGCGCACGTATCGTAAAAATTTACTCTCATACTTTTTGCCTAACGTGCCAAAAGAAGCATAAGTTCATAAAGGTCGCCAAATCTACAGCCCCCTTCTCTACTCTTATAGCGGCACCCATCTTGGTGTCGAATTAAAAAATAAAATCAATATTCGCATTAGCGAATGACAGTAGAGGATATTCGCATTCATGAATATTCAAATAATAACTTTAGTTACAACACTAATAGGTATCAGGCAATAAAATTTACGAAGTAGTGGCCACTTAGCTAGCTCGCGCATAAAATGACAACTCCCAAGTGACTATATTATATTGACTCCCATAAATGCGATGAATTACTGAATATACTGATGCTCCTTAATAGGCAATATTAGAACATTTTTTATAAGTAGAAGAAGCAAACTACCATGCGTCGTCAAGCCATTATTGTGCTACTGCTGGGCATGGGTCTTCTCTCGGAATGAGAGAGTTGTAGGCCATAGTCCACCGCGCTGGCCAAGTGCGAATTGGTGCCATTGGAACTACCATGCAATTCCACCTAATCTGTACATGGAAGCAACTTAATACAGAATAAAGGTTCTGTCTAAAGTCAATCACAGATTCGTTACTACTCTCGTGGACTAAGATCAGGCCTCTTTTAAAAGTATAAGAAGTATAAAGAGTTCATCATGTACCAAGTCTATTTTAACAATACTTTTTGAGTGTACCTACGCACGGACAATGAAATAAAAAGACGAATTTGCGGCTTATTTACTTAATTGAACTAAATTGGTTAGTTTTTAGCTTGCATTTCAATGATCGGCAACTGACTATTGTATATAGAAAGTAGGCGTGTACTTATGTGTTAATTGTAACAAAACAGCAGTAAAGGTTATTTTATTACTTAATTGAAAAAGTACTCCATTTTTATATCAACAGCTTTTAAGAAATACAGTTTATCCTCTTTTACAAAAAATAACAAGGGACGCCTTCCAAAAACACAGCGATCGAAATTTTACTAGGAATATTTTTTCATATTCTGCTTAATTAATTGAATCATGTACTTGCTTCGGCAGTACATATACTAAAATTGGAACGATACAGAGAAGATTAGCATGGCCCCTGCGTAAGGATGATACGCAAAATCGTGAAGCGTTCCACATTAAAAAAAATGGTATTGTCCACCAATTCGCACTTGGCCAGCGCGGTGGACTATGGCCTAAAACTCTCTCATTCTGATTCTCAGAGAAGACCCGTGCCTATAGTGGGTTGGCACCAAATTGAATCATACAAAATATTCATTCTTCTAATTGCATATCAATTGACTCAAAAAATAGAGGACTGACTATTAAAATGTCGTATTTGTTCATCACTTGAGCTAGCTAAATAATTTTATTATATGATGTAATTTATATTTCTATTGAATAGGCGCTTCTTCACTTAAACGATACGACACGACTCTACACCATAATCAGCAGACAAAAGGGTTTCATTATGCATTAGCATGTAAATTCAATATGATCATCATTTATTTAAATTAAAGGTACCATAGGATGATAGTTTAACACGAAAAAATGATGTTATAAAATTATCTTCATTAATTGCATAGAAATGTCATTATGATCATAATTATTGCTCGCAGTATAGAAACAAAACCTTTCTGAATCTAAATCTTGTTTTATCAGGTTGGAAGGATAATTTTGGAGTAATTTAAAAAAAATATATAAAATATAACGAATGTACCACCTATATAAAAAGCAACAGCCTTTGAGGGAGTGTAATGTTTTTCGAGCGTATGTGTTTATTTTTGTATGTATCTTAATTATTTAGCAGGCCCTACAACCTAAACGACTAAAAGTATTAAAACATACTAAAAATTATTGCACTCGACTTAATTGTCAGTCCTAGCGTGTAGGTATATAATTTATAAAAAGAGGGGATATTTAATAAATAAATAACAACATGGATTGCAAATGAAAGCTAGTAAATAGAAGATTACAAATGCGCTTTCTACTCTCCACACTCATAGCCCCACACTAGGATTTTCTCCCGTGTCGTGGGTACCATGGAAACACATAAGACGAATACACAAACACCCAGACTCAGAACATGAATCTAAACCCATCACTCAGAAACCTGTCTAGCCGGAAATCGAACCCAGGACCCAAACCGGTATGGTAACCGCTCCGCCACGCTGGTTTTTAAAAATATGGATTTGCGTCAAGATAGTAAAAAAAAAATGTTGTATTACACTACATACACTTTTATTCTGCTGTTTTGAAGAAAAAGGTAACAACAAAAACGCCGATTACTTATATAAAAAACTAGCAGAATCGATGCGACTTCGATCGCGCAGACTATAATGTAATCTATCCAACCATTATACATTTGAGCACTACTCCTGGACATTTTTTATTCTATTATCAATAGGTATTACAGTGTATGCAATGAAATAAATTTTTGAGCAAAATTTTTAACACTTTGAATCACATTACTCAAGTAATAGCCTATGTTTCTCAGGGATAATGTAGCATTCTAATGGTGAAAGAATTTTTAAAATCGGTTCAGTAGTTTTTAAGTTAATTCATGACAAACATACAAAAATACAACGGTTTCCTCTTTATAATATTAGTATAGATAATCAACTGAAACTGAAGGCAACTAATTAGAATTTTTAAGCAAACGGGTTTTTTGTTTTATTAACATATCAACGTTACTTATTTTAATCTACTATCACGTGACATGTACGTTTTACGGTTACGAAGTCCAACTTCAAACAAACATAACTTACAATATACAAGAATACTATACTTAGTTACTTAGTTTAATCCCCTAATCTACCTTTTAATATAATTGAAGTTTAACTTTGAAGAAGCTGATAGAATAATCGTATTAAAAATCTTAATAATAATTAATCATATACCTATATTCTGGAGGTGGTAGAACCAGTGTTGTTCTACCGAAGAAGTACCACCGCCACACCTATTTCTAGCGTGAAGCATTTCTTGCGTTTCGATGGAAGGGTGTGGTTGCCGGCAAACTTTTATATGAGGCGACCATCATCAGTCCTCGGGAGTGGCAACACATCTGTTCAATTACTTCAGATAGAACCCATGTTCTGTATGAAGTTAATCACAGATGTCCATGAGCGGCAGTGACCACTTACCATCAGGTGGACTGCATGCTCGTTTGCTACTTCAGTCAGATTAAAAAAATATCCTTTTTTTTTATTATATAAGCATATGCACTTGCGGCGTTTAGATATAATGCCACTGATTCCGGTGTCATGTCGTGTCGTTAAAGTGAAGTAGCGTCAAATAAGTGATTTACAGTCATATTAAGGACTCTTATGATAAACTATATAAATATAACCTGGCTTAGCGGTCATTATACCGGTCTGACACGCAATAGATTCTGTGATGAATGAACTGATGACTTTAGATGTCCGTTCAGGATCGAAGATCTTTAGATCTTCCTGTTTGTGTATTTTTATGTGTGTGACCATGAGACCCACGGTACAGGAAAAATCCTATGATGATGCTATGAATGTAGAAAATGTAATTATTACTATCACCTACTTTTAAATGCATCTTCACTTAAGCAAATTAATAGGTATCTAGGTATCAATCGATATTTAAAATTCACTCCAACTTTCATAAAAATAGGACTAGCTAAAGTAATTTTGTAAAAAAAAACTGAGGTAACGCTGAGTTATAATTTTTCTACGAACTTCCTATTTTTCTAAAATAAAAGTAGTTTTGTAATATCACCTGTATAACAGAAAAAGTATCATCACAATCTGTCCAGCGCTTTCAGAGAGTTGTCATAACAAGCAGAAAGACAGATAAACCGACAGGCAGACGGACAAAATAATGAGTTAATTTGTTTTCAGAATCATATATAGCTCCATATGCATTTAGTAAAAAACAGTTACTTTGATATTACAAACATACACTTAAATAAAATTTATGTGTAAAGATTAAATAGCCCAATTAATTTCAATTTTACTGCAACCGGCTGCCAATATTCCTGCTGCACAAATAAACAAAGCGGAGATAAATAAAACGTGTCAAAATATTTTTAGATCACAGTGGATATTTATAGTATTAGTAATACAGATTGGAAAGTATTTTAAGTTGCATAAATCCTTAAAAATCACTTTTTTGATAAATGCGTATCTAAGATAAAATAGGTATGCATTTGTAGTATAAATCAACAGGCACTTTATTTTTAATTTCGAAGCGTCATATATACAATATAATTATGTTTTTTAATATATTATGTTTTTTTGCATTTAAGTTTGTGTTCATAATCGGTTGGCATCTACGCCTTAATAGTTTCAAAAATAAACACCAAAAATTCTAACAAAAACTCTACTGTTTTTTGCATTGATTTTAATGAAAGAACTAATTAAATTTTTAGTGCCTTGAATATGAAAAGACTCACATCGATGTTCGTTTAGAAAGACAAAGATTTTTCTCAAATATATTTGTCACTATGCATGGATTGTACGTACGAACGAAAAAAAATACAAAGTAGCCAACAAAACTGCTGACTTGTCATTAAAACAACAATTAACGAAATCGTTGACTTCGATTTCGATGTCTAAATATAACATTTGCTTATTTAAATTATTTTGGAAATAAGCACATTGGAAAATTTCAGATTCGTTTCAAGCAGCTCAGCAGAGTTTTCGCGAATCCGTGCCGGCCGGCAGTTGGCTGGCGAACTCGACAGTATTGGTTTGAGGCTTTACGGTAGCGCACGGGACGCTCCATAGCCGGTGCCGGTACGATTTCGTAACCTGTTCCGATATTCTAAACAATTGATGCCAAGTGAACCTACTTAATACTAGTGATACTGATTTACATATTTCAATGATACTGTCAACTTTAATATGTTCGAAAGAATATGTTTTCTCTTGGGATGTATCATTTCGCTCTTTATGTGGTAAGTTTATTTATTGATAAATTATTACGATTAGATCTAAGTTAATTTTTACATAAATGGAAATGTACATAAAATATGGATAAATCATCGTATTTTTATTATTTTGGATATTATATTAATAATATGGCTTTAACAGTTTTATATTATCTATATTGAAAAAAAAAACACTAGATTGAATGCGTATTCATTGATGTACGCGTCAAAAATATTTATATACCGATGTTTTTTAAAGCACCTATTATGCGTTTTTGCGCTTCTCGAAATGTTTTTAATACATGATTGAAACTGATTGTGTAAATATTAAGATGAATTGGAGTTTTTATAGTTTGATAATCGAAGTCTCTATTGATAGTTTTAAATTTGAGCAAAATAAACATTTTTTACGCAGTAGTTAATAAGGTCATACAATATACAAACTACAAATACGAAACAGTTTTCCATTAACTAGCAACTAATTTAAGTCTAAAACATTATTATTTAACTTCTTTAAAAAATATCTCTCAGTTATATATAATTATTAAATTCGTAAAATCAAAACATCAACTAATTATAATACTTATACTTACCTACACGTGTAAATAATAATTACAGAAGCACATTTTTATGTCTGCAACATCACTTTAAAAATAATGATAGCGAAAGCAATAAAAAGTACACTTTCATACCACTCGCCATTAATTGAGAAATGTTCATCAGCTTGTAAATAAATGACTTAAATATTCTAATTCGGCAATATCTTCGCGATAAATTTACTACCTCCTTACGTATTATTTTAAAAATAATAGTTCAGCGTGTTTGCATATCAAATAACAGTCTTCCATAAGCCTCTTGAAGAAACTTTCGTTCTCTACTTGCTAGTAGGAATGTATATATCTATTGTGTTCTTTATTTACCCGACTGCTTCAAAAGGAGGGTTTTGTTAAAGTATTGAAAATAAATATTGAAAGTATATTTATTTATAAAAATTGTTTAATATGTAACGAATTATGTACCTACTCCAAAACAGCAAGTCTTTGAGGACAACTTTGGTAACACACTTGAAATTGGTGGCAAGTGATCATAATATTGTTAGCAGTGATAGCCTAATGACCGAGGGTGCAAGGTTTGAATTCCAGACAAGAATTTCATTTTTTTCTAAGTAGGTAAGTGGCCACTGCCGCTCTTGCTTATTTTTGATCAACCCGCTATAGAGTTTGGAGGCTATCAAGTGATTAGCAAAAGATACGCATCTTTGTTTTCCATAAGAACTAAGTTGGAACGCCTCATTTATAATCTCATCCCAGTTTTAAAATCCGAATGTTTTTTTTAATTAAAGATTTAATGGCGATGTTTAGTTGACTAATCTGAACCGAATAAAAATAACTTTTACGCTTTATAAATGGCTTATAAAATCTCTTTAGTACGGTAATTCGGATCTTGATTATACCATTTTTGTCTAGACAAAACTTTTCAGAATCGCAGACACATTTTGAATGACTTCCAACTGTGTTCATACAAGTTGTTTAATTTTGATGGGAAATTTAAAGAAGGATTAAGGCCCATACTTTTTATATAGAAAAATCACTTCAATTTAACGACCTTACTTATGTTACCTCAACTAGTTAACCCGCGCGAACTTCGTTCCGACTAAAATTAAAAAAAGCTAACATTATCAGTGTTTCTGTACTATATTATACCTATACATGTATTATACATAGAAACCTTCCTCTTGAATCACTCTATCTATTAAAAATACTGCATTAAAATCCGTAGCGTAGTTTTAAAGATCTAAGCATACATAGGGACAGACAGCGAGAAGCGACCTTGTTTTATACTTAGTAATTACACGTACAACAAAATTACAGAAAAAATGCAACCAAAACTACGTTTAAAACCATGTGCAGCAATTTATAATCTATGGTTTCTATTATTTCACTATTAAAATACTTGTTTTTCCCTATTCACTCTATACTTTGCAAGGTGTTGAGTTTTCTATTTTTCAATAATTTACGGAACTATTGCTTAACTAAACTTGAACTTCAATATTTAGAATAGTTTAATTTTTAATAAGGGTAACGGACCTTGTAGTCTTACTTTAGAAACATCAAATACCTACGTATTTTTACTAGATAACATGTATGCAAGGCTCTCGTTTTCCAGTTGGGAAGATGTGTCTAATTAGCCAGAGAAATTAATATCGCAGAATGCAAATACGTATTTTTAGCTCAGAATGTAAGGCTCTTGTTTTCTAGTCTGAAGGATGTGTCTAATTAGCCAGAGATATATTGCAGAATGCAAATAAACGAGACTTAATGCAAAATAAGCATTTTGTGGTAGTAGTAAAATTGTATTCGTATTTTGGAGAGGTTCTCAAAGCTCGCTGTTATTAGAGGTTCGTAATAATTATGTTTTGTACTTTTCGCTAAAATCGTCGCTTGTTCATACGCTAGACGATAGACTTGACTTTTTACTAGATTTTTTTGAAGAGTACCTAACATGCGTGCAGTGCACCTGATGGTAAGTGGTCACTGCCGCTCATGGACAGCTGTAATCAACTTCATACAGAACATGGGTTCTATCCAAAGTCAATCACAGATGCGTTGCTACTTCCAAGGACTATGATGTTCGCCTCAAAAGTGTGTGTAGCTTGAAGTTTTAACTTTGTCCTGGGTAGCTTCAAATTAGAAGGACCAATATTAGGGACTTAATCCTATCGGAGATTTATTACATAAAAACCGGAATATAATTTCCTTCAGAATTACTAAACTTTGTTGAACACAATTAATCATAATCTTCCAGTAATGATTTAGTTGTTAGTACTAACTACGCCATAATCACTGTTGTAATTAATTTATAGTTTGAATAATGTACATTGACCGGCGTGCTAACATTGAAACAGTTAATAATTGTGTTTTTTTTTATATGATGATAAAAAATAAATAATAGCAATTTATCAAAGTTTATTAGGTGTGAGGTTTTACTTTAAGAATATTGCTCAAAGTATACGTTAATTGTACTTTTAAAATGATATTATATGAGATAATAACATACATCGGAAAAGGTACTTATGTCAAATCTCATTCTAACAAGAAGAAGTTTTTGCGTTTCGGTAGAAGGATGTGGAATATGAATGCTAGCTGACTTATATATAAAACTGACTAATTAGTCCTAAGGAGTGACGACCTCTGATCGATGGAGCCCATGCGTAGAATAGAGGTTCTACGGAGGGAGTAACTTTTTAGATATCTATGATTTAAGTGTACAAGGTTCGCAAAACAAAATGTTATCTGGTGATTGGCACCTATGCTGCCGTCAATAGCATATTTACTGTACGTATGGTCTCGACGGTTTGGAGAAAAACGCGTTAAAAGTTTTGATAAGAAAATCTTCCATAAATTATTTGTTTGTAATCAGATCATAGTGATTGTAGCTTTAAATGAAAGAGGACCTAAGACTTACCATATTAATGGTATAGATGCCATATTGTAGTTTGGCCGAAAGGCTTTAAAATAAACTTTTGCAGTGAGTGTAGCCGCTGTTATCATGCTTGGTGAAGTTACAAAAACGCTCGACTTAATGCAAAATGTTAATTGCTAAATTTAGATTTAAAAACAATATAAAACTAATGAGTTAGATGAAAATTGTAGATCTCGGTATTTTGATCACGGCTATATATTTTTCTCAGTTTTGCCAAAATCCGACTTACTGCAACTATGCTATTGAGGGCAGTATGGTACCTATGTATGACTGACTGTTATTTAATGTGGGTTCTGATTGTAGCCGATTACAGGCAAAGTCGCGTTGCCACCCCTGAGGCTACGTTCTCACGGAGCGGTTTTCACCCGCAGCCGCCGCGGTTGCAGGCCCGCAGTTTCTGTGCGATACTCACGAGTCCGTTTATTTACGCGGTTACACTGCCGTCGCGGTTGCGATTATCGACCGCGAACGTGGCGGGCGAAAACCGCAAGACGGGCGGTTTACTGAGACTGTCACCTCATTTGTAATTCAACTTGAACAATCACTTCTTCAACCTTATAAAAATCTTGGTCGGGGACATTGCTATGTAATTAGTATAATTAAAATTGCTCGTAGCAAGGAAAACGATATGCGATTTATTTTTAATCGATGCTCCAATGTCGTCATTTACGTGCACTGCTGATTTATGTTTTTTACCCCCATAGCGGAGCGGTCACCATTAGGTCTGGCACGCAAGGGGTTTCGGGTGCGATCATGATTTCTAAACGACTTTAGATCCGTGTTGCTAGGTTTGGGTTGCGTGTATGTTTTGCACCCACGGTATAGGAGAAAATTCTTTTTTTTTTTGTTTACGAGGAGGAAACCTTCAAAAGGTACCCGACGCCGTGGGAGCGACGCAGGGTTATGTGGGATTTTTACCGCACTAAAACCCCCCCGGTGGCCGTCCTCAGCGCTGAAAAGAAGGACTCCGGGATCTTGAAACGACTTCAACCGGAATCCTCCGAGCGCGTTGCCCCATCGGGCTCCTCCCAGATGGGCGGCTGGGCCCACCGCTCCGTCTAGTCTTTACGACGGTATGCGACCACACATACCGCCGTCCTTCCCGGGATTGCCTGACCGAACGGTTCGAGCTCCCACTCTAGCCGTCTGCAACCCCGGAAGCCCCTTTTAGTCGCCTCTTACGACAGGCAGGGGATGCCGTAGCCCTATTCTGATCCCGTAACTACAGGGCGAAAGGAGAAAATCCTAGTGTAGGGTTATGAGAGTAGGAAACGTTAAAAGGGCTCATATTAAATAACTACAATCCAAACGCCTGTTTTAAGCGCTGCTATATTTTGGTTTGGAAAGGGTGTGCACTACAGGACTTCCTATGGTTGACCTCAGGTAGGGTCCTTTATAATATATATACACCCACAACCACACACAGACATATACACACTGTAAATATACATAATACCCGTAATAGCAGTAGCAGACGCTAGTATTTAATGCATATTACATTTATACATACATAAGAGTATATGGTTGACTTTTGCTTTTTATTACGGTTCAATTAAAAAGATTAATAACAGTCCTAGTCTCGCTCTCATGTACTCTAATGAAGAAACTTGAATACCTACAATCAGTGCATGTCTTTCATTTATTTTATACTAGCTGAGACCTGCGGTCTTTTACGCATTTATCTAATAACGATCTTATAACTTTTGATAGAGTATATAGATTGTAATTTAATAGGCTTAATGTTTTACTATACATATATTTTTAATTTAATTTTATATATCAAATCCATTAGGGTTTATTTGACACATAGACTTCATACGGACAAACATAGATGTAAAAAATGATATTTTGTATATTAAAACTTAGTTATCCAAACAATTTTGTTGCAACTTGATTAAGGCTTTTACTTCACAAAATCATATTCCAGTTCCATCAGCGTTTTGAAGTCAACTTCTGAATGGCCTCCCTAAATGGCGTCACAGTAACCGGTCCTGAGGCCTTCAAAATCAATTAATTTCTCGCTGTCTTCTTTAGATCATAGGTCCACGTGGTCAAAATTGACCTGGTCTCTTTTTGCCTAAACATGGCCACCATTTCATGACCTTTCTTCCATATCGATTAGTCCTTGTATTTCACTCAAATATTCAATAATAACAATTTTCAAATTAACTACCAACATTTTTTACAATCTCTCATTGTATTTAAATTAATTTTAATTTACGTTGTTTACCACATCTGGCTTTTGGCGCTGAGCGCTTACCACCTGATCATAGCGACGGCTCATCTCGCTTTTCAGGGCTGGTACTGTATTATCTAGTTTATTACCAGACTACATCAGAAGGAAAGTAATGTTTTTCATATTCATAATTCATAATTCTTTATTGCATAAATATGGTATTACATAGGATGTTGCACAATTATTACAGTTCAATCATATTTCACCGGTTAAGGTATGCAATTTTGGGTTCTTAAGAAATATTTTATAGATTTTATTACAATATTAAATATCATTAAATTAAATTAATTACAGAACCAATAAATATACAAATAATTGAATAGCGAAATAAGAGTTATGTCAAGTCAAGATATTGAATTAAATGTCAATCGTAATTATAATCATTATCATTATCGTTTTCTCCATGTCAAAAATTCTGTTAAAGAGTAAAAACTATTCATTAGTAACCAATTAAACATTTTTTTTCTAAACATTATAAATGGCAGGTCCTTAATTTCATCTGGTATAGTATTATAAATTTTTATACTCATACAATAACAGTTTTTCCAATGAAGTTTGGTTTTACCTATTTCTGTTATCACTAATTTGTTTGGGTATCTCGTGCTACGATCACTTAAATTAACTGCAGTTTTAAATTTCTCGTGATGTTTTTTAACAAAAATTGCCATTTCATAAATATACATGCAGGGTAAAGGTAGTATGCCTAATTCTGTAAAAAATGGCTTGCACGATTCCCATGGTGCAATGCCAGTCATAGCTCGGATGCATTTTTTTGTGCTATAAATGCATTATTTATATCGGTAGAGTTGCCCCAGATAATAATCCCATATCGTAAGTTAGAGGCAACATAACCATGGTATGCCAAGATAGTTGTCTTCCTATCACACGTATTTTTAAGACGTCTAAGAACATAAACAAATCTATTAATTTTAGAGCATACTTGTTCTATATGAGTCCTCCAGTTACAGCGGCAGTCTAATTCTAACCCAAGAAATTTCGTGGTGTTAACGTGTTCAATAGATTGACTATTATATTCTACTTCAAATTTTAGCGGTTTTCCAGCCTTATTCACAAATTGAATATACTTTGTTTTAGCTATATTCACTGCAAGCCGATTTGCTTCTAGCCATTTAATAATAGATGCCGTTGTCATATTTACTTCTTCGTTATGATTTTTTTTATCCTTAGTTACTACTATTACGGAAATATCATCAGCGAATAGCACACACTTATGTTTCGTTGTTTTGGGTAGGTCGTTAATGTAAATAAGAAAGAGAAGAGGACCAAGTATACTTCCTTGAGGGATTCCACGAGTGATGTGTTTATGTGCAGAACGATGTCGAATTAGTAGTGAATGCTCATTGTATGATGACACCTCAACAAATTGTTTTCGGTCACTTAGGTAGCTCTCGATCCATTCTAAGGCTATACCTCTTATTCCTATATATCGTAATTTTGATAGAAGTATTTGATGATCCACAAGATCGAAGGCGCTTGTCATATCGAAGAAGAGTCCAGTGGTATGATTTCTATTACTGACATTTTTTGTAACATGCGTAACAAGATCAAATATGGCCAATATTGTTGACTTGTTATTTTGGAATCCAAATTGTTCTGAAGCTAGAATTTTATTACTTTCTAAAAAGCTTAGGAGTCTGGATTTAATGACTTTTTCGTAAACTTTTGATAAAACGGGGATAAGTGTAATTGGTCTATAATTTTTAATGGTCATACGATCACCCTTTTTATAAATTGGTGTCACTTTTGACAGCTTCAGACGCGATGGAAAAATAGCCGATTCAATTGAGACATTTATAAGCACCGATAGAATTGGTGATAGCTCGTCAACGCATATTTTAATAATTTTTGTAGATATCTCATCGTACCCCGTCGCTTGGGTGTTATTGAGTGATTTAATTATTTTAGAAATTTTAGCTTCATCAGTCGGTCGCAGGAATATGGTGTTGTTTATATAAGTACTAGATGTCGAATTGAATTTATATGATTGAATAGGATTAGATTTATTTAATGTCAGATTTATATAGTAGTCATTAAAATTTTCTGCTATAATGTCGGGGTTTTCGATTATCGTATTGTTACATTTTATTTTGAGTGTCTCATGTTTCTTCATAATATCGTTTTTTTGTTTTATTATATTCCAAGCAGCTCTACATTTGTTTTTGGAGTAATAAATGTGTTTTTTATATGTGATGATTTTTGAAGCATTTATACATTTTTTAAATAATTTAACATATTTCTTATAACTTAATTTGTTTTCAAGGGAATTATTTTTATTATATATATATTGCAGCTTTCTTTTCATTTTAGAGCTACATTTTAAGCCTTTTGTCATCCACCTTGGACCATACGTAGAGGTTTTAACTTTTAATCTTTTTACGGGAAAACATAATTTATATAACACTAGAAATGAATCATGGAAAAGTTGAAAAGCCTCATTTGCATCTGTCGATGTCAGGGCTTCTGAGAAGGACCAGTTTCGCAGGTGTTTTTTAAATAAACTTATATTGCATTCGCTATAATCCCTGCAATATTTATACCAGCAGTCATTCGATTTTTTGTTTAATAGAAAAGGAATTATTAATAATTGAGCTGTTTCGTGAGTATGTACGTATGTACATATGTCTGTCAACTTCTTTGGCACGCGGTGACATATCATTTGAATTGTTATTAGTTATCAGAATGATCACATTTATAGATATTTTGAAATATACCGACAGTAAAAAGGGAGGGGGGAGGTTTTTTTAAATTATCATAGTATAGGGTATCAGATAAAAGCTAGTAAATAAAACAGTGCACATATCATATAAGATATATTATGGAAGAAGCCCGATGGAGCAACGCGTTCAGAGGATTCCGGTTGCGTTCCTTTAAAGATCCCGGGTTCCGTTTTGTAGCGCCGACGACCGCCGCCGGGGGAGTTTTAGTGCGGTGAAACTCCTACATAACCCTGCATCGCTCCACGGCATAGGTAGGTTGAAGGTTTTCCCCTCGAGAACAAAAAAAGTCCAGTTTACCAGTTTCGAAATTATTTCATGTAAATATTGTGGATGCCAATAGAGATGCCAATATTTAATATTTTTATACATAACGCTATAGTATGAGAAAAATGGAATAAATAAATCCTGGAATTTTATGTAATTGCAATGAGTAGCGAATAACCGGTTAAAGTAACAAATATTTGAACAAACTGATACAATAGTTATACCCACAGAATTTTAAGAAGATTACCTACACAACCCTGATTTTTTTGGCATTTCATTCATGACGTTGGCATATTAAAATTAAATAAATAAACACATCACTCATACCGCTACGCTATTCCGGTGTTCTTATAAATAGATCGGAAGCCCGTGAAACACAAAGGCAACTTACGAAATAACTCTCATCAACAGTTCTAATTTTATGAATTGAAACCAGCTTGAATGGTTCTGAAATCGGGAACGCCTTGGCAAACCAATTTGTTGAATACGTACTTTATCACGTAATCGAAAGATTACGTTATTAATAAAGAAATTGTTAACAACAAATAACAATGTACCTAATTCATTTTATCTTTCTAAGAAGGGCACGGATCAGTGGCCTCATACTTTTTCCTTTTTATTTTTGAGGAAGAGAAAACCGAAACCTGGTTATGTGGTATTCTTATCGCCCTAAAACTCTCCCGGTTATCTTCTTCGGCACTAGGAAGAAAACCCCGGAATCTCCGAAGGAACGCAACCGAAGTCCTCTGAAAGCGTTGCTTCATTAGGGTCCACCCAGGTGAGGGGCCAGGTCCATCTGATCTTGATGATGACATACGACCACATATTCAGCCGTCCTTTGCAGGGTTGCTTGACTGGACAATAGCTCTCATTATTGTCACCGCAATCCCGGGAGCCCCCTTATAGTCTCGTCTTACGATAAGTAGGGGATACTGGTGCCTTAAGTTACTCCTCCAGTACACTCAAACGTTACTCCTCATCCCGGCTCAAAAGTTTGACAGAACAGCGTCATCCAGTGCCTACACCTAATAAATAGTGACTGACTGACACTAAAATTACGGGGTTCTCAAATTGAAGCAAACGTACTCTTGGGTGTACACCAGTTTATTGTAGAGAAAAGGGGAAAAAATTACGTAATGGCGGCAGTTTAAAGTTTAGAAAACTCTTATGTATACATTCCACGGTGAGATACGAGTATGTACTTTTGATGTGAAAATAAAAACTACATAAAGATGAAATATGTTTGCAAATTAAACCGCACAGGCAAGATTGATAAATATCCATATTTAATCGCTCATGCCTACTTGCCTGCAAGATATTGTCAACAAATTGCTTGCAAGTAGGTACTCTACTCGTATTCTGCTCCGTCATCAAAATGACGAAGCAATCTATTAAATTTTACTTAATAGTGCACAAAGGAAATGCGATAGACATAAATTAATCTTGATTCACGTTTTTCTTCATAATCAATTTATACTTTTATACCTGTAAGTATCTAATAATGTACGGTAAACAAGTTAACATATTTAATAGTTTTACACAGAAAAATATCGCTAACTCCAAATTTCACGTAATATACATATAAGTACGCTGATTAGAATTTAAAATTAAATTTTTAAACAATCCAACGCTTACGAAAGTGGGTCAAAACCCAATATCCATTACCAACTCTAACAATAGGGGAAGTTTGGCATTATGGGATATCTAAGAGCAAATTCATAATATTTCGAAAATCAACTGTATTACTATATCAAATTCCAATTCTAAAAAACTATCATATATTTAGTTTCATAATGGTATAGTTTCACTACTGTATTTAATCAATTTTAATGGGTAATATGCACTTAGTTTCATCGAGTAAAATTTCCCGTTTTTCCTCACATGTGGGGCAAAATAGGATGTGCTACAGGGTAAAATGAAGACAGTAACTAATCAAACATCTAAGACCCTTTAACCAGTCTTGACCAGCCATACCAATGACTGGATTAAATGGATTTTTAATATTGTTTATGTTTGGTAGCTCAAAAGCCACTGTGCGAAGTTTTTACCTGTGATACCAAAAAACCTCGCTTGCATAGACATTACATATTATGTCGCTAATTGATCCTTTTAGTATTTTGAGAAAACTATTTTGAAATCCTAATCTTTCACACCACAATCACATTCTAAATTGAAGTCAAGCGTATCTCGAGTTTCCTTGCCCCGGTGTTACAAGGTAGATTTTGGTACCTCATAAGTAGCTGAGGCCCTAAAAACCAATATAGCCGATGAGCACGGCTTTTACATTACAGCATTTCACATGTTTTTTTTTCCTTTTCACTTTTGACAATTCGTTTTTGTATCGTAAATGCGTAACACGATAACTATAAACAACAAGCTACATGATTAAAAACATCAAAATAATTAACTCGACTGCTTAAAAACGATTGATAACTTACAGTTTCAGTTGCTTGTTTTTAAGCAGTCGCTTTTTCGTTTTATAATAATATGTTTCATTTCACGTGAGACCATGTCAAACGTACGTATTACATACGCTCGAAAAACATTACCGTTCTGACGCAGTTAGGTTAAAATAATGCACTTAGATAAGTGAAAGAAGCCCGGGGCAAAAAAGGATACCATCCCATAATGCCCTGACTATTTTGCCCCTGGTGACATTTTACCCTTTCAAGTTTTATAATATCTCATCTATTTTAGTTTTTTTTTTCATATCAAGTACAAAAATATACGACCAACACTATAATTATTACTTACACGCTTACCTCTTTTTACGTCGATATTTTACTGGAAAATTATTTAAAAATCCATTTAAAAACAATTAATTGAGTGCTATAACGCCATTACAAGCAGTGATACGTTCACTGCGTGGTCTCATGTGAAGCTTCTGAACATGGCAACGTCGCAAACGCAATGCCTTATATACGAAACGCACACGTACACTTCCCGTTCTGTCCCAAACCTCATTATGCCCCAACTTCCCATACTTATTTCCACAAATAAGCCAGAGGTTATAACCAATGTAGCGTGAAGCATTTTTTGCGTGGAAGAATGTGGTCACCTCACTTTTATATGAGGCGACCATCTTAGTCCCTTGCAGTAGCAACGCATCTGTGATTGACTTCAGATAGAAAATCTGTTCTATATGAAGTTGATTACAGATGTCCACAGACAGAAGAGCCACTTACCATCAGGTGGACTGCATGCCCATTTGCTACCACAATCGGATAAAAAACTTAATTAATTAATTTTTAAAATGGAATATACTTATTTAAAAGGAGGTACGACTGTCACACGTCGTGTGACAGTCGTATCTCCTCCGTCGACCCGTACTGTTTCTACTTCCTATTCGCATACAAACGAGTAGGTACACACTTTTTATACAATTATGAACAAAACTACTGTTGATGCCTGGCCTTTACCTTTACCCAAGGTTAAATATTTATGTTCAATAAACCTCGTTAAAACGAGTAATACATAAAGTAATAAGTTTGTATAAGAAAAATTGTTAATCTCGCCTCGAATTTATAACCTATACTAATCTGCGACTAAATTTTCGCAGCTAGACTTAGTATCTTATATTATCACAATGAGAATAAAAGGCATCTAACGTGATATTTGTATTTTATGGAAAAACAAACTTGTGTTCAAAGTTTCTTGTAGTTACTTTAACAATGTTATATTTGAAAAGTACCTTTTTTTTGTTCTCAAACCTTCAAAAGGTACCCGACGCCGTGGGACCGACGCAGGGTTTTATGTGGGATTTGTACCACACTAAGACCCCCCCGGTGGCCGTCCTCGGCGCTATAAAGAGGACTCCGGGACCTCCACAGGACCGCTACCGGAATCCTCTGAGCGCGTTGCCCCATCAGGCTCTTCCCAAATGGGCGGGTGGGCCCACCGCCCCGTCTAGTCTTAACAGCAGTATGCGACCACACATACCGACGTTCTTCCCGGGATCGCCTGACTGAATGGTTCGAGCTCTCACTCTAGCCACCCACAAGCCCGGAAGCCCCTTTTAGTCGCCTCTTACCACAGGTAGAGGATGCCGTAGCCCTATTCTGGTCTCGGAACTACAGGGCGCATTTGAAGAGTATCTAACATTATGTTTGTTCTCTTCTAGCACGGAATTGTTACTTTTTAAATTGTCAGATGATAGAACACATTTTTAGGAGTAGTTTCAAGTATTTAGCTTAAGTTTTCGAAATTTATTCGGTCTCACTCTTTCTTCATGTGCTCAATTGTGCTCACTCAATTTGCTAATTTGGAAGATATTCATATATAACCATTCGTAGCTCAACAACCACTTCACATGCGAAGACTTCCAAAGCGTTAGCTGTTTGTGTATAAAATAACTTAATTTTGAACTATATATTTAAACGAATGTGATTTTGATTGATTACTTTTGAACTAAGCTCAGTGAACATTCGTTAAAGGTATATCAATAAGCAGCATAGCAGAAAAAATCTATCAAAATTGCTGGCAAAAAAAAATACAAATGGCATATCATTTGTTCGAAAATACATCGGAGTTTAAATTAACTTTCAGAAGATTGTCAAGTCATGCGCTTACTACAGATCCGCGATTAGGTGCTTGACCGTCGATTACGAATTATGAATAAAATATACGTATTAAATAAAACATCTTGAACTTCCTGTGTCCCATTTTCAATGTAACTGCTAAGTTAATCGAATGTGATACACTCGTGTATTCCAAACATAATCATTTTTCTCAAGATTTCAGTCTTTTCTGATTGGTCTCCAAAGTACTTGGTTTTAGTTGCATATGTCCGTGGACATCAATAACCATTTAATGTAGTAACTTAAGGCTTAGGTTTAGTAACTTAAGGTTACCACTTAAGGTTTAAGAATTTATCATTCCTTACTGAATCATAAATAAGCAAAAAGCCGCCAATCTATCCACCTTACATTCTTATGTGTGGGGAATACATAGAAAATAGAACTTCTTCGAAATTACTCAGGCACATATATTTCCTCACGATGTTTTCGTTTTAAAATCGGTAAATTATGTATGGTTCGACTGGAGAGGTATTACCGTTTAGAAGGACGTTTTTATTACCAGCACAATTATGTCATATATCATATGACCTCATAGGAGCATTGAGCCTGCCACCCCAATATATCGTAATAGTAACGCATTTGTAATTGATTCCAGGTAGAATCCCTGTTCTGTGCTAGTTGGTTAAGAAGTCTATGGGCAGCAATGACCACTTACCATCAGATGGAATGCATGGTAGTTGGTTACTTAAATCTTATAATTAAATGTAATTCCTTTACATGCAAATCTAAGCACAGCAGTTATAAGACACAGTTATAAGAAATAATATGAAATAGTGCTCGTTTCTTGAAAATGTTTGTCCTTAATAAATAAATTCCTCCACATATTCAATCCTTTTTTGTCCTATTACAATATTTTCCCTCATGGCATTCGTCGTTAATTTAGTCTTTGTTCGATTGGATTAGATTGAGTCTTTGTTAGTTTGTTAGTCTTTGTTAGATTTATAGATAGACCTACTTTCCTGCTTTCCCCTTCTAAATGTTGTAAAAAAATAAAATAAAAAAAAGTTATAAGAAATACCTAGCTTGATATGAAATGTCTTTATTTTGCATAGGCCCACGGGCGCACTTACGGATTGTCAGTTACATATATTTTTTTACAATACCACCGGATCGGAACACGGCCTCAACTGAGATATATCTTGCACGTGCCTATACGGGTGATAGGAAACGACTAACAATTCAGCGTTTAGGGAATTCAACATCCAATTTGAATTTTAGGTACGGGTATATTGTACATACCGTCTGAAAACATGCAATATTTATCTATGTCAAATCTAGCGTATCTTAAGATAGCTATAATGGTATATTTAGCCTACAATACTATAGACAGAATAGTCGTGTATACATTTAGTGTCTCTGTATGAACACAAATCACACACGATACATTGGAGATGCGTATTTTCAATAGCCAATGACAAGTTAATATATGTAAAATGTTAAAAAGATTATTTTTAAGTTTATTTCTCAATTATAGGCAATAAAAATATATTATTACGATTGTTTTGGTTAAATTATATACCCTATTTCTTGCTAAAACAACAAAGTCAAGAACTATTGTTGAGGGTTTTTTCATTATTTCTATTAATAACCTGTATAGTTTATTCGCTATTTTCATTTTTACCACTCAAATGCTTAATTAAACATAAAAAAGTACTTTAAAACTTATTTGTCTGAGTATAAAACAGTTTTTTATTGATTCCTGAAGGTACAGATGTGGTGGTACAAGTGTTTCTAACGTAGAGCAACTTATACGATGGAAGTGTTCCCTACTCGCTTTCATGTGTATTCCTCGGGAACAGCAACGCATCTGTTATCAAGTTTAGATATAATTTAGATATAATCCTAATTTTATGAAGTTGGTTATATCTATGTACATTTACATTCAGATGGCTCTGGACCGGTCGAAGTGGCCCAGATTAAGGGAGGCCTATGTCCAGCAATGGACTTTCAAAGTCTGGTGGATGGATGGATGGATTTACCATCAGACGTACTTAAATCTCATAAAAAAATATTTGTTAGACCATTATGTAAAATAATAATTAAAAAAAAAAACAAAATCATCAAAGGGTTTCATATTACGCCATGTCCCATCGTTAACGAGTAGAACTTAATTAGAAACCAGTAGTTTGCATAGACAGTAATATATGCGTTTTCTTTATTTTTAGTTATTTTGCAACGTAGCAATTATCACACAATAAAATGTATTTATATTTACTTAGTACAAAGGACATTTTAATCTACTCGAAGTCTTTCAAAGGGACTACATTGATAGACTTTGAGTAGATTTTTACAAAGACAGCGCTGAATTACCTTTACAGTGCATCTCAAGGTAGATATTTGATCGTCCAACCAAGCGACCCCGGGAAGGACGGTGGCATGTGTCACACGCCGCCGTAAATCACAAGTGTGGTGAGCGTATTCGCTCACCAGGGACGAGCTTGAAATAGGCATCGTGCTCGGAGGACTCCGGTTGTGTTCCAGCATCGCTGAGGATGGCCACCAAGGGGGTTTTAGTGCGGTAACAATCCCACATAACCCGCGTCGCTCCCACGGCGGGTTCCTTTAGAAGGTTTCCCCCTCGTAAAAAAAGGTAGATATTTGATGTTTTGCAGATTTTTTGTAGCAGATTTTCGCAGACTATACGCCATCAAGAAATACGAAAAATAAAAAGTTAATCATAATGGAGTTCTCACGCAAAATGCTGGTTTTTTACCCGTTTTGTTCGGTTTATCTTTAGAACTGTAATAGATACTTTGAAAACTCAATAGCTGCTATAACAACAAACCATAAACTAAAATAAAAACAGCGTTTATGCTTTTTGCTCCATCGTTTTTCTCGAACAGAATTCTTCGTGTGTCTTCGTTAAAAAAGCAATTCGGACTGAACTCGCAATTTTTTAGTTACAGTTACCAGACAGAACCAGACAGTTGAAACTCTGTCTATCGATCCAATCTCAGTCAAATCCCAGAAACACATTATTGATTATTCAAAAAAATACGTATTACAAATCAGTTATCTCTTTTTACGGCAAAGGAAATTATTGTAAAGAAACATACATATCTGAGAGTGCTCTCTCTAAACGTCAAGTTTCTAAGAAACTGGCAAACAAGTGTTATTTACGGGAACCATTTGGAACCATTTTTGATTGAAATAACGTGTTACTTTCAATTTTAGTCATCACAATAAGCTTGGTTTGACACATTATAACACTAATATATAATCGTAATAAACATTTATAAATCTAATAAATATTAGATGGTTTGTAAAGTCCATCCTAACATTCTCTTCCTCAAAGAGTAACAAACAAACATCAAGGATATTTGTTTGTCGGGCAAAAACTATCTTTCGAATTTCGCTCTTTGGCACAAATATAATGTATGACCTAAATTAATAAACAGGGTATTAATTGCCGTAGCAAATACGACCGCAATTCGCAATCGCGACGCAAATCGTTTTTATTTTTATTTTATGAAAATGAAGTAACAAACGAGTAAGTCCACCTTATTGTAAATGGTCGCTATTGGACATCTGCTATCAACTTCACAAATAATGTCATAGATTCTCTAGGCATTTTGTTACGCCTGAGGACTAAGACGAGATTCCTTATGTGTCTACTTAATTACCACACTCCTTAAGCCAGAAAACAACGACGCTTAACATTGCTGTAATTAACCAGGAATATGTGTAGTAAAAATGCCTTCAGAATCGAATGCAGCAAATATTTAGTATTTATGCATTTTTTTATTAGACTGAAGAAGCAAACGAGCATGCAGTCCACCTACACCACCAGTCCACCACAGTAATCTACTACATACAGAACATGGGTTCCATCTGAAGTTAATCACAGATGCATTGCTCCTCCGGAGGACTATGATGGTCGCCTCATGTGAAAATGTGCCGGTAACCACAGCCTTCTATCGAAACGTAAGAAATGCTTCACGCTCGAAATAGGTGTGGCGGTGGTACTTCCCCGGTCCGAACTACACTGGTTCAACTTGACAATGTCTATTACTAGCTTATTCCCGCAGCTCCTTCCGCCTTAACCACGTCCACCACAGTAATAAATAAGAATCCTATATGTTCATCTACGTCATAAATTGTCCGTATGACAAAATTTCAGCGAAATCCAACCGTTAGTTTTTGCATGACAGTACCCCGCAAAGTATCTCCACAAAGTTACGCATTTGTAACAAACTAGCTGTCCCGACAAACGTTGTTTTGCCATATAAAAAATAAAAAAAAATGTTAAGGGTGGAAAAGCCTTAAGGGGTATGAAAAATAGATATTGGCCGATTCTCAGACCTACTGAATAAGCATATAAAATTTGGTAAAAATCGGTCAAGGCGTTTCGGAGGAGTATGGCAACAAAAACTGTGACACGAGAATTTTATATAATAGACTAGCTGTGCCGACAAACGTTGTTTTGCCATATAAAAAATAAAAAAAAATGTTAAGGGTGGACAACCCTTAAGGGGTATGAAAAATAGATGTTGGCCGATTCTCAGACCTACAGAATAAGCATATAAAATTTGGTAAAAATCGGTCAAGCCGTTTCAGAGGAGTATGGCAATAAAAACTGTGACACGAGAATTTTATATAATAGATAGTCAGCCGTCGCAACGGTCGAAATTCGACCGTAATTTAAATTAAAAAACTAAACTTCATGTCCAAAGTAGCACCAATATTACTCTCATTTAAATAAATTGTAATAATTTTCAAGTCATTTTGAAAGCATCAGTTAAAGGTAAAAAGAGTTTTATTAACTAAGCTGCAGAAACAATAGCGGGTATTTTGACAAAGACATCCGACATTTTAGACGTTATGTGTTTTCATAGTAAGACATTGAATTTTTATTTCGTTTATTATTTATGTGTTTGTGTCAAATGCAAGGTAGTGTGTGTAATGTGTTTTTAGTCGATTTTAGGTATGTTTTATGCATTATTTGAAAAAAATATTAGCAATGCGCAATCCTTCCTTACATCAACTATAACCGTGCAAAATTTCATACTAAGCCGTCCGCGGCATATTACTTAAAAATGCATCACAAGTTTTTGTTTCACGTATTAATAATAAAACAACAACAACAATAATAATAACACTTTATTCGTCAAATATAAAACGATTAAGTAGAATTGACATCCGATTATTGAGTAATGACTGTTAAAGAATCACTATTTTGATTTCGTGAATAATACTCACGTTTTGGAGTAAAAAATCAAATCACGGACGTGACTGAAAATAATTATCTTTTATTATTTATGTTGGTCATATAATCAAGGTAAATAACCGCATAGAATTATCGCCTGAATAGGCTAATACTTGCTTTTACTTGTTTTTTATAGATCAGAGTTAGTTATTATAAAATATGTAATTTCAGCTGAGTAGTAAAGCTGCGATAGCCTAATGGTTGAAACTTAGCTTTACAATCGAGTATCCGAAGTTCGAATCCCAGGCACGTATCAATGATTTTTCTAAAATTATTTAATTATTTATATCGTTTATTTGTGATAAAGGAAAACATCGTAAACAGATCTTTATGTGAGAGTTTAAAAAAAATGTAATCTGCCAATTTTCACTTGGTCAGTAAGGAGAATGGCCTGAAACCTGTCATTATACAGATCAGTCTCAGCAATGGAAACATAGGAAAATAATGGGTTGACCAATAGTTTCACAAATGTATTCAGTTTGTTGCATTAAGCTATTATTCTTCGAAAATGCATAATCATGCACACCCTCGGTTTACAAAGTTCTATCGAATCTGGAAACTTCAGGATACGATTAGAAATTGAATATGGACCCGATAGTACTTCGATGGATCATGTTAAGCTCGGGTATTCGTATCATATCTAGGATAACGGGGTGTAGCTACCGCCGTATCAGCCTTATCAATGATATAACGTCATTGAGTGCAGAAAAATATTTACATTTGGCGATCTTTGTTTATTTTTTTGGCAAAAAAAATCCAAATGGCGGTGTTCATATTTATTTTAATTTAAAGTATGCATTTTCCTTTTTTTTGTCAGTTTTTTTCTTTACCCTTCATTTGGGCCCCTACCTTATTTTGATATAGGGGCCCCGGAACCCAAACCACTGCACGGATAATAGTTGATAGACCTTGTCGGAGGTCCTAAGGGCAGTAAGAAAACATCTGACGGGGGTTGGCCACTGACTCGAACTGTTTTCACCGATTGGAGCAAGGAGATGAAGCATGCTTCACTTGTAATAGAAAAGGTTGCAATCAAAATAAGAAATTGCAACCATACGTTACATGTCTATTTCTACTTGACTATTCACCCGTCGCAACGGTCGAAATTCGACCGTAATTTAAATTAGAAAAACTAAACTTCATATTGTCCAAAGTAGTACGGATATCTTAAATTAAATAAATTGTAATAATTTTCAAATTATCTTGAACGCACCTATTAAAGATAAAAAGAGGTTCAATTAACTAACCTGCATTTAAAAGCAATAGCGGGTATTTTGACAAAGACATTTGACATTTGACATTGACGTTTTGTGTTTTCATCATTTCATATCCTCCTCTACATCAACTATAACCATGCGTAATTTTATACTCCTCTATCTGCGGCAAGTATCTTAAAAACGGATCACAAGTTTTGCTTCACGTATAAACATATAGAAGAAAGAAAGAAAGAAAATACTTTTTTAATTATTATTATTATACTTATTGTATATAGATATACCACTTAGTTATTCGAAACATTCCGACGTATCTGAAGCCAACCTCAGGTAAAACTAAAATCTTGTCTAAGGCCTTTCATAAACATTGCAATATGTTTATGAAAGGCCGCATGTACTTTTGCTATTATAAAACAGATAGGTATATTTAAAAAATGCTCCATCTAAATTGGTGTCTCTGACAGGTTATTAAAGGTTGAAGTTTACTCAATCATTTTAGTAATCACTTTATTTGAAGAGTAGACGATTTATCATTACGATACAAAAATAAAAAGGCGAGTAAATAAATAACATTGGAAAGCCTTTGGAAAGCCGCTTAATAAACATCGCTCATTACATAAACATAGTAGTTTTTATGGATAGGTAGGTACAGATATTTCACACAACCTAAGGTTGTAATCATACCAATATACTTATACTTATTAATTATAATATTAAAAAGGCGAAAGTATGTGAGTATGTACGTTTGTTACTTATTCACGTCTAAACGGCTTGAGCGATTTTGGTAAAATTTGGCAGGGAGTTAGCTGACACTCTGGATTAACATAGACTACTTTTTACTTTGGTAAATATCTTATTACCACGGGACAATCGATACATCGATTTTATTAACGCGGGCGAAGCTGCGGGGTTCAGCTAGTAGATAAATAACTATTGATGGAAGTTAAATAACTGGATACCTGATTGAGGAACTTGTAGAATTTCCTTATATACTGGTTAATTATAGTAATAATATCCAGTAAGTAATTATGAGCAATAACTAACAGAGAGGTACAAGATTAGCAAAAAAATTCACATTTGATTCAATAGCTATTATTGTTAGACTGGTAAAAACTGAAGAGTTACTTTTTAGTGTTTTTTTGCGTTTGAACACATTCGTATACATAAGTAAAATTGCATAGTCATTATAATTTTAGAACAGCTACCTTGTTGACAATCTTGCAAAATAATGATTAATCAAATACAGTAACAACCCTTTATTCTCAACTAGTTGTTGTAGTTGGTTATCGGTGTTCCTCCACTATATAGGTTTTATGTACATGTATTATATATAAAAACCTTTATCTTGAATCACTCTATCTATTAAAAAAGTAGCGTAGCATAGTTTTAAAGATCTAAGCAAACATAGGGACAGCCAGCGGAAAGCGACTTTGTTTTATACTATGTAGTGATTTATACATGAAATGAAAATGTGAACTTGTTATTATATATAGTCGCGTGGCGCAGCGGCTACCATACCGGTCTGACGCGCAATGGGTTCCGGGTTCGATTCCCGGCCAGACAGGTATCTGAATGATTAGTTTAGATTCATGTTCTGTGTCTGGGTGTTTTGTGTATTCGTCTTGTGTGTGTCCATGACACCCACGACACAGGAGAAACTCCTAGCGTGGGGCTATGAGTGTACGAAATTTAATATTTTACCCCTTAATACCTATTGTTTTGCTCCACGTCAATCTTACTATACATTTTAGTGAATAATTTATTAGTGGAAAATATTTGTAGAACCTGTCTATAAGTCTTAATTTATATTGTATGTTTCTCAAACAAAAATAAATAAACTCGACTATTGCTAGGGGTGGAGGAGTCTTTTCGCCCCGGGCGGCATGTTGCAGACATGAATTTTGAAAGTCATGACGACCTTTTTTATCGCTTACTTATATGGCCGGCAAAAGTATCCTCCACCCCGAGCCGTAATAACTCTCACTTTTATTTAAATAACTAGCTTTTACACGCGGCATCGCCCCTAAATAAGTATCAAAGACCAATTCAATAGAGCTAAATCACTGTGATTCGGTATTTAAAAATTACGTATAAAATATTTTTTTATTAATGTATCCGATGTTTTTTCTATTATCTCTAAGAATATGTGTAAAAAGTTTCATTATTATCGGATACATGAAAGTATAACAAACAAGCTTATTCACATTTATATTTAAAATAGGGAAGTAAGGAAGTAGTAGAAAAGTAGGGAGGTAGGGAAAGTAGAGAAGTAAGAATAGTAATATACTTATAAATTTGAAAATTTGTCTACAATACTATTTTGATTATTTTTATCCGATTGAAGTAGCAAACAAGCCTGCAGTCAACCTAATAGTAAGTGATCACTGCCGCCCACAGACATCTGTCAGCAACTTCACAAAGAACAGATTCTGTTTGAAGTCCATCACGGGTGCGTTGTTACTCCCGAGTACTAAGATGATTGCCTCTTATATATGTGAGCCGGAAAATGATTGAATTATCTAATTGACATGTACGTTAAAGTGTTAATTGACAACTATAGACCATAGGTTCCATAATCACCAGGGATGTTACGGAGCTCCGTAACCGTAACTATCGGAAATCCGAAATAAAAATATATCCGTAACCGTAACCGAAACTGTTATAAAATTTTCGGATAGTTTCGGATAGAGGGGAAACCTTAATGAAATGTGTTTTTCGTAACATCTAATATTGATTAGGTAGCTTTAACAATAAGTGATATGACTGATTGTAATAACCAATGGTAACATAGAAATATAACGAATTTCTTACCTATTTGTACATAAAAAATCCTTAAAAATCCGTAACCGATATTATCCGAAAGTTACGGATAATCCGAAATAATTATTTATTCGTAACTGTATCCGAAACCAGAATCCTTTTATTTCTATATCCGTATCCATATCATCCTTGATAATCACTACTTAACAATACAAATTGTTAATAGAAATAAATTTCTGTCACATTCTATTAAACATGTTTGATAAATATTAGAAGACAATGCTTATTGTGTTTTGTTAGAAATATAACAAGAATGCTAATTACCAAACTTTGAACCCTAATGAATAATACGATAACCCATCAGATGCGGATACTAATACTTCCAATTACGTAAGAAAGTGATGTGATGAGAATAAAGATTGTACTGCTTACGATCACGTGGTCTCATTAATATTCATCATACTCCAATCAGATCTTTTTAGATGTATAAGTAGCAACCGAGCATGAGTCCCTGTACTTACTACGAGTTTAATACGTTTCCTTAAAACAATAATTGTACGTTTAGGTGTGACCGCAAAAAAAGCGCCGTATACCTCGAAATCCAGGCGCAGTCAACAAATCCATAGATAATCTTTCGAAATGTGTTTTAATAATCTGTAAAATGTTAATGTTACTATGGACAATATATATAAAAAAATGCAATTTTTGTTGAGTTGACGCGGCCTCTAACAGATTAGTACATGTGTCAACTACATAGCTAGAGTAAATACTTACTTATTTTTGTGTTTTTTTAGGTTATCATTCCCAAATAGCACAAATGTGAGTGTTAGATATTGACTAATGTGACCTACAACGATTGGATATTAAAATAATAATTCAAATTTATTTAACATTACGAAGCATTTACCTCATTTACGAATATTAACGTATAATATGTAGAGTTGGAAAATCTTGGGTACCCACACGCCAATATATAATAATCGGTCGATAATATTACTTACCTTTTGAAAAACTAGATTAAGAAATTAAACATTTAAATACAATACATATATACCTATTTATTCATAAAATGTTCTTCTCGACTGATTACTCAAGACTACCATAAATTCCCGCCTTCCGAAGTATCGAATTTAAAATAATTCGAACGATTCCCGGCAATTATTTGAAATTAGAACATTGGCGAATTATTCGAAGTTTTATCTAATACTCGAATTTTCTCGAAATTATTCGACTGTATTTGATATTTGCTTCGAATGCCGAATTATTCAAAAGTTCGAATTATCCGATTCGAATTTCTTGTCTCTTTAATTATTTATTCAATAAACTTTTGTTATAAATTATTGTAAGATCGCACATTTTATTGTTTTACTTTTATATTTGAGCTTCTAACAATGCAGTTCAACGGTTTTTATTAGAAATTCATTGACTTGCCCTGTATTCTGAGATTCTACAGATTTTACGTCTTATGGCAGTAGGTAGACGTAAAAAGGGTAACAGTAAAATATAGCGCTTCCATAGATTATTTTAAATAAACCCAAAGTAGTAAAGTATACCTCTACATTTACCTTACCTTTCTTCTCTCTCTTTTTTTTCTTTTTTCTTCTCTCTTTCTACTAAGTAAACTTGAGATCAGACTCAGCTTTTGAAGTCATGTTTAAACAAATTAATTCAAACCGTCATGTCAGACTTTTACAGCTGGTTTTTCATTACCATTTTGTATATATATTTTATTATATCTGATATAGAACCGAATAGTAGACACAATTTAATTATATTCACTGTAAGATGAAAATATCTACTAAGACACGATCAATCAAAACACATGAAAATCAACGAATATAAACATAATTATTCCGTTTTAATCCGATCGAAGTAGCAAACGAGTATTAAGTACACCTATACCTATATAAGTGGTCACTGCCGCCCATGGACATCTGTAAGCAACTTCATGTAGAACATGGGCTCTATCTGAAGTCAATAAGTCTAATTTAAAAGTCAGCCAGCAAATACACCCTTCCATCGTAAAAATTGCTTTACACTAGAAATAGTGTGGCGGTGGTACCTCCCCGGTCCACCTACCCTGTTTCTAACCACTTGGTAGTATAACTAATCCAATTTTTTTCATTTGTTCTATACCAAACACTTCTGAATGCGTTATAACTGTTACGCGTTATATTAATTCTATTAATAGAGAAACTTACTTAGAAACTCTTCTGAATAAACTCAATATATTTCAGCCGCATATCTATTAATCGTAGCCTTCCATTACACTTGATATAATTGAATTGGTGTTCTACTGAATTCTAGCCAAATTAGCAACAGAAATGAAACGTCTACTTGGTAATGACAGAAATAAATAATATACAACAAACTATTTTATTTGTGATAAATTAAAAAACCGCTTTTTGAACAAATATTAAGTCAGTCGAAACCTTCCGTAATAAATTAACGAAATGAACTTTTAACCTCTCTGCAAATTTAGCAGAGACTAGTTAATTTAAATACAATATACTACAACGTAATAACTATTAAAAATGTACATAATTTACGTGTTTATTTGACAATTTAAAAATACCTACCTATATCTCCTTAAATCTGTAGGTGTTTAATATTATTCTCATATAAACGAGCTAATTAATGGATAAAACCATGCGAATAAAGTGTTACTAGAGCATAGTTTAAACATATAACAAAGACAAGCTTAAATTAAATGTTCATGCGTAAATAATGTCTATTAAATCATATATATATCCATTCCGTGACAACCAGACAACGCTTTAGACAAGATACAATAATGGAATACTTATTTCTCGATCTTCAGGACTGATATAATGAGTCGATTATTTAGTTAGTTTACAATGATGGGACAAAATAACGAAAAATATGTAGAGTAATCATATTTTTTCCATAATTTTACTGTCGAGGTGTCCAACAGGTTTTAGGCCCTAATCCTTCATACAATCTGTTAGTCCGAAGCTGTTTCCGACGTCCTTATAATATAATAACTTCAAGTATAATAGGAAGTTTCGTATAAGTGGACGAACGTTATCGTACTAATGGTAATTGGTAGCTATGTTCACTAAGAAACCGCAATATATTTAATTGCGCATAATATGCGTAATTTCCGTGCGAATACCAGTCTTAAAGTTGTCATGCAAGATCTAAGGCTGACCGCCCATTGACTACTATTGCAGTCAAGAGCGATAGTTGCTTAAGCCACTATTATGTCGCTTAAGCTACTGAATTACTTAAACAGCTCCCTCGAGCGTTCAATTTGCGTATAAGCGACAGACAAGTATCACATGTTCAATTTTATCCAAAAATCGGTCCTCGAACGATCGTCTACGTAACTATGTGGATGCTTAAACTAGTAGATAGTTGTCCAGCAGCTTTTGAGATGCTATCTAGGCGTATTAACTACTAAAATCGCAAAATTTTACAAACTTACTTAACCGATTAGTAACCAATGAACAGTCAGCCTATGACCGACCGTATACACATTGTTAGGTATATCGATCAAATAGTTTAGTCGAGTTCAGTGCTTATACGATTATATGACGATAAAAAGTTTAGTCGGCTTTAATCTGTAGGTATACAGCAAAACCTGTTAGACTACAGGCCCATGTTAAAAAAGTTATGGGTCATTTGAACCACCAGGTGACCTATCTAGAACGATATAAGAGCATAAAATAATAAGATTCAGCACTATGCCGTCACTTGTAAGCTGTCCAACTGAGTGCAGATGAGAATTCGAAAGTACAGGTAGAGTGAGTACATTTTGGTCACATATTTTTGTACGGCATTCTTACCACCGATAGATCCATTAAAAATAATAAGAAAACGCACAGTGCCGTACAAAAATGGTACGCCACAAAGTCGGAATGTTTTTTTATTTTCCGACAATTACCGGGGTAAATTTGGTCATTTGATTTTGTACGGCACCTGTGTCATACTATTTCAATACTGGATGTAACTTTTAATATTACTATATTAAAAACATTAAAGAAAAGTGTGTGTGCAAAATGCCACCTACGTACAAGGTTATTACTTTGCCATCTCTAATATACGAGTAATCAAAGATATATGATAATGACAAAGGTCATACACCTCGTAATTAGAACTGTTTCAATATAAATCTATAACAGTATAATTATGTAAACAAAACTACATTCTATGGTTGTTTTAATATCATAAGTAATGAAATATTGTAACAGCATAACGACAATGTTTCTTAATATTTGTACAAAAAATGGCCGACAAGCAAAAAAAATAAAACTATCAAGTACATACGAACACATACTTAATGATTTAACCTCTAAATTATATAAATAAAGTAAGTATTCTTGTAGATTCAGACCCAATTTTGATATAAATTACAATTCGTGCGACTTAATTTGGGACTTGCGTGAAATGTGACACCCTGATCGTAATTCATCGTCTTCTTTTAATATAAATAGAGTTATATTGTTGCTACATTTTTTATGCCGTCTAGAGTTGATTAAGTAGAAGGTGACTAAAGGACAAAATTCAGGGATAGCACTAGCGACTTTATCTGTAACATTAATGCTACAGTCACCAATAAGCCCGCTAGTTGTAGTGACTATTGGCACAAACCCTCATAAGGGAAAGCCTCCAGCAGTAAATTTTAAAAGGCTGACGAATATACTGTTGCCATCAGTCACCTAATTTTTAAATATCTGTTAATAGTTGCACAAAGATTCTGGTGCCACGTCACCACGCTTAGGATTCAAGTTTATAGGACACGGATATATCCTTAAAAAATTACAATGACCTAATTATCGTCCTAAACTCGTTACAATTTTATTGCTGGTTGGGTCATAGTCCACCGAGTTCAATAAGTGAGTAGACTTCACAAACGTTTTAAAACACTTAGACGAATTCATTACTTCGTGAATATTTTGAGTTTGGCATAGAGCGCCAGTTCAAAGTAGAACCTGAGCCTGAAATCAAACACAAATCTTTATCCAGTAAAAGGTTAAATTCATATCACTGTCACTAGTCTTCGCTCTGTCTATACTATCTCTATAAGTACCTACTGTAATAATTTACCGAGCAGTGATAGCCTAATAGTTGGAACTTGGCCTATCAATCAAGAGTCCGAATCCCAGACACAAACCACTATTAGAAATTAATTGTCACTGTTTTACGGTAAAGTCAAAATGATGAAGAAGCCTATACACTCCAGTTCTTTCTTAACAAAAGTTCTTAAATTGGATGAAGTCTTCAAAGTTACTCATCCAACGCGGTGAACTTTGACCTAAAAACTCATTCTAAGAGAAGACCGTTGGAGTAATGATGACAATTTAATAATGACGATGTTGAAATTGCGGACTATACGGTATCTCGAAAGTCGTTTTGTTACATATTAAATCTAGCCTAGTTTAAATTGATTACACTGAATAGATAATTGAATCTAATCCACTTATCGTTAGGCGATCTCCCACGCACAGAAATTCTATGCTTGTACACCGAAACGACACGACACCGCACGATACGACAAAGTGCGACACGACACAGGACGAACGAACGAAGAAAACCGGGTGAATTCGCGTATAAGTTAATTTAATAAACATTTATTGAGATTGAAATTACCACAGAATCATTGCTACTTTTTGCTGTAGAAGCAGGTTGCGTGATTAATTTGTATTATTATCTGTTAATTTTAATCTCAATAAATATATATATAAACTGTAAACAATTGTCCAACAATTCACCTAGTTTTCTTCCAGTGAAAGTCGTGTCTCACCTTCTATATGAAAACCAATTATTATTTTGTATTTGTATTTTTAAATGCAATATTTGTATTTTAAATGCATTTGAGCAGTGATAGCATACTGGTTGAAACTTGCCGCAACAATCGGGAGGTCCGAGGCTCAAATCCCAGGCCACTACCTATCACTGATTTTTCTAAATTATATGCGTATTAGAAATTAATTATCACTGCTTTACGGTCAAGGAAAACATCGTGATAAAACCTATACACCCGGGAGTCTACCAATTCGCACTTGGCCAGCGCGGTGGACTATAGCCTAAAACTCTCATATACCTACCTATAACATAATTATTAGATATCTATAAAAGCTTTGCCCTTCTTTTGACACGTGACAAACACCTACATACTTGCGGGGTCTATTTAGATATTATGTACTGCCGGTAATGTGTCGTGTCGTTTCGGTAAATAACTTCCCTATGGTTTCTTTTAATAAACCCAAACTGAGTATGAGTCTTTAGTATATATTTGCATATTATAAAAGGAGTACAATGTCCATCGGATGGTAAGTGGCTACTGCCGCCTGTAAACACCTATGTGCCAAGCCCAGATAAGTCTGGAATCATATCTAAGACCGACTATAGAGTCTTTGCTACTTCAGAGGACTAAGCTGAAACGCCAAAATAGAAATTAGGTAAATATATCTCACTTTAAACCAGACTTTTTTCTATCTGACTGACGTAGCAAACGAGCATATAGTCCACCTGTACCCTTAGTACGAAACTCAATCGAGCTCGCACGATCGACGCGAGCTCTCGGTTAAAAATCTTGTTTCGCATTTTCGGTAGTAGTACAAGTGTCAAAAATTATCGACCGAGCAGCGATCGAGTGATTTTTTATCGATAATTTTTTGTCTCCTTCACACGTTCACAAAAAAGTGAGACAGAGTATAATTATGATTCTTCCGATACAAGTAAATACGAGTACTCGATACTTTTGTTTCGGTACCAAGTACTTTTTAGTGTCGAATCAATCTTGCGATACTTACTTAGTATTGAAATAAAAGTATTTGATATCGAATCGAATGAAAGGCCATTCAGATAGAAGTAAATACTTGATACTTTCATCTCCGTAGGTACCAAATTCTTTTTGCAAAGATGCAAATCTTGTGATACTAACTTCTATCGAAACGAAAATGTTTGGTATCTATTTATTTATTTTTTTTTTGAACACCAACTTAATGTACACTAATTCCAGCTTAAGCAGAAGATAACATTAGAAAAACGATAAGTGTCATTATAATTAAAGGTGTAGACTGCATGCACAGAAAGCGAGTGTAAACTAATGAGAAAAAAATACAAAATATTACAAATTAATTACAAATTATATCAGCTAATTCAAAATAAAATAACAATGTCGTAAAACAGTGGTAAATAAAATCATCGGTATGTAGGAATAATTGAAAATAAATTTATTCAAATTGATTTGTGAAATTAAATAAATATATTCAAATAAAGAAATATAATCGGTTAATTAAAGTAATAAAATGTGTCAATTAAATATCGATTAAAGTATCGAATCGAATCTTACTAAACGAGTGTTACTTTAAATATTTCTTGAACGTACCTTTCAACAAGTTGTAATTTGTTAGTAAATGCTTTTTATTAAATCTTAAAAAGAATAATCCCGACTGCGTAAACGATTTTTTGTTTATAATTATATATTTAATTTAGTAGTAGCGAGTATTCGTTAAAATATTCAATGAAAAGTGGTATAATATATTATATATTTTTTTTAGATTAATCTATTTAGCTTTTTTATATATCCTATGTTACTGCAAGCTTTTTTTTTTGTTTTTTGTTATCGAGGGGGAAACCTTCAAAAGGTACCCGATGCCGCGGGAGCGACTGAGGGTTATGTGGGATTTTTACCGCACTAAAACCCCCCCCGGTGGCCGTCCTCGGCGCTAAAAAAGAGGACTCCGGGAACTCGGTCTGACCGTAATCGGAATCCTTTGAGCGCGTTGCCCCATCGGGCTCCTTACAGATGGGCAGCTGGGCCCACAGCTCCGTCTAGTCTTTACAACGGTATGCGACCACATATACCGCCGTCCTTTCCGGGATCGCCTGACCGGACGGTTCGAGCTCCCACTCTAGCCGCCTGCAACCCCGGAAGCCCCTTTTACAGACAGGCAAGGGATGCCGTAGCCTTATTCTGATCCCGAAACTACAGAGACGAGGTGCCGTTGCCGGCGGCCGCGGCGGATCCTTCTCCAAGAATGTTACTGCAAGCTGAGCATATTCTTATGATATGTCATAAGTCACAAGCCATTAACCCGTTATTATTATTATTATATAAGTAGCATCGAAAAATCGATTGAGTACTACTCGTATGAATAAGTATGAGTAGTACTCAATCGACATCTTAGGGGTATTGGAACATCCTTATGTCTAATACGCCATTTTATTACATTTGACATTTTTCGAAACGTTTACGTGAAGTTTTTTTTTTAATGCAAGATAATGTATGACATTATATAAACAATATGCCATTAAATGAGTAGTTAAATTTGAATTAAATCTTATATCCGTTATTATGAATTTGTCCTATTAGTTTTTGTTGCTGGAAATAACAAATTGTGGTTATGACTTTGATTTATAGCGTTCACATAATTATACTTGCAAATACACCATCGAAATTAAGAGGTAAATTCAATTACAAAAATAATAGTCAATACTAAAATCCATGTTTTGCATTTTTCTAAGTTTGTGTATTATAACAAAATCTTAGATGTGCCTAGATAGAATTATTTATACGTTTATGATATTGGGTTCATCGACTTTGATTTTTTAGAGTTAGCAGGACTACATAGAATAAACGATAAAAACATTTTATACTGCACTTTACATTGTTTCAAAATTGAAGATAATACAAACAAAACAAGTTTACACAAATATTTATTAAGTTATAAAATATAAAAACAAAATTTACTGATAAAAGTGAAAAAAATCAGGCTCAAATGCGAAGAATCCATGGCCGCATATTATTATTTATCTATGCCAATTGCCAAGGCCGTAAAAATAATTAAAAAAAAAATATTTAAATGAAAACAACTTTCGAAGATAATAGGTTAAATTAAAATTTATTCTTTATTCGTTTAAGTTATTAAAACATTTAATCGTTTAAGTTGTTAAATCTGATAATAATATATGATTTAAGTGAATATTATAAAGTGGCGGATATGTGAAAAGTGAAATACTAAATTGTACACAAGTGTCCATAATTTATAAAAAAAATATATTACCCTAACTAAAAAGAACATTAAACTTCTTTTGAACTAACTATATCGCGTAGTACTTAAGTTTAAGGTATTCATATCTATTAACTGTTGATAACTTATTTAACCTTTTATTATAGAAAATTATAAACAATAAAATCTAATGTAAAATTTTACTTTGGTTTCATGTTTTATGGTTGTATGTGGTTTCTATAGATAATTCACTAATTATTGTTTTAATCACTATTACACTTAATTAGGCTGATATGAAGAAATAGTCATGTAGGCATCGAATAAAAGTTTTATTGTTGTATGTCCATCTGTTATGTTTGGTTTCTATAATTTTCTTTTTATGTGACAATTTCTCTCTTGATAAATGCAAAATACTGTTTCATTGATAGTATATTAATGTGAGATGTTTTTAGACTGCCTTTTATTTTATATCAAATAAACAAATAAATATGTAAATAGATGAACCGGATCAAACTTCTGTCAAATTAAATTTATGATTGATTTATTCACTATTAAAGGTACTGATTAAACTGGTATGAGGAAATAGTCATATAGGGCATAAAATAAAAGTTTATTATTGTATGTCCATTTGTTAAGTTTGGTTTATATAATTATGTGTTGTGCTTTTATTTTAAGTGGCAATTTCTCTTTTGGTTAATGCAAAGTATTGTTTGGTTAATAGTATATTATTGTGAAATATTTTCAGAAACCTTTAAATATTGTGTTATTAGATAAATCTGATCAAAGTTGTCAAATTAACATTTCTTTTAAAATATATTTCTATTACAAAATAACCATCTTTTATTAATGCATTCATAAGTATGCCTAAGTCAGAAATTAGTAAATATACATATATATGTTAGATTAAAAGAAAAAATAACTTAAAATCCACTAGTTTGTTAGTATATTGGTGGTTGGGAAGGTGCGTAAGGAATAACAATGCAGGATACAATCATATTTTTTATTCTACTACCACTTTACACAGAATAATTATGTATGAAATATATGTAGGAGAAAGAAATGGTGCAAGAAAACTCCAAATGCACTTTAAAAACACCACATTCATAGTCATCTTGGCCGGCATCACGGCTCATTCTTGCTTTACTTTTAATGGACTTCCAAAAAGGAGGAGGTTCTCAATTCGTCTGTATTTTTTAGATAGCAGGCCAAGGTTTCTAACTAACTTAGCTGATCTGAAATCAGAATAACAATGATTATTAAATACATAAAATGAGCAATTTTGATAGGTACAAACCTATAAACCTAAAAAGAGGTAAAATAAGAAAAAAAAAACACTATTTCTTTGTTAAGACAAAGTGTTACAGGATAACAAAAGAGCTATGTCCTTTTGAATCTTCATTACACACCATCATTTAGTACATCCCATAATTCCAAATAAATCAGCAACTCAATATTGTAGAATGTAAAAAAAAAACTTGTTGCTTTACATATTTGAAATGAATTATTCTATGTCCACATAATGTCATTTAACATTATTCAGGTAACTAAAAAATAAATAAGTCATATGGTTGCTGTATGTAGTCTGGTAGTCACCCTGTCATGAATATGACTGAATACTTATTGTGAAACCTAGAAAGCAAACAGATTCACCATTCTGATTGAATGTTTTCATAAATGTATTTATTGAGTTCTATTTAAGCAAATGAAAACTTTAATAGTTGGCTCCACCATATTTAGGTTTGACTGATAATATTTGGCTTCAATGATCAGAAATCTGACAAGATAATAACTTATAAGTTAGTTACTATGTGCATTTCTTATAAACATTTTCACTTACTATGTATATGCACATTCAGTGAGGGAAATTCCTACAATAATAATGTGTCCATAGGCTTCACTATTTTGAAATAGGAGATGAAATGAAATAGCATCCGATAAGACTAGGAAACCTAAATATATCATAGAAACTAAAAAAAATCAGATATGTAACTTTGGTGTCACAAATGTGAGCACTAATTAATAAATGCTGAACTTTGTTTCATTTGTTGTCAATATTCTAGCAACCATGAGAATTTAATTTTTAAAATATGTACCGGCTTAGAGATATCTATGGCCGGCTTAGCTTCACTAATACTTTTACTTAGCTTTACCAGGTGACCGAACTAGTTTAATTGAAACTGGTGAAATTCCACTGCCCAACTTATTCTTAGCGTGAAGCAATTCTTGTGTTTCAATAGAAGGGTGTGGGTGCAGGCTCACTTTTATATGAGGCGACCATCATAGTTTTCGGGAGTAGCAACGCATCTATGATAGATTTCAGATAGAAAACTTTTTTATAAGAAGTTTCATACGGATTTCTATGGGCGGCAGTGACCACTTACCATACAATACAAGTTCGTTTGTCACTTCAATCTATTTAAAAAAATAACACGCTGGTAATCCCCATTGGCATAAAAAAGTAAACCGCAAAGAACTCGTAAATAGAATTGTATATAATGTACAATAAGTATCTAATAATAAACATCAACAGAAATCATACATAATCTTACCTTAGTGTCCACTAACGCACAAGCACAAAAATCACAAACTTATATTATTCTTATAATGTATATTTGTAAAATAAATATTATTCTCTCATTAATAGTTGGCACAAATAATAATTAAAGGTCCATTTGGGGCTGGTACAATTGAATAAACTTTTTCTCCGAGATGCGGTTTATTTGCGATATTTTTTGTATTTCCTTTATATAACGTTGCTCCCAATCCCGACGGTCAACTTCTACAGCCTCTTCAATGACTCTCAGTGCGAAATAATACCTAGCAATAAACATTTTTCTCTCAAATTTCCTACGAATTTCGACAACTCGGTAACAAATTTTTGGTGAGTTACGACTCGATCAAAAATTTTGTAAATGACGTCATTTGCACGTCATTTGCATGTTTTCGAATGTCAAATATGACAGTCATACTGCGAAATCGCGTTTTATCGACTGTTTCTGTACGATTCGCATCGTTTGACCGAGCCGGAGCTCGATCAAAAATCTTGTATTGTAAATATTTAGTTCCGAAACAAGCGGCTAGGGGCGCTGCTTGCCATCAAATATGGGCCGATACAAGAAAAATTCTTGTTTCGCAAAAACAAGATTCTTTCGTACTAAGGGTACTGATGGTAAGTGGTCACTGCCGGCCATGGAAATCTGTAATCAACTACATACAGAGCATGGGTTTCATCTGAATTCAATCACATATGCGTTGCTACTCCCGAGGACTATGATGGTCGCCTCATGTGAAAGTGTGCCGGCAATCACACTCTTCTATCGAAACGAAAGAAATGCTTCACACTTGAAATAGGTGCGGCGGTGGTACTTCCCCGGTCGAACTACACTGGTTCTACCACCTTGAAACAGATATAACAGCGCATAGCTTTGACAGGATGGCGCCGTCACAGTAGAACGTAAAAAGGTTCACCTAAGAAAATGTAAATGAAATGCAGATTACGTTACGATTTGTTAAGGAAAATGTTTTTATATAATAATAATTAATTGACTAGCAATTACAACTGGCATGTAGTATCCTCAAGATAAAAACGTGTACATAAATCAACCTACGCCAATTAAATATAGATAAATAAAAGTTGTGCTACTCGAAGTTAGTGCATAACCTTCATGAAATCATATTTTTTGGCATTAAAAGCATTAATTAGTTCCCATACATACTCATTTTCAATAATTTAAATATAGGTACAAAGTTTTGTAAAATTTTATCTATCATTATAGAAGATTTTATCAGTATAGAAGAAATAGGACACAATAAGTTTAATAAGTCCATAACACTTATCAAAATAAATTATTTCGAAGGCATGATAATATATTAAATTGAACTATAAGCAATTGTAAAAGTTTACTTTTTTACCGGATTGAAGTAACAAACGAGCTGCATGTTCCGATAAAAAATCCACTTGGTGGTAAGTGGTTACAGCCGCCCATGGACATCTCTTATCAACGTCATATAGAACAGGCGTCCTATCTGAAGTCAATCCCAGATGCGAACGTCATATAGAACAGGCGTTCTATCTGAAGTCAATCCCAGATGCGTACGTCATATAAACAGGCATTCTATCTGAAGTCAATCCCAGATGCGAACGTCATATAGAACAGGCGTTCTATCTGAAGTCAATCGCAGATGCGTCGCCGAAAACTAAGATGGTCGCTTTATATAAATGTGAACAACTTTTCAATTTCACTTAATTTATTGTTATTTAATTCCGATTATTACACAATTTATAATAATGTTGTATTGCATGTCGTCACTAGTAATTGTACTGGCGCCTAGAATGATATTTTGTTTAATGTTGAACAATGTAATGGTGTACAGTGCGTTAGTGACTCTAAATAAATAAATAAATAAACCAACAACCACATTGTCCTACCGAAGCGTACAAAAAACCTTCACGCTAAAAATAAGTGTGGTGGTTCGTTCCCAGTCATACTTTACTGGTTCTACCACCTGGAAAAACGTTTCAAACGCTGCTAGCCAGTTAGTCAATATTGTTGAATAGTTATGCTAATTCTTTAGCCAAACTCTGAAGATGCGCCAGTCCTTAGCTTGTTGATATAAGAGAATAAATGACTAGAAATATCTCCTCGATTCTATTTGAAATGATTTATTTATATATGTACGCACAAAGGTAACGAATATAGAAAGAGACTTTATAATTAACATTAACTGCAAAGGTATTGCTTATTCCGAAGGAAATCTCCTCCAGCAGAAAATACGTATGTATAATATCCTTTATTTAAATTATACATTTCCAACGTTTACCCTTGTTAGTCCATCTGTCCTTGGTTAGTGTGGTTTATCCTAGAAACGTCTTAATCTTTAAACCAAAGGAAGTAGCTACTACGCTTCAAATTTTCAAAAGATCCCAACTGAAATACATCTGTAACGGGGTACAGTATTTTAGTCTAAATATCTAAAATATATCAAGAATCGTAATTTCTGACCCATTTTAGATATTTGAAACAGTGTTACAGTCATGTCAAAGGCGTACCGGGAGCTGACACCGGATAGCCAACTCCGGGCAGCACTTAGACTTAAGTCACAATTTTTTGGTACGGAACACTACGTACCAAAAAAGTATGAACGAAACTCTATTACTAGAACACTATATTTTTCATAGGTCATAGGGCTCTATCTTTTAAACCGTTATATACAGGGTGGTCAAAAAGTCGTGGATCAAACGCAACTAGTGGTTAGATGGGATCATCAGCAGCAAAAAAATGTTCTACGGGAGGTCCCTAAGTTCAACCCCTGCAGAGTTATAATTTATTTTGTGTTTTAATAAGAAAATTGACTTTTTTTATTAACGCCAAAATTTGTAATGCAGGGTCACTTTTCGGTAGAGTATTTTTTTTTCACAGTGGGGTCCGAAACAAATAGAAAGTTATCATTTGAGAAAATAATTAGTCCTAAAACTTAATATTATCTTTATTTAACCCAATAAACAACTACAAATAGCATGTCTAACGCAAGGACACATTAGTACTAATCTATTGAAAATTATGAGAATGATACAGGGTGTTGAATTTTTCGAATTTTGATAAAAAATAGTTAAAAAAGTCAACTTTCTTATTAAAACACAAAATAAAGTATAACTCTGTAACGGTTGAACATAAAGACCTCCCGTAGAACAATTTCTTGCAGCTGATGGTCCCACATAACCACTAGTTTCGTTTGATCCACGACTTTATGACCACCCTGTATAACACATTTACTATTACACAATTTATTACTTAGCTGATCCTGAGGTTGTACTAGCGTTAAAACAATTACTTGCGTAAGATCCAAAATTATTTACTCTTATCCCTTTAATGAAATAATATTTTTTGCAGAAAATATTGGTAGCAACTAAAAAATTCAGGACAAGGATACTTTACCCTACGCCATTCTCTAACCCCAGGCTACAATTATGCAAGAAACTATGTCGAACCCTATGTTTGAAAAATAAACACAAATATATCCTACGGGTAACGCGCGTTTTCTTCGGGATAAAAGAGGCCTAAATATTATTCGAGAATTTAACCAAATTGTATAAAATACAGTGTTCTTCACGTAGTATGTTTAAGTTACAATTACCTTAATATCGCAAGTAACATAAAACTATGGTAACAAATTACAAATGAAAAGAACTAGCTAAAAATAAAGGATGTGCACATACAAGGGACCCATATTTGTCAACAATGTTTATTTTTAGATTAAATCGATTTGAATTGATAGGGCAATCTACCCAGTATGGCTAAGTAGATGAACTGTGGTTGGTACCTTAAATTTTCCACAATACATGTACTTCTATAACTAGTATGATAATAAATACCAAAAATGAAAAACGCTGAAAATATATTTGTACGGGATCCTCCTTGTATAAGTTTTACTCGTATTTGGCCAATTTTGTCTAAGGTGTCATTATTCATTTCATTCATTCAATTCAATATAAACAAAGAGACGTGAGTATAATTGAATACAGAGGTCCATATTATTTCTTTACAGGCAAAATTAAGGCTTTACAAATATTTGATTTAATAATATTTCCTTAAAGAATAAACCTTTTTAACAAACTTCTCAAATGAAAAAAATTATTACTGACTCCTCGAGCGACTAATTAAGTTTCCCTGAGGCTAGGACCGCGGAAGTAGGTCACATCGTCACTAATTATTATTTATACCATATAAGCAATTAGTTCATCTGATAGTAAGCGGCCATTGCCGCCCAAAAATACCCGTGATTAATCTCACATGTTATGATTAGAACTCTAACTGAGGTCAACCACAGATGCATTTTTATCTCTGAGGACTACTCATAACTTCTGTACGTAGCACCGAGTAAGCCCACCGATGGGAATTCAATACGGTACAAAACTAACCTAAATAAACCGATATCTATACCATATATAGCTCCCGACCCCACCATGTCATAAAAGCGAAAATAGGTTGGCTAATGCAACTTCTCGGGATCTAAATATGTGATAGAAACCAAAGTTAGTTCTAGCTTATGTCGTCAACCCATTATTGTCCCACTGCCGGGCACGGGTCTTCTCTCAGAATGATAGATTTATAGGCCATCGATCGATAAAAAAACTAATAAAAAAACAGATTCTTATTGCCTTTTTTTAAATTATTTTCTTGATTTAATTAAAAACTATTTCTATAGCCGTTATTTTAATACATTCTGAATAAAATTCAGTGTTCATATAGAATATACACAATATGTATCTATATTTCAAGCAGACAGAAAGTGAAGTCTAAATACGGTCCGTTTCAATCCTATCATGGTATTCTAAATATAACCATAACAATAATAAAAGCAACTGTAGCATTATTATTTATTTATTAAGTCAGCATTCCCGCTAAGAAATTACCATTAATTACTTATTTGCATCGAGTTGTGTAATCAATTCGTAGGTACATTAAAACGGTAAGACGTTCGCGTTTTGTGGGTATGTAGGACTTTGCACACTTAATACATAAACTTACCTAACAATGGGTGTTATTTTTTTTTTAAAACACGCTTTTTACTCGCATTGCCCCACACTTGGATTTTATCCTGTGTCGTGGGTACCATGGACACACAAGACGAATACACAAACAGCCAGACCCAGAACATGAATCTAAACTCATCATTCAGATACCTGTCTAGTCGGGAATCGGACCCGGGATCCATTGCGCGTCAGACCGATGACAGACAGGTAACCGCTCCACCACGCGGTTTGTCATATATTGCTGCAATTTTAATTGAGTTGGTAGAACGTTTGTGTTTCGACGAGAAAGGTACCATTTTTAGCGTGAAGTTCTTAAATCTCATTGCAGGATGCGGTTACCAGCTCACTTTTATACGAGGCGACCATCTTAGTCCTTTGAATTAGCAACGCGTCTGTTAATCACTTCATATAGAACTCCTGTTTTAAGATTAAATACAAATATGGACGATAGTGAAATGATCGTTTGCTTCTTCAATCTAAAGTTGAGCGTTGTATAGACGGACCAGTTAAATCAACAGTTGACGTACTGTCAACAATTCGAACGAACGATTCGGTTTACGCTCTTCTGATCAACTAGTTGAATTCGTAGAAGACTAAACGTGGAGTCCCTATATTTGAACAAGGCCCAATACGTCGTCGACGCTTAAACGCAGCTCTATTATACAAAACTTTGTCTAGTTCGGTCCGAGCAAATGGCTTTTCGTTGAAACAACTTTCATGGTTAATCTTAAGTCGGCAAACGAAATTAAACGGTCTAGTTTCGTCGACGATAAAAATGTTAATGACATAGGTATGTCACTTCACTCATATACAAAAAAGAAAGTTGAAAAATTTAATCGTATACTTTGAAGATGATGAACCTTTTGTATTTTGGCCCTAGACATACCGGTCACACCATTTTCGCCTTATTGAGTTAAGTGCTACTGTATGCCCGTTTAAACGATTTAGTTAAGACAACATATTTATAGGAGTCCCTCAAAGGCAGGAACGCATCTTTGGCTATCTTCAGGTAAGAATTTTGGGGTTCAGTCCATTATTGTCCCATTGCTGGGCTTCTCTCAAAATGAGATAGTTTTAGGTCATAGTCTACCGCGCTCGCCAAGTGCGAATTGGTGGACTTCACACACCTCGGAGAACTTACTTTTTTTTTAAAAGAACTCTCGGGTGTGTAGCTTTCCTCACGATGTTTTCCTTCACCGAAAAGCAGTGATAAATTATGTCTAATACGCACATAAATCAGTGGTGCGTGCCTGGGTTTGCACCTCGGACCTCCCGATTGAGAGGGCAAGTTTCAACCATTAGGCTTTCATTGGTCTCAACCATTAGGCTATCACTGCTCGGTAAGAATAATCTTATCTAATTATTACATATGTCCACGGGTGGCAGTGGCCTCCTACCATTAGCATAAACTTAATTGTTGACTTAAATGTGAAACTGTATGTGACAACTATACTACTAAAAAGCTTTAATTTGCTTACATTTGCTTAAGTACATTTGCTTAACTCCCACTTAATAGTCGTTTGTTTATCTATTTATCTATATAACACAATAAATAACGTAATTTATTGTACACTGAAAAAATGTTACATTGAACGAATGAGTACTATACAGAACAATACTACTACAAGAACAAAAGACAGTTTATAGCTATAGAGCATTTCATCTAAACAACCTTACAATATATATATATATATAACAAAAACAGAGAAAATGGTTCTTTACCAATTTCTCTGTTTTTGTCAACTTTGGTTTTATTTTCCTTTGGTACCAATTGAGGAGCTTTAGTACTAGATTTTTTAAATGTATGATTAAGATTCAATTCCAACGTAAACGTTGTACAATAACGAACAAAGTAATTGTAGCTAGTTACTAATTACTTAAGATGAAAAAGACAAATTTAATATTTCAAATACTTCGCGTGCTCCACGACATCTGCTTGACATCGATTTTATACAATTAAATGCCAATCCATATAATTTTTGCACTAGCTGCTCGGTCAACAATATCAAAAATATATACAGAGTGATCTTCATACAGCAAAAGGTTCATACAATTTTAATACATATCATAGTCTATTAAATGGTATGTGGTGTTTTAATCTAATTAAGAACTTTAATCCTTACCAAAATCGACTCCGTTGAGCTTTTCGCTATTATTATAGTCGACACATGCTTGAGAAATTCACCCTATAATGCATAGTTTAAACAAATTATTTAATTGTTATACAATAAACTGAAATCTCAAATAGGTATCCTGTAACAGAGCATTGACCGCTCTACAAACAACAACAACACTAGACGGAAGCGTTCAAATAAAATCCATTCCACTAACTCTTAGCGAAGTCAGAAAAGTGTAAATAAACGAAACAAATCCAAAAATTCAAAATGTAAACGCTACTGCAAACACTACTGTATATCCAATTCTTCTATATTATGCGATGAATTGTCTGATTGCACGGAACGTGAACGAGTCAATGAACCGACATCAGTGAAATGAAAAATACACAGCAAAATGCAGCAAGATTACAAATTTTAATAAAACTTCACAGCTTTATTAATTTAATTGTTTACCTTATGTTTTATCTACGTTCAGAGCTACTTGAGATGAAACCAAATATCGCCGACATCTTTAAATTAATACGTGAAGCAAAATCTTGTGATTCGTTTTTAAGATACTTGCCGCGGACGGAAGAGGATGAAATTATGCACTGTTACAGTTGATGTAAAGAAGAGTTACCAAATGTTAATATTTTTTTCAAATAATGCATAAAACATACCTAAAATCAACTTAAAAAGGCATTACACACACACTTCCTTGGATTTGGCACAAACACATAGATAATAAACGAAATATAACATTCAATGTCTTACTATGAAAAAAACACATGACTTCACAAATGTCAGATGTCTTTGTCAAAATACCCGCTATTGCTTTTAAATGTTTAGTTATTTAAAACCTCTTTTTACCTTTAACGGGTGATTTAAATGAATAAAAACAATATAATTTGAAGTTTAGTTTTTTAAGTTAAATTACGGTCGAAATTCGACCGTTGTGACGGTTGACTAGTTTGATCTAATCGGCCTGTAAAACTTTTACTTTGATCTTTTCTTTTAGGGGCCGGAAAAATTCAATTCGAAGTTATTCGATATATCTTATTTGAGCTAATTGGTATTAAGGCTCCATTTCAAAACAGATTACAGATACGTAGTTCAAAATCTGCTTACATAATTCGCCCTAAAGTTATCTAAGTGGAAATTGTAGTTTCAAACACTTTAGATAACAATAATAAGGTTTGATAATAGTCTATCAGTAGGTAGTTAGGCTACAACACTGATTCTTCTAAAATTATTCTCGTATTAAAAATTCATTCATTCATTATCACTGCTTTACGGTGAGAAAAACATCATGAGAAAATCTACAAATCTAAGACCTTATAAAATATTTAATATACATTAAAAAAAGAAAATGTGTGTGTACATAAGTACACACACATTTTATGTGTGATACGGAGCTTCGGCACATCACTAATAAGTACACACACTTTTTCTTTTTTTTATGTATATAACATATAAATTCATTAAACTTCCGATTTCATAAGTGTTATTAATTTCCATTGTTTTATTGACAATGTTCTTTGGAATTATGGAAAAAATTTTAATCAGTGATTGTTTTTAATAAACATAATAAACTCGTACTAAGGGTACAGATCGAAACATGTCAATAAAACTGTCGCTTCAAGGACACGTGCATTATATAAATTTGTAAGAAACTTGAGATCCGTATCCGTATCCGCGGATCTATGATTTTGACGATCCGGCACATCACTAGTACCTACATATATTATAGTACAGTTAAACCCTAATAACAGTAGTAATGGATATTGACCCTTACGTGTTGCGATTGATACTCTCTTATATGTGGGTCAAATATACGCTTACCATTAGAAGTAGGTTACCTCACTTTCATATCTGGGTCAAGTAGGTGATCAAGTATGAAAATAAGTCGAGGGTTCATGAGTAATGACCCTCATTTACAAATATTGGCTCAATCGCGTCGATACGATATCCTATACTTACTTATAATAAGAAATGCAACATTATTTAGCTACTTTTTAGGGTTCCGTGCCTTAAGAATAAAATTGAAACCCTTTGAAATTATTTCTATTGCCGCTATAATAACTTAAAACATAAAATAAACATTTGAGGGCTTGTGTTTTTTGCCGTTATATGTAATGGTACAGAACCATTATTCCCTGAGTCCGCTTCGCACTAGGCCGGTTTTATTGATTCGGTATTCGGCGGAATGTTACGGACTATTCAATTACGACATACCAAGTAAGGATTAAGGGAACTTAGTATTATAAATATTGAAATAAAGACAACCCAACACGAGGGTCTACTTTAAATTTAACAACCCAATTACACGAGAGCAGTTATAGCCTAATGGTTGAACCTTGCCCTCTCGATCCAGAGGTCCGAGGTTGAAACCCAGGCACGCGCCACAGATTTTTCTCAATTATGTGTGTATTAGAAATTAATTATCACTGCTTTTCGGTACAGGAAAACATGGTAAGGAAACCTATAAACCCGACAGTTCTTGAAAAAAAAAGTTCTCGAATATGTGTGAAGTCCGTCAATTCGTAAGCCAGCGCCGTGGTCTATGTACTAAAACTCTCTCATTCTGAGAAAAGGCCCGTTCCCAATATTGGCTTGGCACCACTACTTTAAATTGCAAGGTGGTGGAGCGTACAGGATTCGTACTAGAGAAGTACTACCACACCCATTTTATGCGTGAAAAAGTTCTTGCGTTTCAGTTAGTGTGGTTGCTGGTACACTTTTATTTGAAGCGACTATCTTTGTTCTCTGACCTAGCAATGCTTTGATTGATGACCTTTGTTCGGAATGAAGTTGTTTGCATACGTGGACTGCACTGACCACTATCAGACTGACTGTTTGCTCGTTTGTTACTTCAATATTATAAAACAAGTCCTTTCGAATTTAACTTAACTCGCCTCTGAATTGTGAAAGCTCATCTGCGTCGTTTAAGTCGTTTAAGCCCAAATGAGACGATATACATTTAACTTTTTTTACTAGCTTTGAAGTCACTTAGTAACATTTCCAGTAAATTTGACAATATAAACTAATCCTTAGAGACAACATAAAAGTTAAGAAACAACTCTGTCTCATGGATATAAGATTTTGACTTTGTCTTTAGATGATTCAAAATTTAAGACCTACGATTTTGTGTCTCTTGTATTATGAACACCAAGTCGTAAAAACCACATTTATCGCATAAATAAACTTATTTATTTTTCAGTACAAAATATTATAGTGATTTGTAAGTGCCCCAGATGTTAACGGGGGCACTTACAAATTGTCAGTTACAATATTTTTTCTTTTTTTTACTCTACGAGTAGTACCGGAATAACACACAACCTCAATAGAGTGGACCCGTCAAAAATGTCAGCCGGTTTCGTCGTCGTCAACTCATTATCGTCCCACTGCTGGGCACGGGTCTTCTCTCAGAATGAGAGAGTTAAGGCTTCAGCCGGTTTACCTCTCTTCCATGTAAAATTTACCGTTATTTTCACCCGATTGCGTAAAAGGAGGGTTATGTTTCGAGTGTATGTATGCTTGTATGTAGTGTAGTCTTTTTCCTACCCATTTTGAAGTTTATTGACGAATAATAAACTAATTTAATAATAACTTTTAAAATTCAACAATCGCTTAATAAAGTTATAACGAAAAACAACAATGAATCCATATTATATAATTTCAAAGAACAACTTAAACACGTGTTGGCTAACGTAAAAACAGACGATTCACGACTGTGACTGACAGAAGTGAGGTGAGGGGTACGTAATCGCTTTTGTTTCATGCGCCAAATTGTTATGGTCGAGCAGTACTCGTTCTATCATCTTGCAAAACAATTACTACAATATTTTGGACACTATAAATCCATTAAATATTTCGTTTTCAATTCGAAATCATTTGGTTGTCGAAGAACAAGCGAATCATATATAATCCGATAATGTATGTCGTAAAAACAATATATCTGCCTTTGTAAATGATGCTACCATGATAATAATATTATAACAAAATATACATTATATTTATCGAAAGAATCGTTCTAATGTATACACTACGAAAAATAAGTTGGACGATCTCGTTATTGGCCCATTTGAATACATAACAAATGTATGGATTTAGGTATTAAGCTATCGGTATTCTAATGTAATTTTTATAATGGCAAGGAGATATAAACAACGCCATTCTAGTTACATTTAGATTTGTTTACGAATAGATGTATGCTTATGTAACTACCGGTTTTGTTGATACGGAAAGTACGTAGTTATTCTCTTCTTCCCGAAAAAGCATGAGCAATAGTAATAATTTGATGATTTCATGTTATGCATTAAATGAGTTTTGTCAAATTATCAAATAAGAAAGATTCGATTACAGGTTATTCTCAATACTAGTTATCCGACACAATGTTCTAAATTCGGCCGTAATACAACAAAAATGTAATACTAAAATTTGTGTTGTTCATATGCATTTAAATAATATATAAACTTAAGTCAAAAACCCATCAAAATTCGACTGTACCTAATTCAACTCAAAAACTATACTTGGTATTGTCCAAAGTAGCACGAATATTTTTCAATTTCGATCAAATTTTATTTATTTAAAGTTATTTTAAATACACCCCTTAAAAAAGACTGACTTTACGTGTTTTTATTGAAGAATGTTTTATCTATCTAGGGGCACGGCAGTGCCCCCGCCAAGTCGAACAAAAAAGCGGCACGGCCGTACTATACTTTTCTCAAAGCAATTCGGGCCAATTTCAACCCCCTATAACTTCGTTGCCGATAAAATTAGACGCCCCAATTTTTAATACCCAAGAAGGCATTGTACGAACACGGTATAGTTCAAATTTCATTCAATTTTAACCAGTAGTTTAAGAATTATAACGAGTCAAATTTACTTACTTTGTCACTCGCTCACTCACTCACTGACCGATCATCTAAAATCTAAGGCACTTCTAGGAAATATAGAAGCTTCCAATTTAGAATACAATTAGTGTTTAGTGTATGAACTGAGGAAAAACCGAAATATTATTAATTTCCGAAATTTATAATACAATTTCATATGAGGTAACCATATGAGTCCTCTGGAGTAGCAACGTTTAAGTGATGGACTTCGCATTGAATCCTGGTTATATACGAAATTCCTTACAGATGTTCATGGGTGACAGTGACCACTTACCATCAGCTGGACTGCATTGCTACTTCAATGTTATAAAAAAGAAGAAAAATATCGGTACCTAGATATAATTAGGTTCAAAGATAACTTGTGAAATGGTCAACAGAATAAAAAAGCATCGATGTAATAAGCAAAGCAAAGCATATGATGTAGTAAGCAAAGTAAATTCCCTGAATTTACATAATTACTTAGAGACGTTTGACGAGGGCGGACTTAAAAATTATTAACTTTAAGAAAACTTGTTGTTGGTATACAAGATGTAGGGGGTACAGGATAGTAAAAAGCTATGGCTATGACAAAAAGAAAGGAGATGCATTAAAAATCAATACTTGAAAAATAATCCAAGTCAGTTCTTCCACCGAAATAAAAAGTTGTGAGATCTATGTAATACCAAGTCGATTATTAATTTATTCAGTCCCTGCTTAAAGGAGCTTTCTGTCTTAAGTTATTACGTAATGTTCTAATGTTCTAATGTTCTAATGTAAAAATATCTTATGGTGACCATATCAATATTAAAAATCTTTAACATTTTAAATAAATGGAATGACTTGGCAATCGCATTAAGCAATCTAATTTATGTATGTATAACTTGTGAAATACAATACATTGTGTTTTCATGCGATTGCCGAGTCAACCTTTTTATTAAAAACAAAAACGCATATTTTGACAAAGTCATATCAAGTGTTTTCGTAGTACAAAACATTGAACGTTTTATTTTCTTTATTATATGTACCTATTTGACACTAACACGTAAAGGTAGGTTACGTGTTAGTGTCAAATTAATGATAGTTTATGAAATATGTTTTGTTTGATTTTATATACGTTTTAGGCATTAGAAAAAAAAAATTAGTATTCTGCACTTCTTCTCTATATGAACTGCAACCGTGCCAAACTTCATACTATTAAAGTGGTACAAAATTTTTGCTTGGCATATTAATGTATAGAGTATATTTAGTAAAATTAAATAACTATAAACTGTATAACAGTAATGGGAACATATTGTACGTTAAAAGTAAAAAAAATACATTAAAATTTACTACGCAAAAGTAGCTATCTAAAACGTATGCAACGAGACAGTATACCTTTAGCAGTATTTAAACATATTTATGTTAAAAATATATATTTAATATTTAAATAATATAGAATATTTTCATTACTTTTTTATTTTTTTGGTTTAAATTTAAAATATTAATCATATTTAAATGGTTTATACCTTATAAATACTGGCAATTATTTTATGAAAAGATAGGGCAATGAAAAAAATGCTATGTCGTCGACGTTCGTTTGTTTCCTATACATTCGCAATTCGAAAAGGATGATGTAAAATTGTATTTTGTTAAGATGATTTTTGTGTTTGTCTGAAAATATAAAAAAATGTGAAAAATAAAAATGAATATATTTTAAGATTATGTTCGACTGAATGCGTGTAGTTTTTTATTTGTTTTTAAAAAAGTGGACATAATTTCTACACGAAGCCGTGTTTTAGCTTTGAAATTGTTTTTGAATTATTATATTTTGTGTAATTTCACTTTAGTAGTTTATAACCAGGGGATATTAATTGTCCAAGGATCACGTATTTGACAAAATATATTGTAGTTTACAAGTAGGTGTGAGGGAACAGATGTATACACGTACATCATACACGTATCTCTACATCGGTCTAAGCCCTCACAGGCATAAATACCGTATATACGTTAAATTTCTTATAAAGAGAAACTTCAAAGAAAACATATTTTTTCATTGAATCCAGCAGTGCTAGTACCGTATTGAAGCAATATGGCTTTAGACTTTTCACTAATATATAGGTACACACGAGTATAATCTAGGTACAAATATTATTTTTAATTATGTGATAATTCAATTTAATTGTTCAGTATAATGTATTAAGAAGAATATGACAAGATTATAACTAGAACTTAACATGCAAAGGTCTTTCTACAGTAGATAACTAATTATTTGTTACAGGTTTCCCTGTTAAGGCTAGAATCTGGCAAAAATACTCAGTGCAACTTAACTTATTTTAGTAATATATGCTACAATCGCTGCTAGAGCAGTGATAGCCTAATGGTTGAAACTTGCTTTCTCGATCGGGAGATCCAAAGTTCAAACCCAGGCGCGCACCACTGATTTTTTCTAAAATTATGTGCGTATTAGAAATTAATTATCACTACTTTTCAGTGAAGAAAACATCGTGAGGAAACTTACACAACACCCGAGAGTTCTTTAAAAAAAAGTTCTACGAGGTGTGTGTGACCAATTCATACTTGGCCAGCGCAGTGGACTATGGCCTAAAACTCTCTCATTCTGAGAGAAGACCCGTGCCTAGCAGTTGGACAATAATGGGTTGAAGAGATGCAACAATCATATCGGCATACCTAATAAAAAACAAAACAGCATACCTAATACACGTATAATTTTACAAAATAACGAGCTCCTCGACTTTATATGCACAATAGGTTCGCGTTGCTCAAAAGCAAAGTCCGTCAGATCATTATGTATTGTGATTCCCTTATGATTCAATTTATGTACGACTAATACCTCGTTATTATTGTATTTTTATATCTAAATCATTAATGTAATATTTTTCACTCGTTTCAGATACCAAATTGAGGATTTTAAGAACGCATGGCTGTACCAAAAAACGGGATAATACAGCAGCTGGATAAATGAAGATATAAATATGAGTTCCATGAATGACACAACAAATACATACTCCGATATTTCGGGCTCTGTGGACCCCACTGCCATCTTTGGACCACAACGTGACTCTCTTTACCTTGTCGTACCCATCACTTTAATTTATTCAGTTATATTTGTGACAGGGGTTATTGGTAATATATTTACCTGCATAGTGATTATAAGAAACAAAAGCATGCACACAGCAACTAATTACTACCTGTTTAGTTTAGCGATATCAGATCTCCTATTACTAATAAGTGGGATGCCACAGGAGATGTATTCAATATGGTCGAAATGGCCTTACATATTCGGGCATACGTTTTGTGTAATTCGTGGGCTAGCAGCTGAAACATCAACGTATGCGAGTGTTATGACAATTACTCTGTTCACTATCGAGAGATATTTGGCCATATGTCATCCCTTCTTGTCTCACCAGATGTCGAAACTCTCCCGAGCTATAAGACATGTGATTCTGCTATGGATAGCGTCGTTCGGTTTGGCCTTGCCACAAGCTTTGCAATTCGGTCTCAGAGTCCACAAAGGCGTGACAATGTGCCTACAAACCCGGGTGATCATCAAGCACTCATTTGAAATATCTACATTCTTTTTCTTCTTGACACCAATGATTGTAATTACAGTCCTATATACACTTATTGGATTGAGACTTAATAACATCAACAAAAACGAAGAGAACCAAGAAAATAAAACAAAAGGCAGAACTATTGGGGCATTTAACAGAATAACAAAGAAAAATAGTACGCAATCTACAAAGAGAGTTGTGAAAATGCTAGGTAATTATTAACTTGATTAACACTACAATAAATCAAAATACTAATAAAAGACATAAATCATATCACACTGAACATCATAACATCTTAATTTACGTTATAGCCAATATGAAAATAAAATAATACTTAATAAGTTTTTAAGAAAATCTAAAATTAATTATTTCAGGAGATCTAAAATTTTGTTTATAATGCTATGTAATTTTAACAGATATGATATTTCCACTTTTTATAAACATATTGCCCTTTGCCATGTTAACGATCCTTGCCCACTCTTTTTATTTTTTATATTTATAAAGTACATTTTTATCATTGCAGTGGCAGTCGTGATTGCATTTTTCATCTGTTGGGCTCCATTTCACGCTCAAAGGCTCGTCGCAATCTATGGAACGAGGGAGAACCATCACGCTAAGTCCCCTGTGCTGTTGTCCGTGTATTATTTCATGACCTACATCTCTGGGGTGTTCTATTATGTATCAACTTGCATCAATCCAATATTTTATCACATCATGTCCAACAAATTCAGAGATGCATTTAAGGTATTTTCTTCTGAACTTTTTTCTTTTTCACCTTATTGAAATTCAATTGGGTCTTACGGAGTGAATAGAAATCGTTTTTGCTTTTTTTCGTTATACATTTTATTTTAATTATAGACGCACACGATTTAACTATTAACTTTAACCAGTATATATTGCAATACCTTGTAGGTATTGCAATATTTTTTTGTTAAATTTGCGAATGACATTAAACGAATATTTTAAATCGTATATTTTTACAGAATACAATGATGCAGTGTTGCTGCCAGAAGACAGACTCTCATTTCACTCAAAGATTTTCTTACACTACAGTACCATTGTCCAAAAACCGGTCCGCCAGCGGAATTATGACCACTGGTAAACAATTTTTTTACTCCACTGTTATTGAAATAGTCATCAAAGTTCTAACATTTGGCTATTAGAAATTAACATTTAAAATTAAGTTGAAATTAGTAAAACTAAAGCAAACTGATTAGATTATCTATAATCTTAACTTAGAACTCGATTAAGTTTCCTTTCGAACATAAAAAAGGAAGAACTTATTATCTGTATAGGGATAAATCACTGCTTAGCGATAACACCAACTCGTTTACAAAACTGACATACAGGTGTATTCCACTTTGCTCACCCAGGTGATATCACCTAGGTGATCAAAGGCGACTCATTGGTGTCCTTTGATCAGCTGAGACATAATCACCTGGGTGATCACAGGCGACTTCGAGAAAATATATTATTTCAGTATCCTTTAATCACCTGTATAAAAAATCTGATGTGGGTGCCTAAAATGTCGTTATTCATATATATTAATATTAGACTTCAGTATCGTTTATTTTTGATTTCTAAGGGTATTTATTACGGTATCTACGTTTATTGACATAGAAATTAGGTTAGAGATGGAATAGGTTTGATGATGGAAGTTTAGGTTAGAGATGGGGTGGATCACAACGTCCATATTTCTTAAATATTATTTTATAATATAGCATTTACCGACCTGAGCGTCGTGCAATTAGGAATGAATAATTAGTATCTAGGGTAACATGTCATGATAAAAAATTCCAACCTTAACTCTTCTACCCTGATGATGCAGGGGTGCCGCCTACCTAAATCATGGGAGTTAGCCATATGCTGCATATGTATTATTATATGATAAGGTTCTTGAGCAGAGAAATGGTAAAAAATAACCTTGAATCAGCTTAGGGGGGCTAAGCTGATGATGCGGGGAAACTGAATACCCCATCCATAGGAGTTACCTAGTAGAGCTTCCGTTTTGTCCATACCTCCAACCGATCTGAAGTTTGGTGTACCTATTTCGACGTGTTGATTAAGACAAGAGCGTTGTTATGTTTTAGTTTTGGAGGAAGCCAAAAAAATCGCTTAAGTTCAAGTCGGACTCGCGCATTGAAAGTTTCGTACCTTTAACTAAAGAAAAAGTACCTAAATAAAACAAACCCACCTATCAAATCTTGAAGAGAAAATATAGCTCTATTGTCAAATTAATAAATGATGTTGAACAGTTATCCAACTACCAACATAAGTTTGTTTTTCATAGTGTTTGTATGAATTACAAGGTTATATTATTCGGTTTTTGAAAAAAGTGTAAAAGTTTAAAAGTTAGAGGAGTTTTACCGGTTTAAAAGGGTTAATCTCTCAAACAATCAGCTTTGAGATTAAGATCATGATATTTCAAATACCCGCAACTTAATTTTCAAGTAAAATTCAAAGAGTAATCATTGAAACGATTTTTGCATTAAATGCGAGTATTATCGATAATAGCTTAGTTTTTTTTTGATGTTCCAACCTAACCAATCCTATAAAAGATTTCTATAATAAATAAGTAAATAAATACATATTTATTCTGCAGGTTGCGGTTTTTCTTCGATTTTCGTATTCAAAATGGTGTTTGCGCCCATAGTTATTTTACACAAATTTTATAAACTTTAATTACCCAATACAATTTGGGTAATAATAATAGTTATACTAGCTGATCCGGCAAACGTTGTTTTGCCATATAAAAATTAAAAAAAATAATGTTAAGGGTGGACTAAGAAAAATAGATGTTTGCCGATTCTCTGACCTACTCAATATGCTCACTAAATTTAATGAGAATCGGTCAAGCCGTTTCGGACGAGTACAGGAACGAACATTTTGACACGGAAATTTTATTATTTTATTTTTTTTTAAATCTTTTTAATTTTAATTTTAATTTAATTTATATTTTATTTTAAATCAACATCAATCTCACCGAACCTAGCTCCTTCACTTCCACAACAACCACCAATAACAAAACCACCACCTTTACCTCTACAACCACCAACAACATCCTACCACATATATCGCACCACTCTACCATCTTCACCATAAATAATGATCCCAGTACTACCGGCTTCACCCCCACCGGAATACCACTAACAACATCACCTCTACCACCTCTACCATCACGACCTCCACCCAACCACTACAACTATCTTTTTGGTATGATTGAATAATAGACATCTATCCATGCATCCGTGTCACAAATTCTTGCCATTTTAATATTAGTAAGACATAGGTAAGCAACATTTTAGCTGCCCATTTTTGGTAGATTTTTATATAGGTGATTAAAGGATACTGAAATAATATATTTTCTCGAAGTCGCCTGTGATCACCCAGGTGATTATGTCTCAGGTGATCAAAGGACACCTATGAGTCGCCTTTGATCACCTAGGTGATATCACCTGGGTGATCAAAGTGGAATACACCGACATACAATATAATATGCAGTGCAATAAAGATAATTTTGAGTATAACCTATTAGAGGTGAGTCAATACAAAATATAAAAAAAATTTGGTGGTAGAACCAATGTAGTTCAACCGGGGAAGTACCACCGCCAAACAAAATATGTTTGGCGTGAAGCATTTTTGTGTTTCTATGGAAGGGTGTGGTTGCCGGCACACTTTTGTATGAGGCGACCATCATAGTCCTCGGGAGTAGCAACGCATTTGTGATTGACTTCAGATAAAACCAATATTCTATATGAAGTTGCTCACAGAAGTCCATGGGCGGCAGTGACCACTTACCAACAGGTGGACTGCGTGCTCGTTGGCTACTTCAGTTAGCTTAAAAAAAATCATACAATATTTTATACGATTGAAGTACAGAATAAGCATTTAGTATGTCGAAAATAATCGTCACTGCCGCCTTTGAACATCTGTAACTAACTTCGTATAAAACAGGAATCGTATGAGTTGTGTTACGTTCAAATCATAGTCTTTTTATGTAACTTTGATATTATTATTTTACATAGTGGGAAACTATTTTTATTTGTTTAACGTTAGAATAAGTTTTTTACTATGTTTGGTACTTATGCTTACAGGAGCCGTTAGAGTCCAGTCACCGAATTTGACCGGCGGAGATTCGGATAGCGGATGCGCAAATTTCAAAGAAAATAATTCGAAAAGAAGTCATATATGGATTATATGTGAAAAGTGCAAAAAATCATTACCAAATGCAAATCAAGCTAAGTGTTACCATCATGCCCTAAAACCATCTTTGGAAACTACATTTGTGCAAAGAAAAGAAAGTTGTTAGTGTAAAGATTTTATTGAAATTATTTTTGTGCCAAATGACATCCTACAGTGAAAAAGACCTTTATCTAAACAAACTATTTCGTTGTAGACTAATTTCAAATAAGGGATCTGATTATAGGGTTGCACTATAAAATAAGTCCCTTACATACAATTTGTACCTCAGAAATTAATAAGTGTGGTAAAGTTACTAAATGTGCGAGATTGTGGTAAAAAAAAAAACAAAATGTGAGTGATAAAGGTGGATTTTGCTTATTTCTGTAAAAAAAAATATTTGCGAGAAATATAATTCCATAGACAATTTAAATGGATTTACGTATTGAAGTAAGTGCTACTGTTGTAATTGGACATGGTTTTTAAATCGAGACAGGGTATATTTATAAACAATGTAGTCCTGAAAACGGCATTTTAAACTTATATTAATGATTATTATAATACAGCATTTAGTATTCAAAGACAAGTGGCAGGTGCCAAAGCCACTCTAGGGGAGCGTCGTGTCGTTGCCTTAGAGCTTTACAGTAGAGGATCCATTGCTGCCTGTAAGCGTAAAAAGAAGACGAAGCGAAAAGGAACTATAGTCTGAAAGTTAGAACGAGAAATACGAGATACAAGAATTGCGGTGCCCTACCTGTCTGTCAATCAATTACGTTTGAAGATACAGAAGTTGCCGCAGTATTCTTTTTTGAGCAATGAACAGTTGGAAGCCTGCTTCTCTTCTCTATCCATAATCTATAATATAAATAATTAATACCTCTATGGTCGTTAGACACGAGGTAGCCATTTTGAGTGGGGCCAGTCACTTTTGGGTTCGGGATGGCAGCAGCACACCACTTCTGCGATGAATCGCCGTGTATCAATCGAAGCATATTTTTAAATAATTGTGTACACTCTCTTATACTTTATAATGAACTCGAATGAACGTACTCTTGTTTTTTATATGTATGTAAGTATATCATACTAAATGAGGTTATTGTAATAAAAATGAAAAAAATATTACCGGTAAAAGATAATGCAGGAAAAGATTCAGAATTTCATTTGTTTTATTATTTTCTTTTTACTACAATTTATACCAGTATGAATTTTATGCCAGTGTTAAATATAAATGTAATATAGATTATTTAAAATATTATTAAATAATATAATACGCTGTAAATTTAAATACGTGTTAGTCAGACCATAGTTTATTACGTGTAAATATATAGATGTGTAAGTAATTTACTTTTTTAACATATTTTTGCGACTTTGTACGCGCCTACCGGAATACAAACATTTAATCCTCTATTCTTTTTAAACCTCTTAGGATAGCAGGATGAAAAAATATTTTCCTAGTGACTTTAGACAATTGAACAACAATAATTAGTCAAAAGCGACCTTTACATAAATCTATTAATTTATAGATACTCTGAAAACGTGTTCAGAATTAAAAATATTCGTGATATTTCTTTTTCATCAAAGTTACATATAACGCTTGAAAGGAATCTATTGAATCTATTGAAGTTATTTTGAAAGACAATTTATTATACTAAAAATGTGATTCTTTATAAAATATTACAATTTATTTTAAAGGCGATGATAAATATTACACAATGTTGTTTCGACCTCGATAATGATACTAATGCTACTTATTAGTATCGAGTCTTTATACTCACCGTCGCCACCGTTAGAAGATCTGAAAAATAAGCCTAACGTGCCTAGTAAGTAGTCATTTCTTTGATCCCGTATGTTTATTTGCTATTTCGTTTAATTTCTATTACAATTGAATCTGACTACAACGTATGGGAGTAGGTGTAATATCTGCAGCGATGGGATAATGGTGGAATAGAAAGGGTGGAGAACCTTGTCCTGTTCAAAGAATTATCATCTTGTTGACATCATCTTCGGACAAGATAGCACGGTTTGTTTGATTATACGGATGTGTTTTTTCATTCTCCCTAATTTTGATTCCCGATTAGTCTGGTATTCGAATGATGAATTTATATTATTGTACATGGCACTAAAGAAGGTTTTTGAAGGTGGTAGAACCAGTGTAGTTCGACTGGGGAAGTACCACCGCCACACCTGTTTCTAGCGTGAAGCATTTCTTGCGTTTCGATGGAAGGGTGTGGTTGTCAGCACACTTTTTACAGGTTGAGGAGACCATCATAGTCCTCGGGAGTAGCAACACATCTGTGATTGCCTTCAGATAGAACTCATGTTCTGTATAAAGCTGATTGCAGATGTCCATGAACGGCAGTGACCACATACTATCAGGTGGACTACATGCTCGTTTGCTACTTCAGTAGGATAAAAAAACCCTAGTAGACACAGTAGGAAATCCTAGTATAGGGCTATGAGTGTAGGAAGCGTTTATTTATTTTTAACCGACTTCCCAAAGGAAAGAGGTTATCTATTCGTCACGTATATTTTTTTTTGTTTTTTTTTTTTTTTTTTTTATTTACAAGCGTCTTGTCCCCGGACGAGTTGACAAAAGGATAATATCGATCAAATTACACTTGGTAAGATTGTTTGCTTCAAAATAGATTTGACATTTAGAATTCGAGTGTCGTTTTAATTGGTTTTGCTATTGGTTTTGTCAGTATAATACAATATTTATTGACTTTGTAGTGTTGATATGTTGTACTCTAATGTCGATATGTTGAGTTCAAGATTATAAACCATACCTAAACCTTATCTTATGATCATGTATTATTTATTGTATTACATAATACTTTTTTATAATGAAGTTCTAGCGTGAATAGGCTAGACTACAGTTAGTTTACATGGTGAATTAATTTATATTTTTCGTTTTATCAACCCATTATTGGCCCACTGCTGGGCACGGGTCTTCTCTCGGAATGAGAGATTATTAGGCCACAGTCCACCGCGCTGGCCAAGTGCGAATTGGTGGACTTCACACACCTCCGAGAACTTTTCTTTTTTTTAAAAGAACTCTAGGTTGTGTAGGTTTCCTCACGATGTTTTCCTTCACCGAAAAACAGTGATGATTAATTTCTAATACGCACATAAATCAGTGGTGCGTGCCTGAGTTTAAACCTCAGACCTCGCGATTGAGAGGGCAAGTTCAACCATTAGGCTATCACTGCTATCTCTTTTAATAGTACCTATAAAATTGAGTAGATTGTTTGTTTGCCTATCTCATAAAGTATCAGTCAAATTAAAGTATTTTTAAAGGCTAATTTAAAGGCTAAATAATAAAGGAGGTACAAACATGTTAATATATATTCTGAAACCAGAAATACACTTTAATTTGTCATACATAAGGGAGGTATAATAAAATCGCTAATAATTAATTATTTTTTTAGTAGTTTAACGAAGTAAACCCGCGTGATAGTAAAAATACTATGTACTAGCGTTCTAGACGTCCCGATTTTGGCGGGGCCCTGATTTTTAATCAAAATCAAATGTCGCGCGCGGGTCAAACTCCGACCCGCTTTTCGCGAGGACTGAAATTTTGCAAACAAAAGGTCGCCAATTGCAAAGTCGATCTGCAGTTCGTCGAGCAAAAAATCCTCCGGCACCCCTACACCCAGAAGAAAACAAAAAAAATGTCTGTTTGTTAGGCGCGAAGCCCTTTTTAACGTGAGAGCTGCTGAGCTGCTGTCCAGCTTTTGACTATGATATACCCGCTTTTTTCAAAAAAGTTTCTAAATCCCGACTTAATTAAAAAAAAAAAAACGTATATAGTATATACGTGTGTATATATATTATGAAAGACTGTAAATATGTGTGAAACCGTGATGTTAGATTTAGAAGAATAGTATGTTTTAATATTAATTAAAAGTAGGGAGATAGCAATTAATTTGTAAAGTATGGCACGTAAGTAGTATGTGATACGTAATATGACGATGACTATGACAAACGAGCTTAATACGTAATGTGAACACATTCCATAACTACAGCTCTCTTATACTTTTAAATATATTCAAATTAATAAACGAGGTATGAAATGACGATGAAGTGAAAAGTCGCATACATTTACATAATATCGAATTATTATTGGGTAAAGGTCTAGAGAAATGAATCCTTCTTAGGTACATACTCAATACATGTGATGAGGCAGAGCTATATTAGCGGTCTAATTAGGAAGGTCTAATGCCGGGCAAGGGTGCAATTAGATGTTAAGATTTTTATAAATGTATTTTTTTATCTAAAATGTTTTTATAGTAAATTCAAATAATATTATTTTTGTTTATCACAGAATAATAGAAACAGTAGCGTTCGTAAGATATTCATAACAATGTCTGTAAATAATTCCATGTCTATAAATTATAAACTAAAAAGTTGTTTACATGTTGAAATAAACGATATTGATAAAAGTTTACATTTATTTTCCCTTTGTAATTGTAATTATTTTTTATCTGATTGAAGTAGCAAACGAGCAGTCCACCTGATGGTAAGTGGTCACTGCCGTCCATGGACATCTGTAAGCAACTTCATACAGAACATGGGTTCTATCTGAAGTCAATCACCCGTCAATCAGATGCGTTGCTACTCCTGAGAACTATGATGGTCGCCTCATATAAGAGTGTGCCGGCAACTACACCCTTGCATCGAAACGTAAAATAATGCTTCAGGTTAAATAAGGTATGGCAGTGGTACTTCCCCGGTCGAACTACACTGGTTCTACCACCTTTTAAATGTAATGACTATCTTCTGCAACACAATGGTTCCTAACTGGTATGTACAACCCAAGTTATTCGTCATCTCGCCCGACAAAAACTCGCCCGAAGGGGCGACGGCGATTTTCGAATTTGATTAATATTTCTGCCGTCAACTCGCCCGATTATAAAAATGTGAAGTAACTTAGTCAGGTATATAAAGAAACTTGAATAAACGAATATAGACTAACCACATAATATTATCATAAGTTTAGTCACCATAGTTGAGACATTCTTCTTTGATGTTATAAACGCCTTTGGAAATAATAACGGCAACAGAAATACCTGTAAAACATCTAGTACTAACAGGCACTTTAATTTTAATTTAATTTAACAATTAACTTCAGCTTTATATAAAGTAACTACAAGCACACTTGATAGTAACTAATATAGGTAACAAAAGTTGGTGCTGCATACTAGCCACCAAATCCAGATATAACGACTCGCGTGGCGGAGCGGTTACGATACCGATCTGTTGCGCAACGGGTCCCGGGTTCGATTCCCGGCCAGACAGCTGAATGATGAGTTTATATTCATGTTCTGGGTCTGGATGTTTGTGTATCCGTCTTGAGTGTGTCTATGGTACCAGGTGAAAATTCTAGTGTGGGGTTATGAGTGTAGAAAGCATATGTTTGTTTTCAATATAAAAAAGCAAAGAGGCAAACCCCCCCCCCCCCTCTCCTTCTTAATAAAAAAGATTATACACATTGGATTAATAGCGTTCTATTGCACCAACGGGTACAGCTGTACTTCGTAGAAATGCAAAATCCACTACTCCATCTCCATATCAACTGCCTCTCCTGAGTCATCAGGTTTCAGACTCGCCTTTGACCGCGACCGCTAAGGGGCTTTCGCAGTGCTTCAGTAGCGAGTGTTGCGTCAAGACGAGTAGTCACGTTGCAATTTGTTTCCGCGAATATTTTTAAAAATCCCACGTAATGCAATGGCTCGTGTACGCTCCCGCCAAAATTTGCAAAAATTTACGTCGTAATAACATGTGAAAGATCAACAAAAAATCAATGATCTACAAATTGTATCCATATTAAACTGTTTTCCGTACTTAAAAAAATAATTATTCTTATCGTCATGCTGGAATTAACCGACGCCGTTAGTTTACCTTCTGATATTGTTTGTAAACTGCTTAAATATTGTACTTTGATTACTACAGCACAGAAGTTGCCAAAATAAAAATTAATAACAGTATTATTAAAAAAATAATACAAAGACAACCCTATTGCTTTAGTAGTTCCATATTTTTGTACTTGTTAAGCTAGCAAGTCATCGGCGTAACGATCATATATACATATACATATATGTATGTATATTATTTAAGTAGGGCACCTCATGCGACCCTAATGAGTTGTAAAAATTATTTTACATACTTACTGTGTAATATTTTTATGTTACTGTTTCAATTAATTTACGATTTTTTAATACAGAACAGGACATCTGTCTGACGGGTAGATAGACGCGATAATATTACGTCCTCTGAATAATAATTTGGAAAACCACGTTTTTAGGTATTATTATCTTATCACATACTTCACTATATATCTCTCTACGTCTGTACATCTGTACGAATCGGATCCATCCAGAAGAAAAGATGATACTCCACTCCAATGCTGATTGTTTCAGGAAGGTACAGGTAAGTAGCCAATTAAGTTTTTGTAGACTTTAAAAAGAGACAACGTAAAAAACGGATATAGTAAATGTCCTTAGGTACCTACTCACTGTTCTCGTGTTTCCGTTTTAATATTCACAGATTTAATAAATGTGCTCTTTTTCTTTCCTTACAAAAAATATTTGTTCACGGATGTAGTCAGTTCTAGTAATAAAAATCAGCGCCTTCTGCTTATTCATCAGCTATCTTTAAGTACTGTACGAATATGAAACTTTTGCTATACATATATCTTTGCTGCCCCCTAACACGTGCTCCTTGGGGTGCTAATTAAATTGGTCAGTGAAAAGCCGTAATATATTACATGTTCTTGCCCTCTCAAATGAGTATTACTTTATTTTATTAATATAAACGTGCGCAATTTAAATATTCAGATCGTAAAACAAAGCAACCGCATCACAGGTTACATGCAAAAACGCAGTATACCTAATTATTTGTTAAAATGCGGAAATGAAACTTGGGTACTATGGAAAATGTTCATACAAACGACAGGACGGTCATAACGGAGGTTCATGAATAAGTTAATAAGTAATTATTACATACGTGGATCTGCTCAGTCACCGTTGTGGTCAGTTCGCTTGTGGTGGTAACAATCGATAGCCAGGCACGCACCAGCCACTTGCAAGGTAAGACTTATTTGATGTCAAAAGTCACCGTGAAATATATGAATTTAGGCTACAATTATTAATAAAGTGCATAATTTAAATAAAATATCGGGCTAAGATATTTGCAGGATGTATAAATACATGCCGATGTCAACGTGTATGTATGTTTATAACTCGGTTATACATGAAATTAACGTACAAGTACAAGAAGAAACAAGTACTATTTTTTTATCGCATTAACAAGAATCTTGCTACAGATTCCGCCCTTGATAAAATAACTACTACTAGCTACTTTCTACGTTTTATTTATTCATATATTTCAAGGTTTATTTTTAATTTAATGTGAAAGCAAACATTTTCGTGATCTTGAATATATCATCCCTTTATTGTGCCAAACATTAAATGTTACATGTACAGATATATGTGTAAAGTATGAATATTATCTTCTACCCACCTTCAAGTATTTAATATTTCAATTAATATTTCTTTTTACACTTTCGACTTCAGATTTCTATGAAAGATATTTTTATCTAAAAATTATCGTGAAATCCTAAGATTTTCACCGTTGGAATAGCCCGAGAGAAAATCCTTTCTTTCACGAAAAATCATTTTAGGCCTATAAGTGCTAGGATCTCTCAAAGTACGGTCTGCTTCACCTTTGGTTGTGCTAATATTATAGGGGTACGCGAAAAAATGTACGTTAAAGCATCTATTGAACTAATTTAGCATGACAACGCATTCGCAACCGAATCAAAGTGAGATTATTTTCATAGTCTCATCTCAGCTGAATTCACAACTAAAAAAGCTTTCTATTCCTTGGTATAGCATTTATTTTAAAATAGTATACCCTAACGTGTTTCATGTAGAGCGAGCGTTTTTAAACGACATCGACATTTTTGTAAAAAATATAGTGTAACTTACTAGTTTTTGAAACTCTGCTATTGCCAAATCTTAAAGGTAACATTACGAATATTTTGTCAATATTTTGTAAATACCTTTACTTGTATAGGACTACGGAGGAACAATTATTCAATTAGACTATTTATTCTTATTTTTCCACTTCAAATGAGAAGATCCCGCAAGATACTCAGCGGGTTTTCCTACTTTCTTTACAATTAACTTACGACTTACATTTGACTAAACAGATCGTATGTTTGGTGAGATATGCTATCTATGATAAACAATTAATAGACTATTATATAATCTATATCTATACTTATAATAAAGTTGTAGAGAGGTCAATTCTGTACATGAAATATTTTTCCAAAATAACTATCAGGGCGTGATTAGGGATCGATACTGATGCCAAAAATGCAATCAGTAAAATTTTTGTCTGTCTGTCTGTCTGTCTGTCTGTCTGTCTGTCTGTCTGTCTGTCTGTCTGTCTGTCTGTATAACCGTTATAGAAACAAAAACTACTCAGTGGATTTTAACGAAACTTGGTACGATTATTCTTTATACTCCTGGGCTGGTTATAGTATACTTTTCATCCCGCTACAATCAATAGGAGCAGAGCAGTAAAGGGAAATGTTGGGAAAACGGGAGAAGTTACTTTTTTAAGCTTCTGTCGCGTGTGCAACCTTAATGGTTAAAGCTACACAGAAATCATGTATGAGGGAAATATTTTCCTTAAAATTATCTAAAAAATATGCTACGACAGCATATGTCCATCTTTTATGGTTGACTCACAATAACACGTGTAACTCCTGATAGCTTAGCAGTTCAAAGCTTTCTGATTATTTTTGTCTACTCTTACGTTTATAACTCAGTCATCTATCTGTACGAAAATGAACATGAAAAATGAAAAATGAAAAATGAAAAATGAAAAATGAAAATGAAAAATGAAAAATGAAAAAAGATAAATGAAAAATGAAAAATGAAAAATGAAAAATAAAAAACGAAAAACGAAAAATGAAAAATGAAAAATGAAAAATGAAAAATGAAAAATGAAAAATGAAAAATGAAAAATGAAAATTGAAAATTGAAAAAAGGAAAAATGAAAAATGAAATATTTAAAAATGAAAAATGAAAAATGAAAAATGAAAAATGAAAAATGAAAAATGAAAAATGAAAAATGAAAATTGAAAATTGAAAAAAGGAAAAATGAAAAATGAAATTTTTAAAAATGAAAAATGAAAAATGAAAAATGAAAAAGAAAATGAAAAAAATGAAAAATGAAAAAGAAAATGAAAAAAATGAAAAATGAAAAATGAAAAATGAAAAATGAAAAATGAAAAAGAAAATGAAAAAAATGAAAAATGAAAAATGAAAAATGAAAAATGAAAAAGAAAATGAAAAAAATGAAAAATGAAAAATGAAAAATGAAAAATGAAAAATGAAAAATGAAAAATGAAAAATGAACAGTGAACAGTGAACAGTGTCACGGTGACGTAACAAATATATTAAATAGGGACAATTCTTGGCTATGCGAAAGATCCATCTTAACTCCTCGCAATGACCAGGCATTTAAGATTAATAATAAAATACTGTCGAATATACAAGGGGAAAGCAAAGTTTATAGTTCAATAAATAGAATGGTCGATGAACAAGACGCCACTAACTACCCGATAGAATTTTTAAATTCTTTAAATTTGCCCGGACTTCCTTCTCATGAAATTTGTTTAAAAATTGGCATTCCGATTATTCTGCTCCGAAATTTAAGACCACCACAACTTTGCAATGGAACTCGGCTAAAAGTAACCCGGTTGCAACAAAATATTATCGAGGCTCAAATTTTAACAGGTTGCGGTGCAGGAGAAACCGTCTTTATTCCCAGAATTCCCTTAGTACCCAATAATTTTCCATTCCAATTTAAAAGAACGCAATTCCCAGTATCGGTGTGTTATGCAATGACAATTAATAAGGCTCAAGGGCAGACTTTTCGTGTTGCTGGAGTAGATCTCGGTGTCAGTTGTTTCTCGCATGGTCAGTTGTACGTCGCTCTTTCCCGGGTCAGTAGTTCCAAAAATCTTTACGTTCACGTGCCGGATGGATCAACATTCAACATAGTTTACCCGGAAGCTTTGCATTGAAGTATTTTCGTTATATAAGTACTTAAGCCTTCGGCAGGATCGGAATAGGGCTACGGTATCCCTGCCTGTCGTAAGAGGCGACTAAAAGGGGCTTCCGGGGTTGCGGGCGGCTAGAGTGGGAGCTTGAACCGTCCAGCCAGGCGATACCGGGAAGGTGGCGATATGTGTGGTCGCATACCGCCGTAAAGACTAGATTGGGTGGTGGGCCCATCCGCCCATCTGGGAGGAGCCCGAGTCCTCTTTATAGCACCGAAGACGGCCACCGGGGGGGTTTTAGTGCGGTAAAAATTCCACATAACTCTGCGTCGCTCCCACGGCGTCGGGTACCTTTTGAAGGTTTCCCCCTCGAAAACAAAAATAAAAAAGGTTCTTAAGCCTCATGTGAACGTGATCTAAACAATATTACCAATACATTAACTCAATAACACACAAGGAGTTACTCGCTGGCGGAGTCGCGGGCAAAGCTATTAACAATAATATTGTGCGGTTCCGTATTGCGATATTTTTCAACAGTATTGTAGATATGACATATTATATTTCCCTACTAAAATACGAAAGTTAAGCTGTTTGTTACATCAAAACCACTGAACCGTGAGGAAGGACATAGGCTACTTTTTTTTACGAAAAACAACGGAAACGCGGACGAAGTCGCGGGCAACAGCTAGTATATAATAAATACATTGTTGCTCGGAGCCAGCAGTTATAATCTTCTATGCAAGAAAAATACACTATGCCTTATGGCTAAATACATAATGTACCTAAATGAATATTTATGTACATTAATATATATTTATTTAATTTCCCAAACAAATGTATTTCAAAAGTAAAACTAATCATGGCTAAAAGTAGTACATCTTAGTCATAAGGGCGCCTAATATAGAGCTCAGCTGCAATGCGCCATGTTTAAAATATATAAAGCCTATGTCAATTGCAGAGCACAATCGATTCCAGTAATACGTCATATGTAACAATCCGTCAAGTAGGTCGGGTTGTACCGCGTGCCTAAGAAATAAACATACATACAAAACTCAAAACAAAAGTCTCCAACTGATGCAATCGGGTAAAAGGGGGGACATTTTACTATTATCATGACAATATGGGTATCTATTTATTAATACGTGAAGCTAAAACTTGTGGTGCATTTTTAATTAATATGCCGCGAACGGATTAGTATGAAATTTTGCACGGTTATAGTGGATGTAGAGAAGGAGTGCAGAATGTTAAAATTTTCTTCAAATATGCAATATCATACATAAAATCAACTAAAAACACATTACACACACTACCGTGCATTTATCACAAACACATACATAATATACGAAATAGAACATTCAATGTCTTACTATGAAAACACATAACGTCAAAAATATCAGATGTGTTTGTCAAAACTAGTCACCCGTAGCATCGGCCGAAATTCGACCGTAATTTAAATTAAAAAACTAAACTTCATATCAAATCAAATGTCATCTGACATTCTTGACGTTGTGTCTTTTCATAGTAAGACATTGAATGTTCTATTTCATTTACTAAGTACATATGTGTTTGTGACAAATGCATGGTAGTGTGTGTAATGTATTTTTAGTTGATTTTATGTATGATATATGCGTTATTTGAAAAAAATATTAACATTCTGCACTCCTTCTCTACGTCCACTATAACCGTGCAAAATTTCATACTAATCCGTCCGCGGCATATTACTTAAAAATCCGCCACAAATTTTTGCTTCACGTATTAATATAATAATTATTTGTCAAAATACCGCTATTGCTTTTAAATGCGGCTTAGCTAATTAAACCTTTTTTATATTTAACGGACGCGTTCAAAATTACTTGAAAATTATTACATTTTATTTGAATTTGAGAAATAGTCGTACTACTTTGGATAATATGAAGTTTAGTTTTTATTTTTTTAATTAAACCACTACGTAAAAATATATACCTACTACAAAACTTTTATGCAACATCCAAAAAAAAGAAAATTATTATAAAAACAACCCAACTGCCTAAAACAATTGAAATTAAAGGAAATAAATCGTTTTTAAGCCGTTGAGTTTTTTGTTTCGATTATTTAAAAAAATATTTATTGGTTTATAGAAATAACTGTATTCCTTAAATAAACACATTCTTTACGTAGGAAACGCTTCATTGTAATCGTAAATAATTTATAGTTTTTGTTTCAATACATTTAAAACAGCAAGTTTAAAATATTAACGAGGGACGTTAGTCTAAGGAACATTTTAATTTACATACAATGGTCACTTGACCTGTGGATCACTGCAAAGAGGAGAAACCTAAAATATTGTTTAGCGCTTACATTCATGTCACCGCCATGCAATCACGATAAAATAAATTATTTTTGTATGGAATACTACGAAGCCGTAGTACTACCACATTAAAAATAAATACAGTTAAAAAAACTAAAAAACACTCCTTTAAATCTTAAAAATAAGCCAAAAACGTTAATGAACAAAAATGCTAATACTTTTTTTTTATCTGACTGAATTAACAAACGGGCATGCAGTCTACCTGATGGTAAGTGGCCACTGCCGCCCATGGACATCTGTAATCAACTTCATACAGAACATGATTTCCATCTGAAGTCAATCACAGATGCGTTGCTACTCCCGAGGACTATGATGATGAGAAAGTGTGCCGGCAACCACACCCTTCCATTGAAACGCAAGAAATGCTTCACGCTAAAAATAGGTGTGGCGGAGGTACTATTGTGAAAAAAGCGTGGGGCGCTTTTTGCCATAAATTTTCGCATATCAAGCAACTGAAACTATATCATGTCCCACGTCTCACGCTTTTTCACAATAATATTAGTATTTTCGTTCATTATTTTTTTGTAGCAAATTTTAGTAATTATTTTTACTTTTTAGTTTGATGTTTATTTAAAAACGTGTTTTTAGTTTTTTAACTATATTTATTTGACCCTTATTATTATCGCATTTTTTTTTTTCATTTTATTGCATTGTCATCGGTCCTTAACAAGTATGCAAAATCAAATTAATCTGATAATTCAAAGTTGAACAAAATCTAGTTCAAAGATTCCGCGATAGATACATACGTAGGTACGACCGAAGCTCGTCTTCTTTAAGATCCGCATCCTCCGTCAGGAGACTGAGCTCTTCTACGTAGGGACGATCAAAGCGCTTCGGAGGAGAGCCAAATGGCGCGCTCTGAGGTGCCGGCACGAGCGACTCAAGGAGCCACCCAGCATACCTCGACGGGTGGTCGACGCTACGGAGTCACTCCCACGAGCGGACCTTTCCTAAGGATTTCCCGTCAAAAAAAAAGAAAGTACGACCGAAACTAATAAAAGCGTTTTAAAATTGATAGGTAGGCACGTCTCATCCCAATCTCGCAAAATTGCATTCCCGATTTAATAGTCGGGAATGCAATTTTGCGAGATTGGGGCACAAGTGAGATCTCGCGTGATTGGCAGTGTTGTATGAGTTTATACTTGCAAATAAAATAAATATAATATTTGAATTAATTATAATGCTTTCTTAGCCAATTGAGTTTGAAATTCGCAATATTTTGAACTGCCATTTTCGAGAAGTTGCATAGTAATTGTAATCAGCTCTGGAAAATGCTATATATGTGTAATAGTGGGAATAGTATATTAGTGGTAGTGTATTGGAAAATACGATCTACATTAAGTTTTTTATATAAAAGTGTTTCAAATCGTAATAAGATTAACTTTAATCAACTTGGAAGAGGTGCGCATGGACGTCTTTAAACAACTTTATACAGAAGAAAGGTTCTACCTTAAAATCAAACAAAGATGCTTTGCCACTCCCGAAGACTAATGCCGCGTCCGTAAGCTTGCGGCTTGCCGGAAACTCCAAACCTCTACAAGCATTTGGCTTGATTTTGAGAACTAAAAATCGCCATCCATGCTATTGTGAGTTATTTCTGAAGAGGCAAGCGCGACGGACGTGATGGATATGAAGATTGTATGGCCTATTTATTACATTTAACTTATGTTATTTTTATATAAAAAAAAAATGAAAACAAAAGATTATGTAACAGGAAATGAAACATACATTAACTCATATTAATTTAATATGTTTACTCATTTTTTACAAAAGAGGAGTATATATGTACTGCACCAGTGCACAAACTAGACTGAGTGTATGCAAACGAATGGTCGCATCGCAAGCGCTGGCGACAAACTCCCTTTGGTTTGTGACAAAAAACCAACACTAGATCAGATCAGCTCCAAACGCTCGCAAACTTATAAAAGCCAAGCCAAACGCTCTATTCGCATGTTTGAATTTGTGATGGCTTGTTGAGGTTTGGCAAGCGTGCGGACGCGACATAAGATGGTCCCCTCATACAAAATCGAGCAGGGAACCGCACTCTTCCTAACCTAACCTAAACGCAAGAACTACTTCACGCTAAAAAAAGGTTAGGCGATGGTACCGCCCCGTATACGTTTAACGCTTGGTAAAAGTAATAGTAACTTAACATTTAAAATATACGTATTTTAGATTAGATACATTTAGTTTAATCAACAATTTAAAGGTATTAAGTACCTAATCTAAAAAAACTACTTACAAAATGTTACGTAATACCTTTACGTAAATAAAGAATGGGCCCTAAGAGAGAAAAATGTACTATGAAAATTATGTAGCTACACCAGCCTCGGATTTCTAGCTTCCTTGCGCATAAAAAATAGCATCTTATATTTAACCTATTTCTACCAGCTAACACTGACTTTCGAGCTTTAAAAATAAGACTTACCTATTGGTAGATTTGACATACATCCATAGCCTACCTCGTACATTCTTAACACTTTCACGGACAGAACGTGATTATACGTCATAATATGAGATTTTGATATGGCACAACATACGATGACGATCAAATATAAAATATTATTTACGACAGAACGCTTATTCCTGATGAACTGTCAATTTATAATATTATTGGATGTACCATGTTAAATAATAGAAACTTTACTGTCACGATTCTGTTATGACGTCTTTAAAACGAATGATATCATTGGACTCTACGTATTTATACGTCATGTATGGACATATACTTTGTCATTCTAGAACACATACTCAAGCGGTACCGTCCGCGAAATTGTTAAGAACGAAGAAAGTGGGTACCTTTACTATTATCGATACAAATCCTCAAAGTTTATATAATGATTGTGGTCAAATTTCGACTTTGCGAACACTAGTTTGGAGTAAAAGTTCTTGTTTGGCAACTTTCACGAAACCTACCATAACGATCAAGGTCACTCACGTAATTGCAAGTTGTGCCTACCTAAAATTGCGTAAACGCCGTCCAAAACATTTTTTTGGCTAATCGCACGATATGCATTAAGTATATATGCATTATGTAATGTAAATGTGAGAGTAAATATAGCTTAATTGTAGATACTCGGCCTCACAATCAAGGGTCTAAGGTTCAAATCCCGAGCTCGCAACACAGAATATATTTCTAATATAATTTGCGTATTATAAACTAATTATCACTGTTTTGCGATGAAAGAAAACATCGTGCGAATATCTCCATGCCTAAGAGTTCTTTAAAAAAGGTGATTGCAAAGCTGTGTGAAGTCTCCCAGTTCGCACTTGGCCAGCGAGATGGACTAGGGCCAAAACTCTTGGATCCATCCATCCAATTGTAAATTAAATCATTTTCAATCAAGAATTAAGTCATCTTAATCTTCCTTTTACATCGCGGCAGACGAATATAACTATCATGATATACTGAACTAGCATACGAGCATGCAGTTCTCCTAATAGTAAGTGATCACTGCGCCATTCGCTACCTGTAACCAAGGTGATAGAACCAGTGTAGTTCGACTGGAGAAGTACCACCGCTACACCTATTTCTAGCATAAAACATTTCTTGCGTTTCGTTGGAAGGGGCAGGCACACTTCCACATGTAGTCGGGAGCAACGCATCTGTGATTGACTTCAGATGGAACCCATGTTCAGTATGAAGTTGATTACAGATGTCCATGGGCGGCAGTGACCACTTACTATTAAATGGACCCCATGCTCGTTTGCTACTTTAGTCAAATAAAAAAAAAACAAAAACTATATACAACTTGCCTCCCTCTGAATCCAAATACAGATACTTTGGCAACCTTCAGTACTAATATATTCGCTTTGTATGTAACTCAGCCATAGTCAACACCCTTCACTGAAACACAATCAACTCCGCTTCACGCCACAAATAGATATATTGGTACCTCCCCTGTCCACTTGGAATATCAACAATATTGAGAAATTTTTAAAATAATATAAAAAAAAATTAAAACAAGCTTTTATATCAATGTACTGAAGAGAAAAAAAAATAGTATTCAAACCAATCATTTTGTTGCATTGTAGAATTTTCTATCTTATAAAAGCTTGTGCGAGAATAGTTCAGGAAACCAAATCTGTAATATTCCATTTTTTGATGGCGGCCATCGTGGATCTAAATTTTTTTCGTGTTCATAATACAATACAATATGGGTATCAAATGAAAGAGCTTCATTTGTAGAATAAATATCATATATTCTACGAATTAAGCTCTTTCATTTGACACCCATATTGTGTATGTTGCACAAATATATTTAATCTTAAATTTTTTGATGGCGGACATTTTTAATTTGGATTTTTTTCGTAGTGTGATGTATTGTAGACATTTGGGCCTTTCACTTGATACCTATATAGGGTCGCTTGTACAAATATATGTAATCCGCCATTTTGCGGCGACGGCCATTTTGGATTAAAAATAATATTGATTATAGATAATTGCATTGTCATAAAAATTATACATTTACTTCAAATATTAGCTCAATCAGACACTTAGAAGTGGATTAAATTCAGGTTGCAAGATTTGACCTAAACACATACTTACATACTTACCCACAAACTTTGTAACTTAAATAAAAACTTTTAAAGAGGTACTACCAGCATAAATCGACTTAGTAATCGCCAAACTAATTTCTACCTTGAAGAAGTTCTTGCGTTTCGATTAATAGGTGTATCCGCCGGGTGACCTACATAATATGAGGCCAATATAATACCCTCGGGAGCGGCAATTTTGTCTTCGGCTTGAGATAGAACATCTCTTCTACTTGAACAGACGTTCATGAAGTTCTCAGCATCGGGTGGAGCCCATGCTTATTTGCCACTTTTTGTAACTTTAAAAACTTAAGAATAAAAACTATTTGAAAAGTGACTACTACTTAATTTCGACTCCATAATACTTAAGCAAAGTTTTATGAAGTGAAATATAATGTTTTACGTTTAGTTTGGGATTATTTTATGCTACAAAAATAGCTAGCATGCTGTTCATCTGATGGTGAATGGCTTCGCTCGTCCATGAACATTTGTATTCAGCCTCCGATATGATCCTGTTTTACCTGTGTTTAGTCAAAGATACGTTTTTACCTCTGAGGAGTAAGTTAGAATGCCTGGGGTAAGTATGTTTCCCCTTTTTTTGTTTACGAGGGGGGACCTTCAAAAGGTACCTGACACCATGGGAGCGACGTAGGTTATGTGGGATTTTTACCTCACTAAATCCCCCCTGGTGGCCGTCCTCAACGCTGGGTGAAGGGCTCCGGGATTTCCAACGGAACACGACCGGAGCCCTCCCAACGCTATGCCCATTTCGGGCTCTTCTACGGTAGTGTGCGAATACACTTACCGCACCTTCTACGGCGGCATGCTACCAAACATGCCGCCGTCCTTCTCAGGGTCGCTTGGCTGGACGGTTCGAGGTCCCACTTTAGCCGTCCATCCATCCATCCATCAGCATTTTGATGTCCACTGCTGAACATAGGCCTCCCCTAAATGGCGCCACTCCGACCGGTCCTGAGCCCTCTGAATCCGACGGTTTCCAGCTGTCTTCTTCAGGTCATCGGTCCACCTGGTAGGGGGGTGACCTGTACTTCTTTTGCCTAAACGTGTGTTTAGCCGTCCGCAACCCCGGAATCCCCTTGTAGTCTTACAACAGGCAGGGGATACCGTAGTCCTATTCTGGCCCCAGAACTACAGGGACAAATATGTTTCGCTTACCACATCCTTTAGACCAGAACACGGCAACGATTCATTCTTATTCAGAATACAAATATACATAGATATCACAGTGGTGCCTCTACAGTTTAACCACAAAGGGTTTTACCGATTCTAGATAATATCGGCACCGGAGAAACCTTCGATTAACGTTCCATGTTTGATTAACAAACAACTTTTTAAAATTGGCATTATCATACTCTACAACTTTAAAATGTCACCAATTTATAAAAGACTCAATTAACCGGTATTTATTTCTACTGCTTAGCCAAGTTCTCCGATATTATCTACCTCAACTTAATAACATTATAATAAACTTCAATAAAACGAATCCTGGTGTTAAAAACCAGAAGGACTAAAAACTAAAACCTGATACTCAGTACCGTCAAGTAGCTTATATAAATCAAAAAATGTATCGAAAGTGCCATGCAGGAATATGCCGATGCATGTTGCAAGGTTGCGACATCGACTTATTAAGTAATAACTCGTTATTTCTGCAAACCTCACATAATACGCAGCAGTTGCATGCAGACCGCGCAAAACGCGAAAGATGATTGCCACTTGCTATTCAGTAGCTGAATATCCTGCCGACTGTGCGCACGCGATCAGGGGAAAGTCATTGTACTCAAATTTAGGTCAAATGTCAGCTTTGGCGTCTAAGTGAACAAAACCAATCAAGTTGACGGATTTCATGTGTTACTAACTATAAATGCTACCAGAAACGACAGGTAACGAGTTTTAATTCATATATAGGTATGAAATTATTTGTATTTGTAAATATGGATTTTATTTTATAGATTTTAGATTATTCTAATAGAGTTATTAGTGACATAGTCTACCTTAAGGTCCTTACGTCACTAATAATTTCATAACAATAATTATAGTTTACTTGTAAGTCGAGAATTAAATCCGATAATGATTCAATGTTGTATACCTATTCTTATTGTGGATATTACTCGTAAATGATCAAGATCAATTAATATCAGTATTTATAAGTACCAGAACGTTATAATCTGTTATAAGCATTGTCAATTTATGTTTGTAGTATAACCACATGTACTTACATGTATAAATCCTTAATATCAAGTTTAGCTTTATGTATTTTAGCATATTCTAACATAACTAATCGTATCAACGATATAAGTAAATAGAAATCAACCTTTGTATGTTAGTCATTTATAATCCATAAAACCATTAATCAGATTTTGATGAAACGTAAAGGGGGTTCGCTGTCACATGGAAACTTTAACAGGGGTACGTAGAGCCAAAAGTTTGAGAAACCGTGGCACATAGGAAACACATTAGAGTAGTAGACGTGACCGAAATGGAATAACCGAGTCGTAAATAAATTCAACCTACTCAAATATTAACTTAGTTAGCTGAAATACCTTTTTCCATAGCTCCCGTTTGGTTTTTTTTTTATTTGACTGAAGTAGCAAACGTGCATCCACCTGACGGTAAGTGGTCACTGCCGCTCATGGACATCAGTAATCAACTTCATACAGAACATAAGGTCTATCTGAAGTCAAACACAGATGCGTTGCTACTCCCGAGGACTGTGATGGTCGCCTTATGTAAAAGTGTGCCGGCAACCAAACCCTTTCTATCAAAACGCAAGAAATGCTTCACGCTAGAAATAGGTGTGGCGGTGGTACTTCCCCGGTCGAACTACACTGGTTCTATCACCTTGGTGCTGAATAGGCAACTAAAAACAGTGGAGCGTAGTGCTGTAAAATTGGCACAACGTTAATGAATGAATTACAGTATCATACATTTTCCATTTCATTTGCTTTAGTTTTTTACATCATACATCATGTACAGCAACTTGTTTTGTCAAATAATACGTTACGTCAGTACTTTTACTCGGAGTGCAACTTTTAACTTGACACAGAAAGGACCTAGGTACCGACTACTTAAGTAGGTTATGTGCGGTTCATATTAATTAAGAATAAATTATACTTATTTTTCTATTCCTATTGAATGCAAATTTTATAAAATTTTAAATTCAATGTATTGTATTACTTTTATATTTTAGTAAAATGTATTTTTCCGGCATTATTAATAATAAAAATAAGTATATGTTACAGAAACCGAAAGCATAATACAGAGGTTTAGGCTAAGTTCAAATATTTTAGCACTTTACTGGCATATATGTATTAGTGCCGTTACACTATTGTTGCTTTCCTTTCTTCACTATGTTCCCGCCTACTACTAAAGCTACTAAAACTGTTGATAACTGTTGAAGATTCAATTATCCCAATACAAATCAAAATTGTGAGATTTCCTTAAATACTGGATTCGCAGTCATATTTTTCGTTTATTGAGGAGGATAAATTGTTCTGCAATATTTTATTTAAACTGTATAGTATATCTTAGTTAAAGAATTGACTATACTGTAACGCTACTGCATGCTTTGTGCGAGAATTATCTATCTACATGAGGCGCTTCTAATACTCTGTCGTAGAATAACATTGATATTTTGAACATGGGAGGTACTCTTAAGCTTGGGTTACAAAATTCCATCCTCCTTTACTAGTTCTATAACATAATGTTTCTGTAAATATAAAATTAGACTCAATATGAGGCGACCATCATAGTCCTCGGGAGTGGCAACGCATCTGTGATTGACTTCAGATAGAACGTATGTTCTAATTGAAGTTTTTTACAGATGTCCATGGGCGGCAGTAACCACTTACCATCAGGTGGACTGCATGCTCGTTTGCTACCAGTCAGATAAAAAAAATCATTAAACTTACTAAAACAAGTTATTTTCATTTTTACAATCGAAAATATTTTTGTTAGCACAGCGCTTTATTAGGATTTCATTAGCAGTTAGACGTAAATAAGAAGTTACATCAATTATTTGGTTATTTTCAACGGACTCACTTGAATATTTGATTTTGGACTTATTATTATTTTTTATTTTTTGTCTGACTGAAGTAGCAAACGAGCATGCAGTCCACCTGATAGTAAGTGGCCACTGTTGCCCATGGACATCTGTAATCAACTTCATACAGAACATGAGTTCCATGTGAAGTCAATCACAGATGCGTTGCTACTCCCGAGGACTATAATAGTCGCCTCATGTGAAAGTGTGCCGGCAACCACACCCTTCTATCGAAACGCAAGAACTGCTTCACGCTAGAAATAGATGTGGCGGATGTATTAATTAAATAATAATGTTTTTTTCAGTTATGGCAAACGTACGTGAAGTCGTGGCGGATGGCGCCACAAATGATGTGTCGAAATTGAGCAAAGGACGCGAGGCCAACTGGCCCGTTGTCCTCTTCTTCATCCACGTACACCTCCTGTCTCTCTATGGACTATGGATTCTGTTTGTCGAAGCTAAATTATTAACGATTCTTTTTTGTAAGTATAAAACTTAAAAAAACTTAAAACGCTTTCTACACTCATAGGATTTTCTCCTGTGTCGTGGGTGCCATGGACACACACAAAGACGAATACACAAACATCCAGACTCAGAACAAGAATCTAAACTCATCATTCAGATACCTGTCTGGCCGGGAATCGAACCCGGGACCCACTGCGTGTCAGACTGGTATGGTAACCGCTGCGCCACGGGGGTCGTCACCACCAAGTATAACCTGTTACTTTATGAATATATAGTACTATTTTTTAATATATTGTAGTAGTGATCGATCATTTAGTCCTCCTGACGGTTAGCGGTAACTGCCGCCTAAGGATATCTGCAAGCAACTTCATACGGAACCAAGGTTCGATCTAAACTTAATAACAGACTAGTTCCTATTCTCGAGGATTAAGATGGTCAATTCATATAAAAGTGAGTCAATTGAATTTTAGACTTGGGATTAATTTCAATATCGAAGATATTAATATTTCATCTTGAGATGTGATTTTTATCACAATAACGTTTAAAAGTCGGACAACATTAGGTTACGATAACATATTAGTGCATGAATTCTTTTCGGCATGTATCCAATTCAATCTGTAGTGACTACGGTCTTCGTTCTCATCTAATAAATTCAATGCAAACACAATAAATCATTGCGTACGTATTTATTTTCATTATAATTCAATGATGATAATGAGTAACTTTCTTTACTTATGTCTAAGGACGTATTTATAAACATGTAAATGCTAAAGATGTAAGTGCTTCTATATAATTAAATTTAAATTGTTGACTTCAAAATGTAATGCTTATTTCATGCCATGGTCTTATGTCGCGAAACTTTCATAATCTGCCAAGGAAATCAAGGATGTCGTAGGGCCAAAGTTCAAAAACGACATAGTGATTACCATATTATCGTTACTGTGCTTTGGTTTTACCAGATTCTGTGTAGTTTGCTTATACATTGAACAGCCTATACATGTATAATAGTAACCTGCAAAAGTATGCAGCGTCTGGTGTAGTTGGGAGTTAAAATATTGATTTCGTGGCTTAATTTTATACAGCCATCAAGAATGAAATAACAAGTTATGTCAAACCCATTTTTATCACATGGCACTTCAAGCAATTAAATCATACAAAATATGATTTAATATTGTACAATGCAACAAAACTCGACGCTTTACATAAAAGAAATCAACGAGCTTGTATTCCACCTGCTAATAAGTGACTGACCATCTCTGGACTCCTGTGATTAATCTCACATCCACAGATCCCTGGCAAATTAACTGGAGAGCTACGGACAAGTCTCTCTGACCACACCGTTCAAACCAGTATACAACAGTATACTGGTTTGAACGGTGTGGTCTAAACTCTACAAATAGCAATCATACGTACGTGTGTCGGTAGTAGGACCGGACTTGTAACACTTGATTACCTTTATAATTAATTTGAATTTTGACTTCCAGTGGTGGTTTTGACGTCACTGGCAACACTTGGAGTGACAACGGGTGCTCACCGGCTGTGGGCACATCGCACCTACACAGCTAGTACGGAACTCCGCATATTTCTCATGCTATGCCAAACATTAGTTGGTCAGGTATGTTGTTATTCTTGATATTAAAAGCACATTAGAAACAGCATAAGAGCCACTTTTCACCGAAGCGGAAAGTTGCAGAGATAAACTACAACGCAGGCAATATTTTTTCGACAGTGCGGAGTAGAGATGTAACCTAGTAAGATCAGAAATAAAATGGTTCATCATAAAACTTTGTTGCTGTTGAGGCACCAAAAAAACGTGTGTCTATGCCATATATCTCAAAGTCTCCACCGCGATTTGCCTGCACTGTATCTAGGAAAGGTGGGAAACTAAAAAATAACTGATTGGTAATTTACAAGATATCTCCTCTCCCTTCGCTCATTCCACTTTGGTGGAAATACAAACACTTATGACCACAACCCAACACAACAATAGGTTGGTTGTTCGAAATTAAACTTCTCTTTTAGCAAGTCCATAATTCTAATACCAGGACTATTTTTGTAATTATATTCATCCATCCTTCAACTTTTTGAGGTCTACTACTGCGTATAGGTCTCGTCTTATGAGGAATTATATTTCTATGCACGTTGGTGACCGCAAGAGTTGTTGATGTTACACAAGAAGACGTTGCTGCCTAGTTTCTAGATTTTTCATTAGCCACCTCCTGCGATATTCACACAAAAGTGGTGTATGAATCAATGCAAATTAAATGAAATTAAACTGAAATGAAAAAGAGAAAATGTAAAACTATATTAAACGTATTTGAAACAATTAATTCTTAAAGGTGTGTGAAGTCTACTAGTGGTAGTAGAAGGCTTGGTGAACTGTGTTCTAACTATAAACTTTTTATTCTAGGAGGCTCTGCAGTTAGACATATTTAATTTAAAAATAATTGCTGTATGCATATTTAGATTAGAATTACCTTGCATCGCAATAGTTATCGAAATGTTAATGCTTCCACACCACAATGATTATGTTGATTTAAAATTTAAATCAACATACATCATCAACATACAACATTTTGATTTAAATTTTAAATCAAAATTATAAAGACACTTAAACCACAATGACGAAGCACAATTAAAACAAACAATGAAAATCATTTTATCAGGTTTAATTTTAGTTGTTTCTTAAAATAATTCTACGTATACTATACCAAACCATACCTCACTCTACGAAATAAAGCGACGGTAAACTTTATTTTGTGGAGTCATTAAACAATAAACAGTTACATAGAATCTCGTCCTATTTTTTTCAAATTATATTCAGTCCACTTGATGGTAAACTGCCGCCTATGGACATCTATGTATAATAACCTAAACTAGATTATTGTCTTACTTAAGATCTGCAATTGTAGCGCTAAATTGGAATACGTCATACAGATGTTTATCTCATAGTGATAAAATAAATTCAGTCTTTTAAGTGTTATAAAAAGGGCTTGACTCAATCCTAGAAGAGTTTAAAATAAAGACTGAGGTTGTATATTGGCTCAATTCGCTTGCTAATTAAAGCAAAACGTATACCTCTAAAAAGAAAAAATATTACATTCATTGGCATTAATAAAAAAGTCTCATTTGTCTCTCAGGGTTCTATTTACGATTGGGTGCAGCACCACCGTCTCCACCACGCTCACGTCAACACCGATGGAGACCCGTACGATTCAACCAAAGGCTTTATGTACGCGCACATTATCACGCGCATGCGCAACCTAAGCCCACACCAAGAAGCCCTGAAAGACGCCATCGACATGTCAGACTTGGAAAGCGACTCTGTCGTCATGTTTCAAAAGAGGTACCCTATAATACAATTACTATTTTACGCTATGTGGTTGAACTATGTTATAGTGTTTGAACAAATAGTCAGTAATGTTCATATCAACTAGTTGCCACTTTTTTGTTGATATGGCTTAAATCAGCAGATTTTAAAATGGTTACTATTCCGACTACGAAGCAAAAAACTATACCTATACTATATACTGCAATTTACTGCATAAGTAAATTAGTAATTCTATAAACACTTATAGGAATACTAAGTTTTTAAATTTTGTTCAGTTTTTAACAGTATAAAAGTGTCAATTGAGCATTCTTAACAAATAAAAATTATATTAATATTTACATATTGCAACGCGGTTCTTCAAAAGTAACGGAGTCGAATAAAAAGCCGAACTAGTAATTTATTTAGTACCTAAAGGGGTACACGTAATGGGGCACGTGTCGAACAAAATTATCGTACTTTTGGTACATAATAATAAAGTTACAACAGTTTATAATAATCGCTGATTATTTTATTTTATTAATAAATAAATACAAACCTCGCAACTTTTTGTTATAGCAGAACTGCGTTGCAAGAATTGCAGTTTTGAATGTTTTGCTTTAAATGTCATTATAAATACTTGTAAGTACTATTTCTATCCGATTCAATTTGCATAAAATCATGCATTCCACCTCATGGTTATTTGTCACTGCCGCCAATGGAAACTTAAGCAACTTCACAAAGAACTGTTCTATTTGCAGTTAATCACAGATGCGATGCTACTAGTGAGGACTAAGATGGTCATATGAAACATGAACAGCTTCACGTTAGAAATAGATGTGGCGGCAGTAGCTGATACCGACTACGTATTAAATTTATTAAACCATTATAAGTGTAGTATGTCTGAAGTTTATAAGTAAAGGGTAAGAAGTAGATAGGGGCTAATTATAAAAGTTGCGCGCCACATCTACGGATATAAAGACTGCGCCCGAGATCCGCTCTAAAAATACGTTAACAAAAAAATCCGAAACCTCAATATGCCGCCACTGGCGCGGGATGAATTTTACTGCCCATAAACAAAATAGGTCGATAAAACAAATGGCCCGTACCGCTGCTCAGATTCAAAGCCTAACGGATCACAAACGGCCCGAAGGCCAGCCGCGAGCGATTATCCTTACCAGACTGCATCAAAAGTTGAGTAATGTGTTTCGAGGGTATGTTTGTACGTCCATTTCTTGGGCACACATCTAAGCCCAAACGGCCTAACGGTATTTATCACATGTGATATAGATATATATATATATCATTGCAAAAATACTTTTATGATACTATTTTGACACAATCTACTAAAAAGGGTTAAATTAACAACAACTCAACAACAAATTTTAATTTTAGCAGTTAGACTTTTTGTTTTTATAAGAAAACACGATAATTTTTCATCATATAACTTTTTTATACTGACCCTATGAACAGAATGAAAATAAAACAATAAATACATTTTACCTTAATAATAAAAAAATAATAATGTAAATTCTCCAGACACTTTTAGGTATTACGTGGTATACAGGTATATTTTTAATATTATTATACAAATGCAAATATTTATTAAATATATTTTCTAAAATATGTGTGTAAACTTATTTTTTCAGATTCTACTGGATACTCTATGGAATCCTGTTCATCTTATTGCCAGTGAACGCTCCACTAGAGTACTGGGATGATTCTGTTCTAAGTGCGGTCTTCGTGATTGGTTTCCTTCGGTACGCCCTGGTGCTGCATGCCGCCTTTTTGGTAGAGAGTGGTGTTTGCGTTTGGGGACTCCAAGCTGGTGAAAAGTAAGACACATTCAATTTCTAACTTTTCTAACTTATGTTTAGGGTTCGAATTAAGGTCGATTTTTGGCCGATTATACTGCTGTCGCCAGAACCTTCGGCCGAAGCCGAAAAAACCATTCAAAAACAAGCCCTTAAGGTGATTACAATTACTTTGCAACTTCTCAAAAACGATAACATTTCACACTCCTCCTCTTAGATTGTAGAATTCTTTTGGTTCTATTATCAATAGATGTCGCAGTGTATGCAATGAAAAAAAATATTGAGCAAAATTTTCGACACTTTGAATCACATCACTCAAGTTTTAGCAAAGACGCCTTCTATATTCTAGTAATAAAAATAGCCTACATTATGTTGCTCAGGGATACCTAATGCAACCTAATGGTAAAAGAGTTTTTAAAGAAAGACAAACATACAATAATACAAAGTTTTCCTCTTTTTAATATTAATAAAGAAGTATAGGTAATCACCTTTACACCTCAAATATGTGATAACATCGATGTATTTGTTAGGTGAGAGCTGAAGTACTCCAATTTAATATAAAATAGTTTTTTATTTTTATTTGTATGAGCAGTTGAATTGGACACTAAAAAAGTGAAAAAAACTCAGATCTTATATACGGAGAGTTTATTTAATCTTAAAAAATATACAATTTCGACTCAACGTAATAATTATTGATATCAATTAAGAGTGAAGTTATCCGGGCCACTGCTATAATGAGAACATTACTTTCACAAAATACATACATGGTCCTTTTCGAAATGAATAAGAACATTTAAAGCATACGTGGTGCAATATTTACTGTCGTTTTATTGCGTTTTATACGTTACATATGTTACATATAAATAAATGGAAGTGTCTGTTCGTAATTACACAATATCTGCTTTGAACTGTTCCAAGGGACAAAGTTTCACTTTATTTATTTATTATATTAATACGTGAAGCAAAAATTTGTGACGGATTTTTAAGTAATATGCCGCGGACGGATTAGTATGAAATTTTGCACGGTTATAGTGGACGTAGAGAAGGAGTGCAGAATGTTAATATTTTTTTCAAATAATGCATTTTTCATACATAAAATCAACTAAAAACACATTACACACACTGCCTTGCATTTGTCACAAACACATATGTACTTAGTAAATGAAAATGAAAAGACACAACGTCAAGAATGTCAGATGACATTTGATTTTTAATTTAAATTACGGTCGAATTTCGGCCGATGCTACGGGTGACTAGTTTTAATAATTATTTAACGACATGTCCTATATGTAATAAAATAATACGATTTTTGGAAATATTTGAAGCAAAATTATATTTCCTTTAATTCCTATTTTATAATAATGACGGCTCTGCCAACGATAATCACCACACTCCTGTCCTCGCCTCACCCGCGCACCTCTCCACACCACTAACACAGTACAAATATGGAATAGCATGGAAACTAAGCCTTGTTTATAAAATAATTCCCTACACTCTATTGAAGCAAAGGGTTACTTATTTTAGCATTTATTGTCATGTAGTCAGCAATCAATCGAATTGTAATTTCTACACAGTTCACAAAATTATAAGTAGGTAATCTAACAGCCTCGCATTATTATGCGAAGCATGACAATAATTATTATGATACTTAGTTTGAAATACGGAAACCAGTTTAATATTGATACTTGTAGATGTTTGGAAAGGCGTGTAATATCTAGTAATTAAAAAACCATTACATAGAAAATGCTATATTATTTCTAAATTACAAATTATTCACTGAAAAATACATTCTTCTGTGACGACACGTCCGGAGTTCTTTATTATTAAATTGTATAGTGTAAAAAATTCAAACCGCAATATACCACACAATACATTAGTGGCATTTTTAAAAAGATCGAGGAAACAAATAGCAATGTGACCACTCGTCTTGACGCAACACTCGCTACTAAAGCGCTGCGAAAACTATATATGTTTGTGTGAGAGTGCCGTTTTTGAACGCTTGTAGGCAGTTTTCATGCTATTCCCAAAATTTCTACTGTGCCACTGACGTCACCGCACCGCACCACATTAAGACATCTCACCGCCGTTACGTTACAATTATAAATTAGCATTGTATCGATCTAATTCAATCGAAACAGATATCTCAGTGGATTACAAAAAAAATCCACGATAATATAATACATTCGTATCTCTACTGGACAGCACTTTAAGTAGTATTATGAAAGTCATGTATTTTTTATCTCATTGAAGCAGTGCCGCCAATGGACATCTGTAAGCAACTCTACAGAGAATAGATACTATCTGAAGTCAATCACAGTTGCGTTGCTAATCCCGAAGATTAAGACAGTACCTGCATCACTACATAGAAGTGTAATTCACGCACTTTAGTAAGAAAATTTATTATTTAAACATTACTTTTTAAACGTGTGAAATACGCTTAATATTGAGTTTTTCGGTTGTCGATGTTACTAGTATTAATATATATATAAGGTATATTAAATAGGAGCGAGATTTTCCTCGAAAAAAAACACATATCGAGTATAACTCGAATTAGGTAGTAAATTACTCGAGTAACTCGAGTCACAAAGTTGTATTCAACTCGCATCACTAGTCAATTTGTGATGACAATTTGTGATTGTTAGTTTCCTTTGCAGTAATTATAGTCATTATAATTTTGAACACTTAATTGAAGTATCTAAATTTCGATAGAGTAAAATTAATATTATACTAAACCTAAATGTGTATAATAAATTGGTACATTTACTAACTCTGAAATTATTTGTACTTTAATGTCTTATGAATTTATATTTAACGTAATTTCAAGCTATAAGAAATATTGAAATTTGTTTAAAAATTTCTGAAATTTTACTTAATCAAACATTTTTTTACTATTTCATTTTATATGTATGGATTTTTACATAATGACAGTATCTATATTATACTCGTATATTATAGAATCTCGTTCTCTTCCTCGTTGCAAATTAATATTTCAGTAGCAAACCGTGTCCCTAACTTTAATCTAAAGTATATCTTCAAATTTCAAATTTCAAATTTCAAATTTATTTATTTTTGGAATAATATACATGCGTGTGTAACACTTTAGTAATTTTACAAATTTTACAATTCCATCAAACAAGAGAACTTAAACTATAATCCGTGGCTGGGACCATCCTATTAAGCATTGTAGAAACGCCTGTAGCAGGAGGTCCCGCTCTTCCATAACATATAATATGTATTTATATAACTATGTAAATATAGTATTATTATTGAAGGAATATACAAATAAACAATTAACGAAAAAAATAAATTTGAGAGTGCGTGCTTATACGTATAAATGTATTGCGTGTGTGTGTGTGTGTGTGTGTGTGTGTGTGTGTGTGTGCGCGAGTGTGTGTGTGTGTGTGTGTGTGTGTCGAAGAGCTATGCTTGATTGTGTGAAAGTTACTTTAAATGAAAGCTTTCATTCAAATGGTAATTTTTGATTTTAAATTTGTTCCTATTTCATGTGACTTAAAAGGGCTTCAGTGTCACTGTAGTTCAAAGTTTTAATCCATTCTAATAGACGTGTCTTTAAGTTTCTTGTAAGGAGATTATAGATGTTGAGTATTTTGTTAATTTTATTATATAGAAAGGCTGATTGAGAGTAATATTGACGTTGAGCAAATTCGGTTTTTGTAAATTGTAATTTAACAATCTTGTCTCTGCGCTTGCTACTTACAAACATGTTGTCGCTTATTAGAGTTTTATGAAACCTAATTAAGGTTGTTGTGATGTATAGTTGCCTCACAGTCATTAAATCACTTTGCTCATAAAGTTCTTTAGTAGGGAATTTATATGGTTTAAAGTGCATGACTTTCAATAAACAACGTTGTCCTCTTTCAAGGGTGAGGAATTTTGATTTGGCGGCTCCGCCCCAAATAGGAATACAATAGCTGATTACTGACTGTCCTAGTGAAATATAAATTTTATTTAGAAGCTTACGTGATGTAATGTGACGCAGTGTTTTAAAGATCCATGTTAATTTACGAATTCTGTCATTAACAAAATCAATATGATTGTACCACGAGAGTCGACTGTCAATTATTATACCCAAGTACTTAGTATTTGTTACCTTCTCCAATATAGCACAATCACAATCCTGTGTTGTATCAGTACACTGATGGATTTTTAATTTAAGATCATCTTTGGGTTTCCATCTGTTGTTTATACTGAAGCATATGTAGTTAGTCTTCGTGACGTTAAGGGTGAGAAGGTTTGTTTTTAACCAGCTAGCTACAGTGGATAATCCTGCTTCAGCACTGCTGAATACTGAATCCCATGTAGAACCAGAGAAGACTATTGCTGTATCATCAGCATATGATATTATTTGACCGCGTTCAATACTAAGCTTGGTGAGGTCATTTATATATATTAAAAATAGTGTTGGGCCAAGCACAGAGCCCTGCGGTACTCCAAACGATACTTCTGTGTCTGCACTTGTATTACCTGCAATTTTAACCCTTTGACTGCGCCCAAGCAAATAACTTTTAAATAGATCAAGGGGTGTACCTCTAATGCCAATGCTATCAAGTTTGTGTATAAGAATGGGAAGAGAGACGGTGTCAAACGCTTTTTTAAGATCGAGAAATACTGTCAAACATTTCTTACCGTCATCTAATTGTTGGGAAATCGAAGTAGTAAGCGATAATACTGCATCTTCAGTTGACAGTCCACTTCTAAAGCCAAATTGAGAGTTAGATATAATTTTGAATTTGTTTAGGTAGCATATAAGACGTTTGTTTATTAATTTTTCTAATACTTTGGAGATGGATGATAGAACAGATATTGGTCGATAGTTATTTATATCCTCCCTCTTGCCATTCTTATAGACTGGTGTGACAAGTGACTTTTTAAGCGCTTCAGGAAACCTACCTTTTTTAAAACATGTATTTGCTAAATGACTAATTATGGGTGCCAGTGTTTCTTTAGATTGTTTAAGAAACATAGAAGGGATGTTGTCCCATCCCGGAGCACTTTTAGTTTTTAGGCTCATAATAATATTACTTATTTCTATTGGGTCTGTATCTAGCAAGACAAAGGATGAGCATTGTGATTTTTTATCAACGGTCATATCTTAATGATATACTTTCGATTAAATATACTGAGATTAGACTTTAGATTACAAAGACTTATATACTGACAGAAACTTTATTAATTGTTGTGCAAAACACTTTTAATTTAGTTAAATATACTTACCTGTTTATTACCAACTTCTTTAAGTTTAACTTATTTAGGTATAGATAGGTACTAAGTAAAACTTATTTATGCTATAGTCATCGACGTCTTTTCTATAAGAATGAGAGAGAGTTAAGTCATAGTCCACTGTGATAGCCCAGTACGAGTTGGTAGACTTCACACACGCTTGTGATATTTTTTCTATTAATCATTTCTAATCATTCTTCACCTACGTACATCATTTTAGAAAAATCTGTGGGATTCGAAGCTCGGACTCACAATCCAGATACCAAGTTTCAAACATTCGGCCATCACTGTTTTAATTTAACAGGAAAGCAACACAACGTGCTTATTACTTTAAAACTTTCTGTATAGTTATCATAGCTGGCACAAATAGGTAGTTTGAATGTACCACGCGAATAATTCCCTGCCTAAACATAGGTATTTAGCGGGTTTATACATTACACAATAAAGTAGTTTTTCATATTATACTACATAAATAATTATAAAATGCATAGTTACACATGTATATATACCTACATTACTAAACATAGGTAGGTATATTAACTAAATCATAAAAGTAAACAATGGAATAATAAAATAAAATAGTATATGCATATTTTTTATGAAAATTAGTATATTTGCATTTTGCATTATGTATTTTGTAAATGTATAATTAAAGTCACTGTGTACAAAAACCTATTTAAATTAGAAATAGGTATGGAAGGTGGTTGCCGGCACACTTTCACATGAGGCGACCATCATAGTCCTCGGGAGTAGCAACGCAACTGTAATTGACTTCAGATGGAACCCATGTTCTGTATGAAGTTGATTACAAATGACCATGGGCGGCAGTGACCACTTACCATCAGGTGGACTGCATGCTCGTTTGCTACTTCAGTCAAATAATATGAAAGGTATATATTTATATAGGCGTCTACCTCAGTATTATTTTTTTCATTCTAAACTAAAAATTCATTTATTTTTCAATTTTCAGGTACCCGCCAGATTCCAATACAGTATTTATATTGAACAGAACATTCTGGCCTCACTACCACTACATATATCCCTGTGATTACAAGTCAGGAGAATTTGGAAGCTATGGTACGTACCTTCAGTACATTTAGTTCGAGTTTAATATATTTCCTCAAAACAAATTTCTTTTTCGTTGTTCTTGTTACCCAACTGCGTAAGGAGGATAATGTTTTTCTAGCGTGCCTGTGTATGTATGTTTGTATGTATTAAAGGTGGTAAAACCAGTGTAGTTAGCCCGGGGAGGTACCACCGCCACATCATATTTCTAACGTGAAGCATTCCTTGCGTGTCCATGTAAAGGTATGGTTGCCGGCACACTTTTTTTATGAGGCAACCTTCCTAGTCCTCGGGAGTAGCAACGCATATGTGATAAAAAAGGGAGCCGGCACCCACACCCTCGTAACGAAACGAGTTTTTTTTATTTCGCAAATTTCAAAAATCCTAAGCGAATCGCTACCATCAATCCATACAGATCACATTAAAGTTAACATTACTCCTATAGCAATTATCATGATGCCTTCAAGAAAGAGCAACTGAAAATCAGCACTTTACCAAACATTTTTAATTTTAGGCAGTGGATGTTCAACCGCTTTCATCCGGGTCTGGGCAGCACTTGGACTCGCCACAAACCTGAAGACCATAGAAACAAACACAATCCAAAGAGCTCTGGCCGATGCTGCTGTTTCCAAGCGACCTCTCAACAAGTGCATCGAAGACGCCATTAAAAAACAGAGCCTTCCCGAAGATCACTATCTTAAGAGAGGGTGATTTATGTTTAAATAAATTTTATTTATAGTTTTCCTACTCTTTTATTATCATTCATCAAACAGTGCAGTGCACTAACAATTCGTTTGTCTCATCCTAGAATAAAATAATTAAACACAGACTCCGAAGAGTAAGAGAAATAAGAGATAGCTTTAACAATATTCTATCACATTAGAACTTCAAAAACATTTTATTTGCCTTTATTAAACTTCTGAAACCGCCTGCGTTGTTTCTTTATAAAGAAATAGCAAACTAGTTCTTCTACTCGAAAATAGGTATTGATTACCGTCTATGGACATCTATAAGCAATCTGAGTAATATTGAAGCCTTACTTGACCACTGATTATAAACTAACAGTAACGCTCGGCATATGCCTCCCTTACCACACCTTTCGAACCAGTTTGCAGCAACGCTTAACACTACTGTTATTGCCTAATAACAACAAATTGGGGTTGTGGTGGTGGTTAAGGAATGTAACAACCAATCCTACCAACTTTAAACCCGTTAAAAGTAAATCGTGACGACTGCAGTCGTCCTTCGATTCCAAATAGTTTTCTAGTTCTCTAAAGCTCTAATGGGAAGAAGAAAAACCAATAAAAAATTGCACTAATAAAACGCTTTCTACACTCATAGCCCCACAGTAGGATTTTCTCCTGTGTCGTGGGTGCCATGGACACACACAAAGAAAAATACACAACAGCCAGACCCAGAACAAGAATCTAAACTCATCATTCAGACACCTGTCTGGCCGGGAATTGAACCCGGAACCAAATGCGCGTCAGCCCGGTATGGTAACCGCTCGGCCACGCAGGTCGTAAAAATAAACTAATAAGAAGCACTAAAACTTAAACGCCTACAGCAATGGACTAGCGATCTTCGTAACCGCATTCGATTTTTCCAGCAATACTCCACAATACCTGAAATATATTAAGTTGCATCAGTATCAAATCTACCAATGACCACATTCGAACACTTCTTGAAGAGTTTCCTCTTAAAACGAAAAAATATCAAGCTGTAATGCACCACACCGGTTAGGTACGAATTGGTGGACTTCCCACATTCTATAAGATATTGATATATTATGGAAATAGCACATGAGCACGCATTCCAGCAAGGTAAGGTTAGACTTAGATATCTACACGGTGTCGATTACAAATGCATTGCTAAGGCTAACTACAAGTAAGTACGTCTCATATACCTAAGTGACTCTCCTTTATGCAGAAGCACCGCTTAACACTGCCTTTATACCTAAAGTATCATGTTAATAATGTAGTATGTTGAATAACGACATACAATGGACTAAGCTCATCACTATCACCACAAAAGCCACACCAATATCGCTAAATACACATACAATAAACCTAATTTTTTATTGAATAGTGGTAAAGCTAATAGGTAAGCCATTCAACCGGTGTGGTCCCACCGTCACACTTATTGAAGTGAAACTTCTTTATCGGGGTTGGAAAAAAAATTAGTGTAACATTTTTTCGTTACGCGCCATCTTTTTCTTATCCCTACCACGCGTGATATTAGATAGATTATTATAGATTAGATTATTAGATAAAGTTTAATAAAAGCCTTTTATTAAACTTTATCTAATTTAACTTTATTTAACCAATTTCTGTACAGTTGTATATAGTAAATTATTTTTTGAAAAATAACGTCATAAAGAAGTTTCACTTCTTACGAGTGTACGCTAGTACACGCACACATTTTTTTGTTTCTAGCGTGTAGCAGTTCTTGCGTTTCGGTGGAAGCGTGTGGAAGTCCATTGAATTTCATGTAAGGAGACCACTCTAGTGCTCAAGAGCAGCTGTGATTGAATTTTAATAGAACGCCTCTTCTGTATGAAGTTGGCAACAGACGCTCATGAGTAGCAGTGACAGCATCAGATCGTATGCATGCTCGATAGTTTTTTCAATTAAGCTAACGATGATATTAGTTTCCTCAATATAGAATCATACAGTAATTATACCTCGACTTACGCTACCTCGACTTACGCGAACTCGGAGTTACGCGATTTTCAAATCTCTTCGATTCGTCTTTGGTTTGAGCGTCACACAATTATTTAATTCTCAATTACATACACACTATTCCACATTATTGCTCAGCAATACACATGTTTGGGCGGACGGAACCGCGCAGCTACAATTTATTTTTTGCTACGCGTTCCGTGTACCCCGACTGACGCGATTATCACTTAGTTCCTACTATCGCGTAAATTCAAGGTATTACTGTATTTAAAATTTATTACCAATAAGCAATGCAGCGACTAATCCAGCTAGGAGCAATAGGAGAGCGGTTTTTACGTCAGCAGCACGAGCTGACGCGAAGCCTGAAGGAGGCGCGCATTGCGGCATACTGGGTACAAGCGCTGCTTCCAATCGCCCCAGTATTCCGCTACTCCGCAGCTGCAGCAAACTATATTAAAACATAGATATATTAAATAGGTAAAGACCGTTGTCGTGAACAGCGTTGCCACTTGGTACTTGCGACAGTTGTCAGTCAATCAGGATGCTTTCCCAAACCCCGAAATTTTATATAATCGGTACTTTATCTCAATAAATAAATAATAAAAAAAAATCTGATCTACCAACACATCAAATAATCACTGCTTACACCGGTTACCTTTCAAATGAGATAGGTATGGGCCATAAACGCTAGTCGAATCTTACTAATAGAATGACACACCTTTGAGAACTTTTAAATAATTCTCAGGCGTACAGAAATTCCTTATGATGGCTTCCTTCGTAGTTAAAACAAAAGATACTTGTATGCTGTACATAAATAAGATAAATTAATGATACACCTCTATGATACGAAGTACAAAATCACAGATTCATAATATTTTGATTCTCAATGCTATTACAACTTGATTATACGCAAAGTAACGTAAAATAGTAGTAACATCAATACTAAGCACGTATACATATTAACTTGTGATATGTCTTTACCTATGTTTGGGATACTTATTTGAGTAAAGCTCGTATTTTAAGTACAATTACAATTACGCGAATTAGAGCAGTGATAGCCTTTAATGGTTGAAACTTCCCGTCTCGATCGGGAGGCACGCACCACTGATTCATGTGCGTATTATAAATTAATTATCACTGCTTTTCGGTGAAGGAAAACATCGTGAGGAAACCTACACACCCGAGAGTTCTTTAAAAAAAAAAAAGTTCTCGGAGGTGTGTGAAGTCCACCAATTCGCACTTGGCCAGGGCGGTGGACTATGGCCTAAACTCTCTCATACTGAGAGAAGACCCGTGCCCAGCAGTGGGACAATAATGGGTTGACGACGACTACAATTACGCCTGACACTATCGTTAAAGAGAATAAAACTATACGAAATATGATACTTGAATACATCATTATCGGCCAAAGTTAAGTAAAAAGCAGTAATACCTGATAAGGATGGGCCTAGCATACGGAGATCCTTTGGGCAGAGGAAACGCCAGCTGTGCTTTCGTCGAGGGGACCGGCAACTCTCTGAGTGCACATCGACCCCGCGCCTGACTGAGAGTTCTAGCAACAAATTGAATATAGCACAATTTAGAAACAAGTAATAAATTGAATATAACACAATGTAGAAACACTTAACAAGTTTTAATGATGTCATTTATTTAAATAAATGTTCAGCAAAACGTTCTATATAAATTAATTAACTTTTACACCATGTAACATTTACATTTTACACTCTCATCAACCCATTATTGGCCCACTGCTGGGCACGGGTCTTCTCTCAGAATGAGAGAGTGTAGGCCATAGTCCACCGCGCTGGCCATTTGCGAATTGGTGAACTTCACACACCTCCGAGTAATTTTTTTTTTAAGAACTCTCGGATGTGTAGGTTTCCTCACGATGTTTTCCTTCACCGAAAAGCAGTGATAATTAATATATAATACGCACATAAATCAGTGGTGCCTGGGTTTGAAACTCGGACCTCCCGATTGAGCGGACAAGTTTCAACCATTAGGCTATCACTGCTCACACATTTTATACTATCAAATTAAAATGTTTAGTAAATCTTTCTATGTAAATTAATTAACTTTTACAAAATGTTAATTGATGCAAACGGAAGTTTATTGTTGATTCAAAACTTTAATTATGAATTTCTATGTATTCGGTATAATGATTCTACAAATTTCGATAAAATTGAGTATAATCTAGTAAATAATAATTCCTTTTATATATAGGTATTATTGTCAAAACATATTTTGCAATTAAAGATTCTATGGATAGTGAAAATAATTACCGCAATGCAATAAAGCAAATAAATGTTTCCTTTATTGCGAGTGCAATAATTTACCGTATGAATCAACATTCGGGGAAGTACCTTAAGGTACTTCGGGCGGCGAGCAGGCCAGTGAAAAACGCGTAGTCCTGGCGCGCAGCACGCGCTAGGCCTTCCTCAGCGGACGACACCAAGTTTTCAGCTTCCGAATAACCTCGTATGTAAAATGCGTTTAACTGGACGTCCTTTGTAGACTAAAATTAGAAATGTAACATGTAAATGAAATAAAATAATGATTAAATAGATTGACTGTTTTTGAACACTGATAAATCATATTTCTGAATATAATATACAGTGAACGATGTTTATTTACCAAAATTATAAGAGCCAGTACTTCGAATATTTATTGGACAAAGATACTTACGATGTTTCTGCACTAATTATTATTTATTGAACACACTTTGACAAAAAAGCAATTTGGAACTGGACAGACTCCTTCGAACCTTTTCATTTTTAAGCCTTGTCATTTATATGTTTAAGTCTTTTCTCTTGACTATGCCTATGACTATGACATGACCAGGGGCTCCACCGCGAACCTCAGGGAAAGAATGTATAAACCTTACCATAAGATACATTTGATCAGCTCCGTTCCGAATGTAACCAATCTTAAAATTTGATGACTGAAGTACATCAGCGACGGTGTCCACACTGGGAACTCGCACGGACAGAACTGACGTGATAAACGCTGCATATGCATTATACATCACCACCGCAAAAAGCAGGCAAACTATTAGAACTATACTTGCTGCTGGATTTGGAGGGGTCCATGGTCCGCCTGCAAGGAAAAATATAATTAGCTTATCGATGAGATAAATCGTATTAAGCCTTTTTTTGGGTTTTCGAGGGGGAAACTTTCAAAAGGTACCCGATGCCGTGAGAGCGACGCAGGGTTATGTGGGATTTTTACCGCATTAAATGGTCTTTTCGACGGTATGCGGCCGCTCTAGCCGTCCGCAACCCTGGAAGCCCCTTTTAGTCGCCTCTTACGACAGGCAGGCGATACCGTAACTCTATTCTAATCCCGGAACTACAGGGACGTATTAAGCCTAGCGCTCAAAATTAAATGATATATATATAGCTAAATATTAATACGTATAGTAAAACATTGCCCTCCATAGATAGTCGGGTAGAAATGACAGCGCCGGTATCGATACATAGCACATATACATTGCACAATTTTGTAAAAAATATTGTTAGTACTATACTTAACAATAAAAAATTCTCAATTATACCAAAATTTTGAGAACTTTTGTCTGATTTTTTATGTACCAAAATAACTGGATTCAAATTAAATGATTAAAATATATTTAAAGTCCATGATATAAATTTGACATAAAAAAATGCTTGATTAATTAAAATCTATAAACTTTATCAAAAGTTTTAAATTATAAATTTATACTTATATCGGTAACGTGGGCTGAATAATGGATTGATTTTCAGTTAGGCAATAGTATTTTTATACATATAATATAAGTGAATAACGTAAATAAGCCATCTTGCTAAGCTATAAGCGATGCTAAGAGGCCACACAAAAAAGGTCATGACAATAATTTAGTGAAATTATTAAAATATTAATACTTAAAAATAATAATACTTTATTTATCTATGTCTTCTTTCATATTTCATTTAGGGATTTATTCGTTTTCATCAAAGCATTATTTAGAGAGTGGCTATTAGGTATATAAAAGCAATAATTGTAGCAAATAATTTATCCGAGGGACTTAATATAGAAATCCCTGTTAATATTAAGGACAGGCTTCCTTTATACGGTTTAACAATATTGAAGGCTATCGATAGAAAATGTAAGAAGCTATTTCGGTATTACTTTCGGTAACTTAATATAAATACTGTAACTGGACAGACAAGTACCTATGTAATATGAAAATAACTTTGTGCCATTCAAGGATATGTTTTAATCTCCGAAAATAGTAAATGATAATTTAATTAAGTATGATGTATGCCTCATGTTTTTCAACTTCAACGAAATTCGTGTGTTTTTCTTCTTACCTAGGTTTTCAGGTACTTAGGTAAACCCAAACATACTGGCCAAATCTTATCTCTCTATCTCTTCTCTATATCTCTCTATCTCTTTCTATGTATCTATATAGGTATCTCTTTTTCCTATATAAAAATATACTTACAAATCGATGGGTAAATGCATTACTACTTGATTATAATGATACTATTAAAAAAAACAAAGTTATTTAACATCATATATTGCATTCCAACTTTTAATTGTAGGTTATAAGCATTGGGATAAGCTCAGAAGTATAAAATGACGTAAATATTTCTCCCTTTTGCAAATTAATATACCTAAACTTGAAGAATAGTCACCACTGTAAATAAGACCCTCTGTGTAGAAGAAACTATGTGTATTTTAATGTTGTAATAATTAAAAACATCAACTAATTGTGTAGTTTGCGTTGCAATTGCGTTTAATTTAATTACCCAGTGAACGTTCTGACTATCGACGTCAAAATCTAACGTGGTTAACTGTTGAATCATATGATACAATATAAATATCCACTATGTTAGGCTTAAATAATAACATATACCATAAGCTAACATAAGTATAGCGTCACAACGGATAAACAGTTCAAGCCATTTCTTAATTTACCAAGTTCAACACAACTCAATTTCAGAACAATAAATAAATTTTAACTATTAAGGAAAGTTCCAATTCATTAGTCTTAAGAGTCAAACGTAGTAACATGTAGGTTACTTTAGCTCAATATTATACTTTAACATATACCTATGTATGTATGCTTGAATTTATAAACCGAATATTAATCACAAACTGCTCTTACCTGCTACTTCTTATTCTTATTCAGTCCATAGAGAAATAAAAACGGGACAATAAATTAAGCAATTAAAAATAAAACGAGTAAATAAAAAATAAGTAAATAAACATACAGATTATAACTTTCGATAGTAAATATTTTTTCTTGAAAATCTAGGTCAAATATGCAATACGTCACACTATACTCATTACAGACCTTGCTGACACAGAATTCCAACCGACCACAATAATGCTTCAGTGCAACTCATCGTGCGCGTTTCTTTGCACAGTTTAGTGGCGACTCTACTGATTAGAACCAGAGTAATAGCTGCAATGGCCGCAACAGCGATGACCGATGCCACTAGGCGGGCGCTGAAAGGAGCTAGGAATATGTCACGCACGGCTGATGTCTCTTGGTGGCGAATGTAAATATTACACCTGAAAATGACATTATTACATTACATGAGTAGGGAAAGAGAGTAGACATAAAATATTTAAATAAAGATGGAGCCATGATAGCTTAATGGTTGAAACTTGCCTTATCGATCGGAAGGTCCGAGGTTTAAATCCTGGGATTTAATGGTTTGCCTGGGCACGCACTACTGATTTTATGATTTATGTGCGTATTAGAAATTGATTATAACTGGTTTGCGGTGAAGAAAAACATTGTGAGGAAACCTACACACCGGACAGTTCTTTAAGAAAAAAAGTATTCAAGGTGTATGAAGTCTACCAATTGGCACTTGGTCAGATAGACTATGGCCTGAAACTCTCTTATTCTGAGAGAAGACCCGAGCAGTGGCACAATAAAGGGCTGACGACGACCAAACCTCTGACTCACAGAAATGATGATGAAGAAGCAAGGAAGGGTAACAGTAGTATAAGATTTCACCGGGTCGGCAAGTATATCCCATAGACATCTATAAACTGACCCCACGTTTTTGGCTGTTGTTATCGCTGATGACTATGTTATGACACCTCACATACCTAAGTATCATCCTGTTACCACACCTGCCGAACCAGATAGCAACAACTCTTAACACGGTTAATTTATTTGTTTAATAAATATAATCTAGCATTATCAGTACCATGTTCATAATTCTGTTCCAATTTTCTACAGTGCTATGGCGAATTTGGCATTAGTCAATTTTTATATATTGTGATGTACTAATACTGAATTAATTTGATTTAGAAAACTAATCGTATTCTACCAAACAGTACTTATATACTTTTTTCTCTGTAGGCAATTCGTCTCTACATTAGATTAAAAACATCTAACATTTCGCATTTGTAATATTTATAATAATAAATATTACAAATGCGAAATGTTAGATGTTTTTATTTTACTCAATCAGTGCAGAACTGCTGAACCAATGTAGATTAAAAGCACGTGGATAGATTATACCTATGCCTGAAACAGCACATATACCTATCTTACTCCGTAAAAAATACAGTTCTCGGAAGAATCAATAAACAGACGAGAATTCTCGAAAATAACTAGTTAAATTTGGTACACCCATATTTGACATGAATATTTATAACTAACCAAAAATGAAATATCACTGGTCATTGAACGTGAAGTCGGACATAGGTGCATTTCTAATTTTGAGAACTTTATTGTGTTATCGATATTTGGAACATTACCGCATTTTTTATAAACGAGTACAATATAATGTGATTATAATGTGATTAGGGCGGAATGTTTTGTATTATGGAAGGACAACTTGACCAAGTGCGTGTAGAATTCGAACACGGATGGATAAAGTCCTTGTAAAGATGCTTTTTATCAAAAACTTAATAGTTAAGTATTTAAAATTTTCAATTTTTTTCACTATACATATGTCACACGTCACACAAGACATTGTGTCTTGCTAAATAATTTTAGCTAAATTATTCTAGGTTAACATGAACTTCTCCCTGTAGTATCAAAATCATTATACAAGTAGGTACGGAGATCCGCATAACCTTATCGGGTAGTATCCGACAGGTGATACGCGCTCAGTGCCCTTTTCGCCAACCCATTATTGTCCCACTGCTGTGCACGGGTCTTCTCTCAGAATGAGAGAGTTAAAATCGGGAGGTCTGAGGTTCAAACCCAGGCATGCACCACTGAATTATGTGCGTATTAGAAATTAATTATCACAGCTTTTCGGTGAAAGAAAACATAGTGAGAAAACCTACACACCCGAGAAAAACTACTACCATACTTTGAAAAAAAAATTTCTCGGAGGTGTGTGAAGTCCACCAATTCGCACTTTGCCAGTGGTGGACTAAACTCAGTGCCCTTAGTTCGTATTTATTACCTTCTTCATTCTGATCCCGGAACTACAGGGACACCTTCATAGCTCTAGGAATTCCAAAAAGTATCTTCACAGACAGATGGATCAAAGGTTCATTTTCCCTTTTAAGAAATGGCGTTTCAAAACATTTTTTAAATTAAAAGTACCCTAATTAATATCATAATGTCACATTATTAGTTTTTGTCAGTGTTTTTTTTCAAGACAGAAATTGCTGTTATGCGAATTTATTAGTAATTTAATTATAATGAATCACTCCATTAAATGCAACCCGCAATTAATGGAATGATATATTATGTATTATTTAATTTTATAAAATAATGAATTGTTGTTTAATTTTATAAAATAGGTAATGAATGGAAAAAATATGTTTACGCCCATTCAGAATATTATGTGTCGAGTACACATATAATTCGATATAAAGCAAGGTTTAACACAAAATATGTTTAGAAATCTTGCTGGTTATATATTTTTTACACACACTTTCTACACTTACAGCCCCAAAGAAGAATTTTCTTCTGTATCTTGGGTGCCATGGACATACAGAGAAGAATAGATAAATACCCAGACCCAGAACAGAATTCGAAATTCGTCACTCAGATACCTGTCTGGCCGGGAACCAAACCCAAAACCCACTGCGTCATCGGGTCATCAAATACAAAAATAAATATGTATCTACCATATTTTACGTACGCACATTGTCTCTGCTATCGGAAAGATAAATTCCATGTCCTGGTATCGAGAAGTAAGAGCAGTAACAGGTTCGAGAGCCACATCCACGGTGGAGTCCATCAGCGCTCCGAGAAGACCCGTCCAAACACCCTCATATGTTCGGAAGCCCAGCTTCCCGTAGTATCGAGTCACTGATCTGTTAATAAAAAGAAAATGTTATTTAAAAACCAACGGATAAGAGTGATATTTGCAATAGGATGTTTTGTTTTTTTATTTATCCCGTCGTCAACCCATTATTGTCCCGCTGCTGGGCACGGGTCTTCTCTCGGAATGAGAGAGTTATAGGCCACTGTCCACAGCGCTGGCCAAGTGCGAATTGGTTTCATTTATCCAATTGAACACTTCTGAGAGGGTCTAGGTGTAGCAACTTCTTTTTGGTCGACAAATTGAGGTCGATTTGAATTTGGAGACCTTTTTTGCAGATTACTGCAGTAAAATATTCGCAAAACATTCGCACATTTGTTGCGAATGCGAATATCTAAAAACATTTGCGAATCATTCGTTACATCACTAGTACGAACATATGCTCAAAAAGCATTATACTCCTGAACAACTCACACACGAGTCGATAAACAGGGATTATTAATGAGTGACAGTCAACGAGCTTTGTATGACGTTACCCATTTGTCAACACTCGTGAAATGGTAGAGCCATAATTATGAAAGCACCGATGACATATTTTTTTAAATTTTCTTTTGATGTACACACAGACATCGCTTATAATATATAATTTATATTTTTTGTTATATATTGGTGTTTATCATACTATGAACGCTTTGTTTCAAAGTATGAAATAAATGACATTCCTAATAGTATGAAAAAAATACGCCGAAACCTTTCACATAACATGAATTCTAAGAATGTAATAAAACGCTTATAATTCTCTGATAAGTAACCGGACATTATAGTTAAAATATTATAAGTAAAGTAGTAGTTAACACGTTCAGTGCGAAGCGAGGCCTAAATCACCCTTGATGCAACTTCCCTGTGGTGCGGCAAGGAAACACGTGAGTTTCTCTGTCGTGCGAATGGCATAGCTTTGGTTTGGTCCAGTGTAGGAAAGAGATAAATATATATTTGAGATGCGCTAATGGTTCCGTACTCGGTGGTGTACCTACCTTGGTACCGGATGTCTTAGGCCTCGTGCCGCACTGAATTAATATAATTTTAATGCAGTGCGGAACGAGGCTAAAACGTCCCATATCCCCCCTGACCTCGTACCGCACCCAACGCGAGCTTCCCGCGACCAGTGTTGTGCATCACGTCGATTGGAGAGCACGTCCTTTTACAGCGCCGAACATGTCTAAACGACCTAACCTAAGTAACAATGTCAGTTTTATTACGTTATCTTTACATTTTTGTTATTTTTCAGCACCTGAAAGCGCACGCCATTGCCTCGAAAAGGGTGAAAAAAGGAGAAGATGTGTTGGTTGTTACCAAAAACTACGCACATTTTTACCATCTCGTGAAGCTGATAAAAAATCCAAAAAGATTTTGACTCAGTGCACTCAGTGCAAAAAATCTTATTGTCTACCCTGTTTCAATGAAAAACACTCATAAATAAGTACAACATATATATTGAGATTTTTATAAAAAAAAGTATATTGATACTGATTTTTTAATGTTAATTCAAGTTCTAATAAGTGTATTTTTAAAGCCCGAGGCAGAATAAATAGGACAGTTTCTTTTCTACTTCTGGTTGCCTTTTTTTCTATTCTGTGAACCGCATTAAGATTTTCATATACAAATAGATAGATAAACCTTATGCATAAACCGTGATCCATTTTTTTCCAATAATAAGTCTGTAATAGGTGCCTCTTAATGGTATAGAATGGAACGCTTCGTGCGCGAGTCCGACTCGCACTTGGCCAGTTTTTTTTTCTTTATGGCGCCTTCAAGCACAATTTAGATTATTAAAAAAAAATGTATCATTTGATAGCTTTGTGTTGTTTTGCCAGGTTTTGCCCTTAAAACGATCTAATGAGATATAATTGATCAAAATCGGTCAAGTCATTGCGTAGTTAAGACAGTTTAAAAACGTCGATATTATTTTTCCCCATCACTAATCTCAGCGAAAATTTGCCCTATTTCAGTGCGTTACGAGGTGTATAAGATCCCATATTTTGTTTTGCTAATAATTCCTAAACTAGCCATCAGATCCCGGGGCGACGGTGGATTAGGGTTCATCAATTCACTGTCTATATCAATAAGGACCAAAATTCTCATTTATCTTTGATTTCGCGCCAGAAAATGGATTTTAGTCTGTAAAAGGAGGTGGGGTCTAATAGACCGCGTGTCGCCCTAACGTCTGGTCACGGTACGGGACGATTATACCTCGTGCCGCAGGAACGGAAAGTATGCAAAAATTGGTGCCGCAGCGAACGTGTTAAAAGATTATAATAAAGTTATATTAGATCTCATTTTCGATACCCATGATAGGTTAACCAAACATTATATATTTGACTTAGAAATAAGATGTGTTACGTTATACTTAAGCTTAACACTTTACCAGCAATTATAGAGTCAAGATCACTATTTCATAAAAAAATAGTTGATCTGTTAAATGTAAGAAATCCTTGACTTTACACCAATTCAATTTGGACATTGCGGTGGGTTATGAGCTAAAACTCTCCCATTCCGCTAAAAGACCCGTGCCCAGCAATGGGACGAAAAAGGGTTAACGACGAATCCTTGACTAGTTGTTATAATATTATAACAACAACAAAGGAAATACACATCGACAACTGAAATTTCATTTGTTATGAAATAATCAAATTACGATTTTACTACTACTATTAAACAAAACAACTATTTTCTAGGGAGGTGGCCTGAGTTAGACATTTATAATTTATTTATATACCTGTTTAGTACAATCAATACAACTGTTGAATAAATTTAGAAAGGCGACATAGGTAATTCTTTTCATTGTAACTTTTTTGTTAAGTAAATAATAAATTCATATTTGCCTCCTGTGCGATTATTTGGATAATTTACTAATTAACTAAGAAACTATTACGCAAAACAAAAAAACTCTACTGCTAAAACTAAGATTTGTATTTTACTCACTATAACCCTTTTTTGATTTTAAGTCAAGATATTAACACAAAAGTGACATAATATACTTTTGTAATGGTATGCTAATTACTAGCTTTCATATGATACCCATTTTATTATAATAATATGATCTCTTCCCCATTCCTCTCATCACAGGCGCCATATTTAAAAATTATATTGGATTATTAGATTGACCTGTACCTCGTACCAATAAAATGGACATACATATCCTCGAAAAACGTTACCCTTTTTCTGACATAGTCGGGTAAAAAAGATTTTTTTCCCAGTGAACTAAATAGTTTTTTTTTTTGTTGTCGAGGGGGGAACCTTCAAAAGGTACCCGACGCCGTGGGAGCACCGCAGGGTTTTGTGGGATTTTTACCGCACTAAAACCCCCACGGTGGCCGTTCTCGGCGCTAAAAAGTCCGGGATCTCGAAACGACTTCAACCGGAATCTAACTAAATAGAGTTAACTAGATTATATTCTCGTACATATATCGAACCATGATCCATTTTATTTATCTCTTGTTTAGTAAAGCAAAAATATTAACTTAAAGTTACTTACGAAATATTCAAACGAACGTTGATAAAGTCCAGGATATCGTCTAGCAGAACCGGCGCTGCAGGCGTCTCGTCATCCATCCCAGTAACTCCATCGTCGCTTATATTACATCTACCTACTATCAATTCTTCGCCCAAAAAGTTTCTTTCCTCAACTGAATATGGCACTTCTAGTCTTGATATGGAACTTCCTTGCAACCAAACACCTACAACATTAATTCGATTGAAATAACACATAGGTATAAAGACACATATAAACCCACTCATAGCCCCACATTAGGATTTTCTCCTGTGTCGTGGGTACCATGGACACACTCAATACGAATACACAAACACCCAGACCCAGAACACGAATCTAAACTCATCATTAAGGTACCTGTCTGGCCGGGAATCGAACCCGGGACCCATTGCGCGTCGGACCGGTATGGTAACCGCTCCGCCACGCGGGTCGTCAAGCTTTTGAAGTTAAACTATGATGGCACCGCCGTCCCACTGTATTTACAGTTCAGGATTGCTGTATTGATTTGAAGGGTGTTCTGGTAAGGAAAGGGAAAGGAGATGCATTCATGCATAGTGTTTCAACTTAGTCCTCGGTAATAAATATTAACGCGTTTGTGATCTACCTAAGCTAGAACTTTTAATAAAAACACAAATTCGTGTGACATAATAGCAGTACTATTATGTCACACGATTTTAAATCTTGACAGAGACCTTATAATCATATTGAAGTAATGATTATGTTAATCAAAACTACGTCTAATGAGTGGAGTCAAAAATTATTGTGCTAATGGAAAATACTGACAAAAATACTCGTAAATGGCGAACTCAAAATAGAATCTATACTCTTATTACGAGTTCATAGCGTTTCTTCAATATGATCATTGTAAACGTTTTCGCCCGTCGTTGAAAAGTACATTGCAAGGTGCCAAAAACAAAAACAATAACGTACAAAATGGGCTAAAACCTACAGAATTATCTCCTTGAAGAAATGTAATAAATTATGACATGAAGACTGATGAAGGACGGACTGATGAAGAAAGGAGGGTATACGAAAGATTAAATCTGTAAAATTAGAAACTTACCTAAATATGAAGCATAAAGGGTAGAGTTGGTTCGAACTTTGAAATACTGCACTACGTGAATCCCTCCGGTGAAGTGACTAATTCCGTAAATTTTGCTCCAATTACTAAACTGTTTTCTCAACGAAAACCCACTGACATTAAACGGTTGGAAAAGTCTTGAATTACCGAGACTCATCATCCCTGATCGAAGTAATGGCATGACTTTGCCTGACTTCGAATATTTAACGTTCCTTGTAATATTCTTAAATCTCAAGGAGGTGCGGTAATAATTCATTTCGAATTCGTTTCCTTTGCAATTATAGTCCGGACAACCATTCTGACGGTCATGATTTTTTATGTTATATCGTTTATTTCCGCGTTTATTTTTATTTCCATATATAAAATTCGTGTCACAAAGCCCAAGTGACTCTTTATATTTTTCTGTATTCTGTATACGAGGATAAGCAACAATAGTATTCTGATCAAAGCGAAAAGCTGTTAAATTCAATACACTATTCACAAGTTGAACATCACGCTCGGATCGCGTCAACAATAGCCAATCATATGAAGCCGTATTCAATTCTATTTTGGTGAGCTGAAAATTCAAAACAATGACTGACATATCAGAGGTATTTTTGGATAATGGGAATTAATAAAAGATAGTTAATATTGGAACGTGACAATTATGAAGTCGACTAACTTTTTATGTGAGTTAAGTATCCACTTTACCCAAGGTGTTTCAACTATTGGCTTGTGAACCCCAGATGGTTGCATTTTTTTATTACGTAGAAAATGTAAATTAAAGATCATTTGTTGTGAAATATTTTCATATTGTTATTGCCAAGCTGAATGTATGCCTTAGCTCTGTATTGGGAGCGGACATCTTGCTTCGGTTACCGTGGCGCGAGCAACGGTAGGAGATGATAGGTCGTCGCAGGCGATGCAATCCTTCTGCGAAGCAGTGATCCCCGCGAAGCAGACGGCAAAGACGGCCTGGGAGAATAATGAGCATTTCCAGCCGCTCCGTCGTAGCCGCGCGGGACGCCGTAGAGAGGGTTTTGAGCAGGAAGCCACTCTTTCCCAGTCCCATGAGCCCACGGAGGTAGAATTGGGCGATTTTTGCTCCGATCACTAGGGCTGACGATGTCATCTTGTAAAAACCCCGGAGCAGGCCCATCTCCCTCTTGAGACTGGCTGACGTTAATACTAGCGTAGGCTGCCGTTCCTGGGTCGTAAATGTAAAGCTAACACTTTTCCGTGACCCGGCACACGGGAATACCCCTTACACTCCCCTAGACTACTACTATCACTACTAAAGAGATCCATCAGGAATCAGGATCCTCGTTAATAAAAAGTTGTCCCAAAAATATTGAAAATAGTTTAATAGTTCAGACGATAATCATGTCTAATTATAAAAACGAATATTTGTACAATCAGTATACTCAAATAACGTATTTGATGTGCTAGGATGTTTGCGTAATGATTACCTTGTTTACAGTTTTACTTAGACGTTCAGTGTCATTTCGTCGTAGCGACGGCGATAATATGACTATACCTGTGCCCGAATATGTTTGGATATTACTTTGAACATTAACAGCTGCTCCTAATCCGTTTATGCCCAAGCATTTTACTAATCGGATTATAGCCCAATGACAACCTGAAATTAAATACATATGTTAAATACTTGTTCAAGGAAAGTTGGGGTAATATCCGAGATGGGGTAAAACCGTAAAATTTAAACTGTTATTGAAACCATTATTAAATTGACAACGTAATCCACGTACTTCTGTGGATGACTTTAGATAGAATCCTTGTTATATGAGAAGTTGATTAAAGATATCCATTAAAGGTAGTGACCACTTACCATCAGGCGGAATGCTGCTCCTTTACTACTTCAATAGTATAAAAAAAGATTTTAACTTTTGAAATAGTGTCTTGGATATCTCTAGACATATAAGAAACTATTTTAACAAGACAGAACAGAACAGAAAAAGACATAATTGACAGTGAATAACGTCTGAATAAATCGCAGCACTCTTTCAGGACGAAACATTCGTTTGACTGTGCAAGCGTCAAGTTTGAACAAATTCCAACATTTTTCGCTACACTTTAAAGCGTAATTTTTTGGCTATAAAATACGACAAATTTCATTTTACCCACAACAGAACAAATGCGTCAGAAGAAGGGTAATGTGTTTCGAGCATATATACATACTCGTATTTAATGTTTTTATGTATTTTATGTTATTATTTGGCACGCGCCACAGCCCAGCCCAAACGGCTTCAATAGGCTTAGAGCCCATGAACCCAGACATACGTCATTTTATAAAGTGTGATTTTTGGGTATTATGTTTAGAATATCATTAAAAATCACGTCCTTCATTACCAGACACTTAACCTAGTAGAAAAGCCTTGCCAGACACCCTTAATGTTCATGAAATTTCTTGTAGATCTTTACAAATATGTATATAACAAATATTACAAATACGCATTGTATTACTTTATGACGTAAAATCTATAAATGCTTTAAATAATTAAAGACCAAAATGCGATTAATTTATTTTGAAGCAATTGGGTTGTTTTTAATAATTAATTAAATAGATTATTTTAATTAATTATTATTTATTTAAGTTGCCTTAAAATAATTAGGTAACTAATACACTTTACTTTTTACATAGATCAATCGAGTAAAGTTCGTTTACTTCCCTGTTTGTAAACAAAAAGTACCATTTGATTTAATTGGTCTCACCTATTAGTCTAATTTCTAATAAAGCAAAAATATGATTACAACAAAGTGGTTTATTAAAAATTTCTAAATACCTCGAATACTCAAAAATTCGAAAAAGACTGGCCTAAAATTTTCGGTCCTCGAGAACTTAAAATCGACGATCAGACGACAGAAATCTTTCTTTCCTCCTTTATAACGAAATATTCCTTAACGTGTGACATCTTGAAAGTTCACTCTCAATTCTCGTATATTTATCAAATGTAAATCAAAGTGAACTGCATAATAGAATACTTACTTGGTTCAAGATCAACAGGATAAATAAAAGCCTGTTGCCAGCCGCGCCACACAGCGTAATCCACCACAAAGGATAGATGGAAAAGCGCAGATCCGGGACATTTTGTATGAACACCCAAACAAAGTCTCGTCAATGCTATAAATGTCCCGATATGTCTCATCTTTAACTGTAATAATAATAAGAAGAAATAAATACTAAGCTAGTTTCTTTCTTAATAGGCTAATATTAGAAGAAATAAATAATAAGTTAGTTTTTATCTTAATAGGCTTTCTAATAGTAGGCTAATATTAGAAGAAATAAATACTAAGCTAGTTTTTTATCTTAATAGGCTTTCTAGTAGTAGGCTAATATTAGAAGAAATAAATACTAAGCTAGTTTTTATCTTAATAGGCTTTCTAATAGTAGGCTAATATTAGAAGAAATAAATACTAAGCTAGTTTTTATCTTAATAGGCTTTCTAATAGTAAGCTAATATTAGAAGAAATAAATACTAAGCTAGTTTTTATCTTAATAGGCTTTCTAATAGTAGGCTAATATTAGAAGAAATAAATACTAAGCTAGTTTTTATCTTAATAGGCTTTCTAATAGTAGGCTAATATTAGAAGAAATAAATACTAAGCTAGTTTTTATCTTAATAGGCTTTCAAATAGTAGATAGTTTCAATAGTAGTTTTTTTCTTAATATTGATACACTATTTATTAATTAAGAAAGTACCATTGTGGTAGGCCTCTGCCGCGTCCCTGTAGTTCCGGGATCAGAATAGGGCTACGGTATCCTCTGCCTGTCGTAAGAGGCGTCTAAAAGGGGCTTCCGGGGTTGCGGGCGGCTAGAGTGGGAGCTTGAACCGTCCAGCCAGGCGATCCCGGGAAGGACGGCGGTATGTGTGGTCGCATATCGTCGTATAGACTAGACGGAGCGGTGGGCCCAGCCACCCATCTGGGAGGAGCCCGATGGGGCAACACGCTTAGAGGATTCCGGTGGTGTTTGTTGGAGATCCCTGAGTCCTCTTTGTAGCGCCGAGGATGGCCACCGGGGGGGTTTTAGTGCGGTAAAAATCCCACATAACCCTTCGTCGCTCCCACGGCGTCGGGTACCTTTTGAAGGTTTCCCCTCGAAAACAAAAAAAAAAAAAAGGCCTCTGCCGATCGCGTCATCATCACTTATGATGACACATACGTTTAAGTGTACAAAAAGAACGCCAAACTATTTTGATGGTTGCAAGTATTCGCCAGACGACGGCAAAATTGTCATCCGAATGGTTATTCATAACCAGGGTTGCCACCCGCCAAAAGCGGGACGTCCCGATTTTTTAATTAAAATCAGATGTCCTGCGCGGGACAGGCTCAGGGAAGGACTGGACTTTTGCAAAAAAAAAGTTGCCAATTTCAAATATAAGTGGAACTGCAGTTTGTCGACCAAAAAAAGGTGTCCAAAACTAAATACCTATACCTATTTAAGCCTATCTGTTTTCCTGTGTGCCTGAGAGGCCCGAGGTCCTTTGTACCGCGAAGGCTACTGTCAAGCTATTAACTGTGGAATCCCGCGTTTTTTTACTAAAAACGTTACAAAATCCCGACTTATCAAAAAAAATCTGGCAACGCTGTTCATAATCCTCACCCATAAAGCTCAAATTTTGAGGACACATTTTTTCAATAATTAAAAAAGAATAATTCAACAGCCAGCCTATTTTGACTGTTGCAAGTGTTTCTCACATGAAAATTAATACTCAGGACGCGTGTGGGAGGAGGTTTACTCATATGGTTCAGTAGATCTTAGGCGACAATGGGTTGACGACACACACGCACAAACACACACAAAGAGAACTTGTAAGTAGCACTCTTTAAGGCATAGTACCTACCGGTTGTCAGACCTTTTCTGACTTGTAAGCTATGTTCAACTATGTTTGTAAGCAGACGATAAGACAGACACATTAATATGAAAAGTGGCAAATTGATTGGCAATTAGCGAGGCGCTGGTATTTTTAAAGAATGCGATAAATCATATACTTCTTATAGAAGCGACGCATCTATAATCAACTTATGATGATCGTCAGGTTTTAACGCTAATAATTAAAATTTAGAAGTTTTTTTTTTGACGACAAATTCCAGAAGCAATTTATCCTTGACGACGTTTATACCAATTATTACCTGCTCGTATACCTACCCTTTATACTTCTAATTTTAATACTTTTTAGCCGGCTGAAACGGATGACATGTGATCAGTGTATCTAACTGAAAAGACAGCAGGCCCTTGTCACTGCCTTTTTTATCCAATTTGCAAATTAAACCAATTTGCAATTTTAATGCATTATAAACACCTTTTTATAGGAGGCGACCATCTTATTGCTCGGGAGTAGCAATCAATTTGTGATAGACTTTATATAGAACCTTTGTCCTGTATGAAGCCACTTACAGATGTCCATGGGGAGCAGTTTCCTCTTACCATCGAGTAGATTGCACACTCGTCATACGTCGTTATACAAAATTAAAATAAAAAACTTACCTAATTAAAAAGCAACATCATTATGAAATATGTGCATAGGTACTTATATAAATTAAAATGAACGTTTTTAATTTGCTTTCAATACATGGTCACTTTACTGCCTTACTCTGTAGCGCTGCAACTGTAAAACGGTTAGTTTTTACTGACATTTATTGGTAGGGATCTAAGACGTTTGAATAATTAACGAGCAGCATGTCCATTAAACAAAAATGAAACTATAGTATTCATAAATATTTCATTTATATACTAGCCTCTTTACAAATTGAAACATTATATTTCAGTCCAATACATGCCAGCTCAATACAGCTGACTGATAAGGGTGCCTATCCATGTGAAATTTACGATATGCTATAAATGTGTCCAATCGAACTGTGTCTTTAGTAGGAGTTTATTACCTTTCGTCAAAACGACAACCGTTTTGAGAAGACGTTATAAACGTAAATACAAATATAAACATGCATACGAGGTGCGAAATGGTGTAAAGTAGATTGTATGAGCGAAAATGTATTTTTTTCTGATTGAAGTAGCAAACGAGCTTGCAGTCCACCTGATGGTTAGTGGTCACTGCCCATGGACATCTGTAAGCAACTTCAAACGGAACATGGTTTCTATATGAAGTCAATCACAGAGGCATTGCTACTCCTGAAGACTATGATGGTCGCCTCATATAAAAGTGTGCCGGCAACCGCACTCTTCCATCGAAACGCAAAAAATGTTTCACGCTAGAAATAGGTGTGGCGATGGTACTTGCCCGGTCGAACTACACTGGTACTACCACCTGTAAATGAGAATCGTTTTAAGGAAACGTTATTAGTTATACTCGCACTAACGACACTGTAAGATTACTTGATTTTCATTGGTTATCTGGCAGTTCTATCTGGTGGAAACATTCGTAGATTAATTAGAGCATTAAGTTTGCAATGTGGGGGAATGCGAGCTGAGAATTCAGGCCCGTTGTAATTATAGCTATTTTACAGAACCCGCAATGGTCGAAATTCGACCGTTAATCAGCGGAAAGCTACACTTAATGTTAATGTGTACTTATATATTTATATATTTTTTGTGTAAAACACGGTGCCGGTAAAGTTATCTGACATTCTTGATATTGTGTAATTTCATAGTAAGAAAATAGTAAACACTTTTTTCTCTTACTTTCTATACGTTTGTAACAAATGCATGTCTGTGTAATTTCCTTTTAATTGACTTTATGTATGTCACATACATCATTGAATAAAAAATAAATTAGCACCCTGCACTCTATGTAAACTATAATCGTGACAAATTTCGAACTCCTCCTTTGAGGAATTTTCTTAAAAAGGGATACAAAGTTTCTTCTTCGCAAATTAATATCACGTAGCTTCGTAGAAACAATCAAGTAGCTTCGTAGCTTCGACATCGCTTACCGCATAGCTTTCGTGGAAAAGCACCCTAAGAAACTCTACACTTTGATATGTAGCTAACACAATTGGTGATATATGGATGTCTTGGATTGATTATGCATCAATAATCCTTCGAAAGCTAATTGATGAACGAATGAACCTCTGTTTCATTTGTTTTAAGGTGTATAATGCTCACCATTATAGTTATGTTTAAATGTATTTGTTCCTCGATTTTAATATAATATAATTTAATTTCTAGCGTTATTTTGTTCAGTACGACTATAGGAAAGTAGTAATTATGTAAATGATGTTCACGCCTATAATTGGCATGCACGCATAGTTGTATGCATCAGTGCTACGTATCCTATGTTTAAGATTTGTGTGTAATGCTGTTGGTGTGTAAATAAATAAAATAAAATAAAATGCATGTTAGTGCATGTTAGTACATTTAGTACTTATAACATAGATTTCTTTTGTTTTACCAACTCGGGTCTTGACGACCCGCGTGGCGGAGCGTTTACCATACCGGTCTAACGCGCAATGGGTCCCCGGTTCGATTCCCAGCCAGACAGGTATCTGCTTGATGAGTTTAGATTCATGTTTTGAGTCTGGGTGTTTGTATATTCATCTTGTGTGTCCATGGCATCCACGACACAGGAAAAAAATTTAGTGTAGGGCTATGAGTGTAGAAAGGGTGGTTATTAAAAAAAAATTCGACTGACAAGTACTCGAGTCACTGTTTATATTATTTATCCTGAGCGGTAGATCCCTCCTGGATTTTAGGTTTCAAGGACAGAAATCTTAACCCAACCTGTAATTCGTATTTCGTACAAAATTTGTTCACATTCAAATAATACATTTTAGCTGTTTTTATTTATATATTCCAGGTCAAATAATAACACAAATAATATAGTCAAACTGCGCCAACCAAACCATCGTCCTTGTTTTCTGAAGTCTATTTGAAAACTGTAACCTGTTAGCTTACAGTCAAATCAAATCTTTGAACACATATGTGGCAGGTACAAGAATATGTGAACAAACGTGTGAGCAAAGTTTTCAAAGAAGTGTACACTTATGTGAGCTTATGTCTGGCGCCGGCATAATGGTTGAAACTTGCCCTCTTGATCGGGAGGTCCCAGGTTAAAACCCTAGGCACCACTGATTTTTCTAAAATTATGTTCGTGTTAGAAATTAATTATCACTGCTTTACGGTGAAGGAAAACATCATGAGGAAACCAACACACCCGAGGGTTCTTTAAAAAAGAAAAAAGATTCTCGGAGGTGTGTGAAGTCTACCAATTCGCATAAAACTGTCTGATGGCGAGAGAAGAGCCTTACCCAACAGAAGGACAATAATGGGTTGACGACACAAAGTACTAAATTATAAAAACACGAACAACATGGAGATGAATTCACTAAAGTGTACCTATGCTCGGACAAATGGTGCATACCAAATTTCCTTGTGTTATATCTATCCGCACGTGATGTCACTGCCCATCTCCTGTGCCATGGAGCATCCAGCAGTATTATAATGAAACCATAAAAAAGTAAATTTAACTGTGGCTTCATTTGTTTTATAGTTTTGTTTTATTGTCACAAGGGAGCCAGTTCGGAGTAGGTTCAGTCATAACTAGTGTTCTTGTCCTATATGTTTTCTCTTGTATTTATAAATATATTTAGTACTGATATATAACGTTGTTTATATACCTAAACCCTAATCTAATAAGCAGTGCAAATATAATGATTCATAATTACAATAATAGATAAGTATCCAAATATATAAAGTAGTAGTAACAGGATCAAAATGCAGTGCCTCGGCGATGTTTGCGGGCGTCAGCGTGGACGATTTCTATGCAGTCGTACGCAAGCGTGTCGCATCTATGATGAGCCGGCTCATATGCAGCACTAACACCATTCTCAGTGCATTGGCGTACAAGCTGGACAGTCCTCTCTGGAAGAGCTGGGACGGTGCACACACCAGCGTCAATAAGCGTTAGTGAAGCAACGGTTTTAGATTATTATAATTTATTATATTATTAAAAAAATCATATATCATAAAATATATTGACATATAAAATCTGTTTAATTTCAATTTAATTTAATTTTATTCCAGAAAACATGTTTCTTTTCTTTACTTTATTACTATTGTTATTATCATTTGACTGACTTGTTACTCGGTCCTTTTTGCAAGCAGTCTTCGCCTATAAATGTAGTTGATCTTAGCTTTTCCGTATTGTATAATTGTGTTATTTTTATATTATAATTGGTATAAACTGTATAGGTGATTAAAAAATAAATAAATAATAAATTATATGTATTATTTAATTCATTTTCGAATACTAACATAGGTTAAGCACAAATTGTTACTAAAACAAATCTATGGAGCTTGTTTTATGAAAATAAATTATTATTTTTATTATTATTATTAAAATATATGTCCTTATGTCTACTGAACACCAGATCGGCCTATTGACCCTGCAGATGTATCTTATGAAATGTGTTTGCAAAAAGTTTGGTTCATTCCCGGTGTTACTACCAATCTTACTACCAGTAGTAAGACGGGGAATTTTATTACCGTTGTTACTACTGCTGCTGCTAGTAGTAGCACGGGGAATAAAAAATTACCGTTCTTACTACTATCCTAAATCTCAAACGAAAAATCCATTTGGGCTCTGGGCTGTATAGTAAACCCAAGAAATGGACATTTATATACAGTCATATGCTCGCAAAAAATACCCTCCAAGTAACTTGGAGATGTCAAGAACATTGGTTCCATCTGAAGTCAATCACAACACTTTTTTATAAATTGTATTTTCTGAATTTACATGAACTATACGTACCCACAGAGTACATTTGTATATATATGTACGTACCCGCTCGCAGAACGCTAGTTTGTGTGTTCTTTTATGTTACAACCAAATCTAATTCATCGGACATCCAACGGTTTTACCGAACCCTAATCGTCGGGGTAAAGGAATTCAAAGTACATTTTTTCTTCATAATTTATGAATACACGTTATAAAACATAAAAAATGCACTTCTAAGATCAAACTCCAATGTATCCAATGCGAGCGGGTACGTCTAGTTCGTATAAATTCAGAAAATACAATTTATAAAATTGTTATTATCCAAAGAGAAAAAAACATTTTAGTGTTCGAGAGTAGCAACGCATCAGTGATTGACTTCAGAGAACCAATGTTCTTGACATCTCCAAGTTACTTGGAGATGTCCAGGAGCAACAGTGACCGCTTACCATTAAGTGAATTCTATGCTAGTTCGTTACTTCAGTCGCATAAAAAAAAGTTTAATCTTAACTTCATTACCTGACTGCGTCGTAAGGAGGGTATGTTTTTGCGAACATATGGCTGTTTATAAATGTCCATTTCTTGGGTTTACTCTACAGCCCAGAGCCCAAATGGATTTTTCGTTTGAGATTTAGGATAGTAGTAAGAACGGTAATTTTTTATTCCCCGTGCTACTACTAGCAGCAGCAGTAGTAACAACGGTAATAAAATTCCCCGTCTTACTACCGGTAGTAAGATTGGTAGTAACACGGGGAATGAACCAAAAGTTTACCATAGAACCTTCTTGATCAATAGGTGTCAATAGTTACGCCATATGTATGTCTTGAAGTGTCGATCTTTAGGACGCATGTTTATGTTACAATATTATGATTTCAATTAACGAGAGTCAGCGAAAAAAAATGATGAAAATGGCGAACTCGTCTTCAGTAAACTATTGGCGGAGTCGTGTGTATACAGTGTTCAACAATACCTTCCCAATATTAAACCCACTTCGTGATGTTTTTTGACAAATATGATAAGTGGACCGAACCGTGTAAGTTTTTATATATTCTATTTTGTTTTAAAAAGTGTTTTTCAAATTGCGTTTTGCGATCGTTAGCAGTCAATTAAACTCTCTAAAAGGGTCACAATTCTTAGTAAAAAAGAAACGAAATACACTATAAGTACTATAGTTACTAAGGGAATTTTACTGGACGACGTCTGGTATTAGTACTAAATAAATAAATAAATAAAAATATATATAAAACGGTTTAATTGAAAATTCGGAAAGTCCTAGGTAGCAGTCATTACACCACTTTCCTGAGCAATCTACGGTATTGATCAGAGAAATAATAAAATCGTTGGGCGTTGTAACGTAACCTGAGTAAATATGTACGAGTAAATACTATGTATCTATTTTTTACTATTGACAAGTTTTTAAGTCATAAAGCTTTAAATGATTATTTTTTATTAGGTGCTTAATTCATTTCGTGCCTCAAAATTACAAGGTTTATTTCCTGAAAATTTGTTGCAATCTACCTCATCAATACATTAAACTCCGTATCTTTATAAAAGTGTACTTCTACTAGTCAAGTCCTGGTATTTAATAGCCATAATGAGAAAAAATAATTCACCATCTTTTAACGGCGGCCATCTTGGACTTACAATGATACAGAATTTATTAAAATAAATTATCATCGATCGTTTCGATACCTATGTGTAAGTACCAATTTTCCGATCAATCTGTCAACAAGAAGGGGGTCAAAGTAAAATGTATTAATAATTTGTATTTAACCACTAGCTGATTAAAGAATAAAAATTATAGAATAAAAATATGTACATTTTTTATTTGTACCATAATAAAATATAAATCACAAGTAGCAGAGGGCGGGGGTCGTATACTTTTACATGTAATGGAGGTCGTGGTATGTGAAAGATTGAACAAGACTGATTTTAAAATATTCTATTAATGTATTGGGGTCAAAAATAAAAAGGCGGGTTATATTTTTACGCCCTGTAAATTACATTTCATTATAGAATAAAACAGCTAAGAGCGAGTCGGACTCTTATACCATTATTTATAAAAAAAGACAAAAAATTAAGATTGTTGTATTGAAGTCCACCTTTGAATAATTATTTTATTCTGTTTTAGTATTTTTTGTTATGGCTGCAACAGAAATCGATGAAAATTTCAACCGTCTCGCTATTACAGTCTGGTCATAGACAGACGAACAGATGAACAAACGGGAACAAACGGATATCTTGGCTTTAATTACAGGGTCTGTTTTTACCCTTTGTGTACGGAACCCTAAAAACAGCAAAAACATCATGTTTGTAGTATGAGAGTCCGCTTAAATATTTATTTTATTCTTTTTTTAGTATTTGTTGTTATAGCGGTAACAGAAGTACCTACATCATCTGTGACAATTTCAACTAGTTAGTTAATTTCATTACAGTTCATGAGATAAGCACGACCCGATGACAGACGGATAAATGGACAGCGGAATCAGCGCAACACAGAACCCAATAAACAAACTATATAAACATAGCAACTAGTTAAATACAAATCAGAACCCATTTTCCAGGTCTGGCTCTATAGCAATTAAAAATAAACATAGGGCACGTGACATTGAATTAGGTATAAGAGCCTAGAATAAATTACTTTATTTTGACAGAAACAGACAAAATAATTTAATTTTGTCGAACAATGAGAATAAAAGGAACCTAATTGCGACATTTCCAGTTATTAGAAATAACAAAATTGTGTTATATTGCAGAGTTGTGAGTTAGTAAGTGTACGGATATTAAAGAGGCGTGAACGTTTTACCGAGTTCCTAAAAGAAAGAGGTTATATATTCGTTAGATTTTTTTATATAACCAACTTCCCAAAGGATATATAGGTTACCTATTCATAGCAAATCGTATAATCGGCGATTCTGTTGCAATGAGACAACCGATCGACATGATTCAAACAGCATTATATGCGGATTGTTCCACAGAGATCTTCATCTCCCGAGATGAAATCTCTTGCTTTCGGACATTTCTTTAAATTCTTCCTTTGATTGCCTGGTATAGCCTGGTACACAAACATTTGAATATTATTTTTTTCTCAGCAAGGGAAACCTTTAAAAGGTACCCGACGCTGTGGGAGCGACACAGAATTATGTGGGATTTTTATCGCACTAAAACTCCCGTTGGCTATCCTTGGCGCTACAAAGAGGACTCCGGGATCTCCAAAGAAATGCAACCGGAGTCCTCGTTGCGTTGCCCTATCGTGCTCTTCCTAGGTGAACATGGCTGAGCGGCTGAGCCCATCACTCCGTCTGATCTTTACCAGGGTATATAACTACCGCCGTCCTTCCCAGGGTCGCCTGACCAGACGGTTCGCACTCTCACTCTAGCTGCCCGCCACCTTGGAAGCCTCCTTGTAATCACCTCTTTCAGCAGACAGGGGATACCGTAGCCCTATTTTGATCCCGGAACTACAGGGACGGCTGCAAAAAAACCCACAATGTGACTTTTATCCACGCAGGGGACTTCGGGATCTCCAACGGAATGCAACCGGAGTTCTCTGAGCGCGTCGCCCATGTGGAGCGTTGCCCATAAGAGCAATTAACTTTTCAGACCTTTGGTTGGTTACGATTTCAAACGTACTCTTCGGAGTCGTTGGCCGGAAGTATGAAAGTCCCACTCTTGCTGTCCGTAACCACGGTTGGGCAAAATTTATTCCAATTCGTTAAAAATATCTTTTGTTCAAAGGAAAACTATTTGAATGTCGAATAATAATTGTTATTCGATTAAAGATTGAAAATTAAAAAAATAAAAACATTTTTCAATTCAAAAATTTATTCGTCTATAAACTGTAAAAAAAATAGAGCCGTGAGTGTCCTGCTTAATGTTCTTCGGCTGATAACATGTATGTACCTATGTATACTGTAGTTTTTAAGTCTGAATTATTCAACATTATAAAAAATTAAGGGTCTTCAGCTGCATGCAGTGGAATCATAGAATTGATGAAATATAGCACCAAATCCTGGCCAAAGTTTGTTTGCGTAATTACAACTGATTCTGAGGTGGAAGAATGGTGCCTTTTCAGTATACAGAATTTCACGTCTCTTTTATTTTACTCTCTTGGCATACTCGTGGTATTCAGCAACGGTTTCATCCTCATGTTTTCTTTTTTAAGTTACTCAAAAAGTTTGATGACGATTTTGGACAACCTTTAATTTTCACGCCTTTAGCCTCACATTTTACACAAGTCATCAGAATGCTTTTTCCATTAGAAAATGAAGAGTCGTATTTGAAAAATCTGCCATGCAACAAGGTCAACGTCGTCTTTATACTATCTTGGTTCACCGATAGATTGATATTATCAATAGAACTGTTTAAATTAGGCTGTGACTCGCCTGAGTTAAAAGTCTTAATAACTACACCCACTTCCGAAATCCAAGAATACTTCAATATACTGATCAAAAGACGATGCGTACTGGTAAACAAAGTCCAAATGACTGTGGAGAGTATCCAGAAATTATGGAACTTACACAAAAAATATAATTACACAAAAAGTTAAAAGCCACTAATACCACCACGCAAATCGCCTTAATTTTTTTTCTTTCAATGCAATAAAACAAAGGAGCCGCAAAACACGTGTATCTAAATATTGGAAATGTGATGTAAATAAGGTGTAAAATTAAAAAAAAAATGAATTAACGAACAAATTATTGGAATTCAATTTAGTTAGGAATAAATTATTCATGAAAAAATTTAATCGCGAATAATTTAATACGAATAAAAATGTATTGGAATAATTACTCAAATAAAAAATATTCGAATAACGCTCAACTCTGCCAACCCCAAAAGCTCCCTGGCCGTTGGTCGCCCCTTACGAGCATCAAAGTATACCGTAGTTCTATTCCGGTCTCAAGAATACAGAAACTGTACATACTACCTAATACATAAAAACATCAGACCTATTTATTAAATTGTCAAACAAAGCAATAAAGTAAAATTTAGATTCATTCATATCATTAATTTAGATTCAGGTCATTGTAATAATATCGATTCACGACTTTCGACGTTTTTTCTTTGTTTTAAATAATGTAAATTCAGTACAAATTTTCATAATCAACGTGATGCCGCCGTCCCCTACTCAAGTACCTCGTCACGTACTAGACGTGATCAACCAACAACAGTTCGCTTAATGCAATCAATGCAAATACTCTAATAATAAACGACACATTAGTAATAATTTCGATCGGTAACGGTTGTGGTGAAAAGTGTGCATACTATAACATTTTTTTTTTCATGTAAGTACACAAAACTTTTTTCTATAGCTATTTATATAATATAAGATTGAATTAGGAAACAAGAATACCAGCTTCACCTTTATCCGGGCTTCCTAATCATAAACGCACTGGTTTCACTTAATATAAATATTTTTGTTTTTATTACCTAACGTGACTAAATAGATAATATATATCGTCAACCCATTATCGTTCTACTGCTGGGCCTGTGGCTTCTCTCAGAATGAGAGAGTATTAGGCCATAGTCCACCGCGCTGGCCGAGGCCGAATTGGTAGAGAAATAGGTGATGTCAGGATCTAAATTGGGGGTAGGGTTCTAAATCCACGCCCTAATCCCTTAACAAATAAATTCAACCACGAGTAAAATGTTAGAATATTTGTCGTAAAATTTCAGAGTTTATTTATTCTAGACCCTTAGTATAGAGAAAAGAAAACAATTTCAACGACTAGTCGACCGTGTTTTTCGCCGAGTGCCTTTCTACAGTACTCGTGGGATAGATTTGTTTCAATATTTTTACTGAGGGGCCTACTTTTATTCTGAAAAAAATGCAACGGGCCTATGGAATAGCATTACAGTTGTATGTTACAAGAACTATGCTTTTAAAATATAGATTTAACTTTTTTATAAAAAAAAATCGACTATATTAGGAATTTTCGGATAAAAATAGCTTAATTCAAGTAAGCTCTTAAATAATTGTTACATAATTTTGCATTATATATTTATTATATTTATATTGGATTTGTTATAATGCAAAATTATGTAAAAATTATGTACCGTGTTATTATATATATTATGTACATTTGCGTTGCTTGGTTTTAATGACATAGAGTAGGTAGAGTCCCATCTGTGCTTTACACTGTACATTATAATAAATAACTTGCTTTACTTAAGAAGGAAAAATCCGTTCTGGATTTTACATTTTAACCAAAGACATCTTTGTACATTTCGTATTTAATGCTTTAATATTAGTTGACACCAAACCATTTTCATAAAATGTTTCTTTTAGTTGTTGAAGGTTACTTCCAGTTACAGGTACATGTGTATGTCATGTTAAATGTTTTTTAAACGTAGTTGAATCCGCCGGTATAGCTATTAATCTAACCCAATGTACATATATGTAGTTGACGAAAAAAATAACATTTATTTAAAAATCCACGCAGTATGAGTAGGTGTCTTATTCTAAGTTTGGTTTTATATTTCTCTTATAAATAAGTCACAGGTTCTTTTAATCAATTTTAAATCGAAATGCGTATGCTACATAGGTATCTATATAAACATGTACGACTTTTTCACGTACAGTCAAAGCTCATTTAGGGTTTCCATATTCGCGTTTCCATATTTTTCACTATTCGCGTTTTCACTATTCGGGGGTATAAACTTGTGACCATTTTACTGTATTTGTGGCTTTTCTTTATACGCGGATGTAGTCACTATAAGTACCTAATAAGAAACGACGCTTACGCTTAAAACGATTGATTGCCATCAGTTTCAGTCCTTGTTTTTAATCAGACGGTTTTCTTTTGTGTTTATAATATGTAGATATTATATTGACAAAATGGTAACACAAAAATATCGGCAAAAAGAATTCTATATGAATTAAAAACCGCATATCGTGAGTACCCGTTAAGTATTAAAAGGTAACACAAAAGTATTATAACATATATATTTTTGGAATAGTTTATTTGCAACTTACATTTAATACCCATATTGTCCCTTAATTAAGTTCAATCGAGTGTACATTCAAAATTTGATTTCGCTAAAATCGACTAGGAGGGAATATTAAATCCGTAGTCCGTTGAAGATAAAACTACAAAAAGCGCTCAAAAGAAAACTTTAAATTAAATTTGAAATACTTACGTGAAGGTTTACAGATAGCAAACGATTTTTAAGATATTGATCCGTCTATGGAACGAAGTCTTATTTTATGAGGCAAAATAATGACCCAACTGTATGTCAATTAAAAAGGGTAAACAAGTAAAAATACACTCTTCCTCAATTTCTTGACTAAGCCTGATAAAATTGATAACTAATAATTGTAGGTAGGGATGAAATGCCTTGAAATAAATTGATTTCAATTCATTTAGGTATATATTTTTTACTCTCCGTTCTTCATTCGCGGTTTCTGTATTCGCAGCAGTTAGTTTCCCCCCATTAACGTAACTCCCGCAAATAAGAAGATTTGTCTGCATTTATGAAATGTCCCGTGGAGTCACCACGGTGCTTCTTAATTCTTACTTTTACTAATTTCTGTTGATTCATGTAATAAGTTTTTTAAAAAATAAATAATTCTACATACGACACTTACTGTTTTCAATATGTCCGTACCAATGTTCATGTAATTAAAAAATAAAAACCAGACCTGCAACTAATATTTTGTTTGCAAATACCAGTTAAAGTAGAAAGTACCTACTAAAATCAGCGTACTCTCCCTCATAATTTGGCCAGCAACTGTCTTATTTATATTTCAACTTTTCTGTAACTTCCAAATATAATAATTACATTTCAGAATATGTCGCCATCCACTATCACCGAGACTTCACTCCTCAACGAACCAGTGCAAGAAGAATTTCGTAGCGAGTATAACTTGAAATATAAGACAGAAAATAGCTTTCAAAAGGAAAACACACAACAGATAAGTCCCTACTATGATGAAACATTATCTCCAACTGATCCAAAGTTTCTCGCGAGTGTAAGAGAATGGGAGAAGAAGGCAGGATTTGTTACATCTATTAGATGGACGAGTGCTATACCTATTTCATTGTTCCATATAATTACCGTAACGTGGACAGCACACTCCATATACAATGGTAGCTTACCTAACTGGCAAACGGGATTGTTCGGTGAGTAGACTATTTCTATCTTGACGACCCGCGTCGCAGTCGGTCACCATATTTGTCGACACGACAGTGAGTTTAGGATTCGATCCCCGGCGAACCAATTCAATGGTACTTTTAGATTTCAGTTATGGGTCACAGTGTATTTGCATTTGTCTTTTTGTGTGTCCATAGAAACCACGACACGGAAGAAAAATCCAGTGTATAATATAGAGTAGAGTCATATTTTTAAAATTTCATGACACAGATTGCAGGCTTAAAAGAAAAGCTAATTCACTTCTGTCTTATCATCTCGGAGCCTAAAATACTCAAGAAAGAATCATGGACAATACGTTTGTTTGTTGATTTAAACAAAATTTGAATATAAAAATTCTTTGTTAGTGAACAAAGAATGTTTAGATTTCATTCTAAGGGGTCAAAAGGGGATGACCAAAGTGTTTCTATCGTTAAATGGCAATGAACTGCCGATAATTATATTCCACAAAATAAATCAATACTTTAATTAAGGTTCAAGGAAGAAATGTGACTAATTAACTTAATGTCTTTCAATAAGTTTTGTTTACACTTTCCTAAACGTTTATTAATAACTTTAATTAATTTCTAATACTCACATAATTTAAGAAAAATCAGTGATGAAATGAAATGAAATGATGAAAAATGAAAAACCTGCGTTTGAACCTCGGTCCTCACAATCGAGAGGTTAAGTTTCAACCATTAGGCTATCACTGCTCGATAAGCATAGGCCTCCCCGACCCCTTCAGCAGTGCACCTCAAAAGGCTGATGGATGGATATGAAACTAAGAGAATTCCGCAAAATTGATAGCGGCTCATAACTCATTGCGCCCATAGCCTTAGCAACGTTTGTATTATTTGCAGCATTCTTTCTGGGAGAGCTAGCTGGTTTTGGTGTAACAGCAGGAGCGCATCGCTATTGGACTCATAAATCATTTAAAGCGAAACTGCCATTACAAATATTTTTTCTTTTTTGCTACTCCATGGCTGGACAGGTAATTACACAACATTTTAGGTGACATCTTTCAATAACCCCACTTTATTTCGAAAGGAGTCGCTACTCGTTCTAGTATCTCGTACAAGGGTTACGAGACATTTAGAGAAAGCAGAATGTGTGAAGAGACAGATCTTCGTGTAAAAAATTATGTAAGTAGGCTTTGCGAACTTTTATTCCCCGTCAAAATTTTTCTAAATAGGTGGCCAGCGAATTCTACTTCGGCCCCGAGCACCCCAACTCCGGCACTGTATTAAAGTTGAACTCGGACAGTAAAAACACTCAAAAAGTCACAGGTATTACCTACAACTTTGAATTTTATAATTGGTCGGTATATCGTAATTATGAATAACCTACGCTAAGTGATATATTAAAAAAAATGTAGAACTCTTTATGTTTCGGCTCCTCGTCGGTGGATCCATCGCCACGTTGACAAAAATATGGAAATATACTGAAGACGACGACTTCTGTAACAGTGAGCACAGTTATAGTATTTTAAACTTTTTTCAGTCTTTTACTATCATGTATCATGTGAAAGACCTGTAAACAATAGGTAGGTATATAACATTTACCTACAAAAGCAAGTCCTCGGAAATTGGACTTCAAAATGTTAGCAAAGTGCAAAGGCCGTACCTACCCTTGATTGATAAATTTCAATTTCATATCTATGTAGGTAAAATTTTAAACGCGTTTACAGCGAAACGGGTCTTTATCGACGGGCTCACGATTTAACCGCTATCGGATCGATTAACTTTACAGATTTAGCACACATTTCCAGGAAATCTCTAGTAATACGTAGATACCGAAAGCTCCAATATTTTAGCTACGCCGTCATATTTTCCTTTAAAAAAATAAATGTTAAACCAGTTAAAACTCAATTTTCAAACGACAGCTTTTCCGAAAAAAAAATTGTACTCATTTCAGTCTAGAACGAAGACAGCCGTATTCCTAAAGATTATAAAAAATGGTTTCCTGTTTTAGACGACTAAAACCACTACAATCTTTTCGCTCAATTGGACGGGCGACTTACACTACAACCTGAAAATTAGCGCATAGCTTGTGTAAATTGACGACCCCATTTGTCAGCGGGCTGACACGCAATGGATTCCGGGTTCGGTCCCCGGCCAGATTTCTGAATGATGAATTTAGATGCTATTTAGATGTTTGTGTCTTGTGTTTCTTGTGCCAGTCCATTCCGCTCGCGACGCAGAAGAAAATCCTAGTTTGGGAGTATGAGTATCCGAAGCGTTATTATTTTAATAAAGTATTTCACGGAAATATTAGTAAATAAGTAATAATAAGTATAATAATAGTAAATACCCAGGGTCTGTAGGTTTGAGTCTTAGCAAAATCAATTCAATGAAATTAATCAGTTCAAAATTATTTTAAAAAATCGAGCTTCTAGACGATAATACCTCCTTACTTACTGAAACGATCAATTTTAATAATTTATTTAGCAAATATGTAATAGTCAATTTTATTATAATTCTCTTGATAACTTCATACATAACCTACTGGTATAAGCATAGGGTCAGTCATTGTTACTTTTATTCAGTTCATAGGTATAATATACTTTACCTACATCATTTTAATTCATTTACCCAAGTGATGAGTAGGCTGAAGTGGCAATGGGCAAGGCCACATCGTTCGTAGGACAGATAAGCGATAGGGTAGAGGAGTCCTCGAATGGAGGCTACGATTGGCAAAAGAAATGCGCACCCTGTAGTTCCGGGACCAGATTAGGGCTACGGCATCTCCTGCCTGTCGTAAGAGGCGACTAAAAGGGGCTTCCGGGGTTGCACACGGCTAGAGTGGGAGCTCGATCCGTTCGGTCAGGCGATCCCGGGAAGGGCGGCGGTGTGGTCGCATACCGTCGTAAAGACTAGTCGGAGCGGTGGGCCCAGCGGCCCATCTGGGAGGAACCCTATGGGGCAACGCGTTCAGAGGATTCCGGTTGCGGTCGTTTCGAGGTCCCGGAATCCTCTTTATAGCGCCGAGGTCGGCCACCGGGGGGGTTTTTGTGCGGCAAAAATCCCGCATAACCCTGCGTCGCTCCCACGGCGTCGGGTACCTTTTGAAGGTTTCCCCCTCGAGAACAAAAAAAAAATATTTCGTACATGTACACAAAAAAGTTCAAGTTTTTGTCAAATGTAGATGTATCTATATATAACTTACAGAATAATTTGTACAACTGGGTGCGCGACCATCGCCTACATCACAAGATGTCGGAGACTTCAGCCGATCCCCATGATGCTAATCGTGGTTTCTTCTTCTCGCACGTAGGATGGCTTATGATGAAAAAGCACCCACATGTACTCAAGGAAGGAGCTAAAATCGACATGAGCGATATTGCCAACGACCCCCTTCTTAAGTTCTATAACAAGTAAGATTTATCTTTAAAATACTTCTTACTTTAGAGGGATATGACCTCTAACGTTCGAATCCCAAGGTATCATCACCAATAACAACCACCACTGTTGTTATTATGCGGATTATATATAAATTTCAGAAATCCAACAAATCTACGTCTACTACCATGTAGGTACAGGCACTTTGTAATGTTTTTGGTAAATTTCATCACCTATTGTATCTATTTCAAATTGTTAGTTGTTACTTTTCTTTTTTCAGATATAACTTAAACAGATAATTTACTTCTTTTTGTGTATTTATCCATTATTAACAAAAATACTAAAAATTAATACAAAAGATACAAATGCCATATATCCGAACGATTTTTTTTCAGATACTTCAATGTCTTCAAACTATTGATTTGTGTGGTATTACCGGTCGTGATGACCGTGGTGTGCTGGAAGGAGTCTTGGGTCAAAGCGATCCAAGTCCAAGCATTTATACGCTACATGCTAAGCCTCAATTTTACCTGGTCAGTCAACAGTTTTGCCCATCTGTGGGGGAACAAGCCATACGATCGGTAAGAATCACATTACCATAATTATGATGGATGTGTAACGTGTAATACCTACTAACATAGCTAATAAGTAATACAACTTACAATATTTATTATTATTTTTATATGGACCTTGTCTGAATTAAATAATTAAAATTAAATTTTGCATCTATTAAGTATCTATCTAGTAAAGAAATAAAATGTAGTTTCTACAGACAGAAAAACACCTAAAGTTGTCAAAACTTAAGTCGACCAACTTTCATTTTGTAGGTAGGTATAGGTAAGTATTTGCTCCACTTAAATAATAAATCGCTTATTAATTATTCATAATTAGAAAATCTAAATTTAATTCTAATGTCGTATTAATTTATTTACATTAAATTTTACGCAAAAACATTGCTCCTTAATTTTTCTATTAATGATAGTTTTTTTCTACGTATAATAACTACCTATTATTATTAATAACGTAACCTCATTATTAGATAATCCAGACTTATTAAATATGAATAATTAATTGGCGATTAATTATTTTAGTGGACCAAATATAATTTCAAAGGAGAAAAGCGATTTTTGGAATTTAAAAAAAGGGCGCCAACTTTTTTACGGCGTTGGCGTAGACTGTTTCAGCATACAGGTAAAATAAAATTAAAGATCAGAGAGACAATTTACACATTTCACATAGATACACTCATTTTCAGGGCATAAAATACCTAATTACATTTTAAAACGTAAAACGTAGCGTAAGATAGTTTGAATTGTAGCTAATGTTTAGTTGCGGTTTTATCTATTGAATATGGAAAGACAGGCTACTTCGATATGTGCAATAAAATATTTATGTTATTTTAGGAGTATAATGCCAGCCGAAAATTTTTGGGTATCGATTGTAGCAGCAGGCGAAGGTTGGCACAATTATCACCACACGTTCCCCTGGGACTACAAAGCAGCGGAATTACCTTACTACGTGAACCTCACCACATTGTTATTGGACATGTTTGGCAAAATTGGCTGGGCCTATGATATGAAGCAAGCCTCACCAAGCCTCATTCAAGCAGTTATCGACAAAAGGAATCTTAAACATTCAAATTGACCAATCAAATAATTATTATTTCACAGTTCAACAAAATCGTCGCTGGAAATCAAAACCGGCATAATGGAAATTTTTCACCAAAGCGCTTTAAAGTTTTCGTACGTAGAGTAGATTGGCTCTTGATCAATAAAAAAAGGAAAATACGTTTTTATTCCAGCATAGACTAACATTAATATTGTTTGTTAAATATAACTGAAATGAATATTTGGTTACAACTTTGGAAGACATTAAAAAAAAAATAAGCAATGGTAGGTAAATGCGCAATCTTACCACACTGGGTTCCTGGACGTTGCGCACTCGTATTCCTAAGACTGCGCATTATGAAAAAGAACTTAATAACTTAGAATTATCTATGAAGAACTTATTTTACGTGCTTAAATCAGATTTAAACGACCCGATGCCTATGCACGCTGTACATTTACAAGACATGTACAAAACACGTAGGGATGGATCCTATCTTCTTCCAAAGAAGATTTTTAGGTTTTTATACGCCTTTTTTCTTTTTTTATTTAGAACCTCCTTATTTTATTTTTCAAACTGTTGTGTTGTGTATTACTAAGTACATATTTCAGATTACATAATAATAAGTTACCTCTTGTATACTGTTTTGTAAAAGTCCGATTTAGGTATTTATTTATTTATTTATTTATTTATTTATTTATTTATTAGGATTACCAACATAAAATACAGCAGTGCACTTAGAGGTATATACATTTTTATACATATAAAATAATTAACTGTTTTTACAATTACAGGTAACCACAACATGCATTTAATATATTTGACATTATTTTACTTACAGACTATAAATATTACAACAAAAAGAAAATTACACAGAAATAACAATTAAATGACCAAATAGGATAATTAAGGTAGGAGGTACGTTAAACGTTTGTCAGTTTTTTGAGCTTGGCTGAAAAAGTGGAGTGACTGTCATGGTGGATATCTAGATGTAGGTTGTTTATGATAAGTTTGTTATACAGACGAGAAACACGAATCATCGGTGTACTGCTACCTAGATTTGTCCTGCAACGTTTTACGTAGAATAAGCTGCACGGTTTTCTGGGTATTCGAGTAGGAACGTTGTATTTTAATCTTTTTAAAAGTGAGGGACAATCGATGACGCCATTTATTAATTTGTAAAGGAACATTAGGTCTAGGTGGGATCTACGCGTGGATAACTCTTGAAGATTAAAGTATTTAAGTCTGTCTTTGTATGTGAGTACAGCTCTAGGTACTTTAAAGCGGTACGATAGAATACGAACGAATTTCTTTTGAACCCTCTCTATTCTGTTTATATGAGACTTGTAGCTTGGACACCATACAATACTTCCGTATTCAACCTTGTTTCGCACGTAGGTGTTATAGAGCTGGATAATAGCGGCAGGCTTTTTGAAGCTTCTTGTGCATCTCAATATAAAACCTAATGATTTATATGCATCAGTTGTAATTTTATCTATGTGATATGAAAAACCTAACTTACTATCCATGAGAACACCAAGATCGCGTATAGAAGTAACCTCCTCAAGTTTATTATTGGCTATGAAATATGACGTTTGCAATTTATTCCGTTTTCTGGTGAATTTTATATGATGACACTTTGAGCTGTTAAGATACATTTTATTTTTATTACACCATTCGTGAATGCTATTTATGTCATCCTGTAAGTATTTTGCATCTGATGTGGTAAGAATAGGTTTAAGTAACTTGAGATCATCGATCGGCAAATAGATAAACTCGACTGTGTTTAACAACATTAGTTATATCATTAATATAAACATTAAAGAACAAGGGTCCCAATATTGAACCTTGAGGAATTCCCGACAACGCAGTAAAAGGTCGAGATTGTTTACCGTGCACTACAACTCTAGAGAAACGATTAGTGAGGTATGACTTACACCATTCAAGAATTTTGTTAGTTACTCCTAAAGCATTTAACTTTTTGACGAGGAAGTTATGGTTTACTTTATCGAACGCCTTAGAAAAATCTGTATAAATAACATCTACTTGCTTATTTTGATCCATAGATTCTTTAATGTCTGATGTGAAAAGCACTAAATTCGTAATACATGATCTTTTTGCCATAAAGCCATGTTGCTTTATAGTGATGTGGTTTTTGATGTGAGTATACATGACAGTGTGCACCATTGACTCGAATAGTTTTGATATTGCCGATAAGATAGAAATTGGCCTGTAATTGGTTACACATTTTCTATTACCATTTTTCAACAATGGCACTACCCTTGCTTCTTTCCATTTATCAGGAAATATGCTTTCTTGAAGTGATCTGTTAAATAACATCATCAGTGGATAAGCTAGATATTCAGCACAATTTACTAAAAAGAGCGGATGAATATTGTCTGGACCCGTACCCTTTCGTATATCAAGTTTTCTCAGCTTTTTTTTCACTTCCTCAGATGTAAATTGAATTTCTGCTATGATGTCAAGTGGTTCATTTAGAGGCGTAAAATTGTGTTCATTATTTTGATCACCGCCATTATCTTCTTCATATACTGAGGAGAAATGGCTCGCAAACATATCTGTAATAATCTCGGTATCAGATGAAGTATTTTTTGATAATGTCATAGTGTTTGGAATCGGTGAAGAGTTTTGTCGCAGATTTTTTACATAAGTCCAGAATTTTCTAGGATTTCGTAGTAAATCAACTTCTATTTCCGCTATATATTTATTATAACATTCTTTAATAAGTCTGTTGCAGTCAATTCTCAAATATTCAAATTCTATTTCGTCTAGAGGATTTTTGTATTTTTTAATTTTTTTGTGGTATTTAGTTTTTTGTCTCATTAAGTATATTAGGTGCGATGAATACCAGACTGGGTAAGAGCCACTTCTAGAAACAGTCATGGGAACGTGAAGTTTGATTGCATCGTGTAGAACGTCGTAAAATCTTTTCACCATGTCATTCACATTATTACAAGAACCAAATTCATTTATCCACGATATCGTGCTCAGATAATCCCTTATTGATTTGTAATCTGCTTTATAAAAATTAGGTCGCGAAGAGTTCGATACAGTGTTAATTTCCTTTATAATATTCATTTTTATGTTAAGAGCCGGATGAAATTTGTCTATTTTTCTTATTGGGAATTGACATTCAGATATCTCTAGGACCTCTTGGTTGCATAAAATTAAGTCTAGTATTTTATTTTGAAAATTATGAACAGAATTAAATTGTTTTAGGTCGTGTAGTGTTAAAAAGTCAACAAATTTACAAAGGATTTCACGATTCGCATACCCAGAAGGTTCTACACTGTTTAGATGTTCACTACTATTATGTAGCCAAGTTATATCGCTCATATTGAAATCCCCAGCTACCAGTGTGTGCCGATAATTATTAGATGATTCCAAGATTTGGTTGGCTTTATCAAGGAAGATGTTAAGGCTGTTTTTTGTCACGGGTGGCGGCAAATAGACAGCACACAATCTTATAGGCGTAGGATTTTTGCCTGATTGAACGGAAGCGGAGGCGGTAGATACCGTAACCCAGAGGTCTTCACATTCACTTTCCCATTCAATTTCTCGCTTTGACACTAGTTGGGTAGATACAGCTATCAAGACACCACCCCCTTTTACTGCACAAGTAGAAGTAGAAGTCTCGCGATCCCGCCTGTATACGACATAATTGTTTTCAAAGAGTTCAGAGTCGAAAAATCCACTATTCAGCCATGTCTCTGTAAATATGTAAACATCATAGGTATGGTTAAGTATTTGTTGACGTACCTCCACCGCATTAGAAACTAGCCCTCTTACATTTTGGTAATAAATATTTATATGATCAATTAACATAAAAAATGAGATGATTCTTTACAATAAGCAGATAGAGAAAGGATAATGAAATACGTAACAATAATAAATAGCAAACTCCAACTTAATATATTTTATATATTATTTAACTACTTTAATTGAGATAGATCTAGTATGCTTTTAATTAATTTGTATTCGGATGTTTCAGTCTTTCGCATAAATATTCTTCCCCCTTTAACCCAGACAAATTTGTAGCCCAGCTCTTTTGCCTTAATTCGCGCAGCTGCGTGGATAGCCTTTTGTGTGGGCGAGAGATGTTCCACCACAAAGACTGGTTTTTTAGCACCGCTGATACCAAGATGACTTGTGTTGAGCTTATCAGTTATACTATTGGCTTTCTTATTAAATTTTAATGTGGCCGCTAAAAATTCGTCTCGTGTTCTAGGTGAGCTGAGTTTTACAACAACAGACCTAGGGCGTTGGCTTTCGTTGTTTATTTTAGCAACTCTTGTGCATACGTGAATATCGGATTCGTTCAATTTATAATTTGCAATGTTAGCTATTTGTTTCGTAATAGTAAGTAGATTTTCTGTTTTATGTTCGGGGATGTTTTGTATTTCTATATTGCATGCCCGGGAATGCTGTTCCATACGAGCTATCCTGGAGTTAAGTTCAGTAACTGTCGATCGCAGTGATGTGTTCTCAGTCTCCAACAAACTGATTTTGGATGTTTTTATTTCTAAGTCGGTTTTTATAACGTCCTGTTGTTTTTCAATAGCAGATAAGGAATCTGACACCTGTTTAAAATTGTCTAGGAGTTCTTTAGTTTTTACCTCGAACAGATGCAATATACTGTTTTTAAAACTATCGAGCACAGTTTCTAATTCTTCCCTAACAATAAGTCGAACGTACTCTAATGAGACGTCTTCGGATGTATAGGTTTGTTCGGTATGACCTCCTCTTCTAGAATTTACGTTCAGTAGTATTTCGTTTTGTTGGTGTTCCATAAATTGCTGATTTGAAGGTCTAACTGGTGTATTCGTGTTGTCCGTTTTAGGCAGTTTACTACAACAGCCAGGACATAACCATTTAGACTTATATTCTTCAGTTAGGTCCTTATACGATTTTTTTATATTGACACAACTCAAATGATATTTGTATTTGCAATATTGGCAACTAAGTGTATTTGGTGATGATGTTAAACGTTCACAACAACCAAGTTTAATTTTCGCCTGCGACATAATAATAATTTTAATAATAAAGTTTACTTGCACTAAATAGAGTATCAAACGAGGCACGGTAGCAAGCACGCTCGCTCGATACAACGGTATAGGATAGGTATAGGATATAGGTAAAGTTTACAGTGTTTGTATCTGGTGGTGGCTACTAGATAGTACAGCTGCAAGGGCTTTATTCGATTAGGCACAATAAAATGTATATTATTTCATTACAATAAACTAAAACAAAAAAGTCTGTGTGCGTAATGTCCATAATTGGTCCGTGTCCATAATAGGTGCACTTACCTTAAATAGTTCTTGTCTAAGTATTCTATGTAAAGAGCACATTCAATGCAATTTATCCACACCATCTTGTTAATACAATATATATAAGATTGTATCTTTAAAAGTATTTTATTTTCTCACCTAATCCCCATGGAAATATACCATATAGGTAGCTACGTACATTTAAATAAGAATAACGATCACAATAACCCTAGCTTATTATTGTTAAAAATATTCGACCAAATCAGCGAATGTTTGGCTATAAGACTAGACATGCCAAGATTTTCTAGATTTCGATCCGAAAATCTCAATTTATAGCTTGTATAAAATTGTACCTATACATACACCCATATATGCATATTTTAAATCTTCGATAGCGGGATTTAGAATACAGCAGCGCCATCTTTTGATAAGCAACAGGAAGCAACCACATATGTTAAGGACTGGAGTCCATCAAAGCAGAAATGCGACGAGCGGACCTAGTGGCGTAGCGCGGATCAATTTTACGTAGGTGAACTCCTATCAGCGAGCCCTCTTTACTATGATTCCCAACAACTATCTAGTAAAGCTCAAAAAAAAGTTCAAAAAATCTTATTTTTTACAAAAAACATAGAATGAGAATACCCACAAGTTGTCGACATGGTATTTTCAGAGAAAAAACAGATTGCATGATTCCATTGTATGGTGCCCTTGAAAATGCCTCTTCCTCCAGATCCTATGAGGCCCCTGTGAGGGACGCCGCTAGTTCTCCCTGCGGCCCAAGTCGTGCGACTTACACGCTAAACAGCTCAATTTCGCTATAGCCAGTGCACATCTCCGCTTCAGTAAAAGCAATACGCCTCTACGCAGTTTCGGTGGATACCCTCTAAATGAAAAACCTTCTGTTTCCGCTTAAAACATCTCCGCACATCTTCGCTTTGGTAGAGTCTGGGCCTTATTTTGTGCATTCCAGCGTCTTTAAGTAATGAGAAGAAGTCTTAACGAGAATACTTACTATGAGAAGAAGTCTTAAGAGAATACTTACTCAAAATACAAAGTTTGATTATGAAAGTTCTAAATCTTTTCAATCGCCATAATTTCAACGTTGTTTTTTAACACTTGAAGGTAGATTAACATGCTTTTAGATGCAGGGATGCTCATAATCCCGTACTCTTTTCAGCACCCGTGACAGCTATTTCTGAAAGCTTGATGTCTTTGAAATAAGTCGCCTAAAAGGGGAGTCGATTTTCAAACACGACAGCGCAAGGTTCAAACCTTGCCAGGGAGGCACATGCTTGCTACGACGCAGATGATTAATACCGCGAATCATCTTCCTATAACCAATCATGCAGTGCAGCAACCTGAAATTTCTAAATTAAAATATTCAGTAACAACACACATCAAATTGTACAAAGCTTTTAATTTCTGAATAAATTTATACAGTACTCTCAATTACTTTACAGATTTTTTACTATCAATATTTTCTACATTTTGACAATTATCAATACAATCATTTAAATAACTATGTTGAAAGTAATATAATTGTAAAATAAAGTCTTTTAACAAAGATTAAGGCTATTACAATTCAAAAGGTTTCTATAACTTATTAACAATAAGGCCAAGAAAAACTTAAACATAAAGCAACATTTATACAGCCATAAGCTTGTGAAACTTAAAGTATTATAAGAATCATACTTTACTTTAGAAACAATTCTTAAATTTAGAAATAATAGTACATCAAGACACTGCCAGATATTTGACTTAGGAACTAATCAAACCAACATCAACCAATCCCATTTTGGTCTGGCGTATGAACTAGAATAAAATAATAAATAAATCTATCCCGATTTTATTTAATATATTTAAAATAGTAAGTTATGCTTCTAAAATCATATATTATTACTAAACAGTCTAACAGTAAAGTTTTAAATTAGTTCTTAATGTTTTTTTATATACATACTATTGATCTATAATTAAAATTCCAAACAATTATTATAACAAAGAAATATTGTATAATTAACAGCAAATATAATTAAGCCAGAAAGATTTATGGTATTCTTACTACTGTGTGCTAAAGTAAAAGACAAACCATAAACTAAATAAATGAAATTTTAAATAGGCCATATTTTTAGTAAAAAAAAAATATGAATTTAGTTAATTGTGTCCAAAACACTAATTGTTGATTACCTCAGACAAGCACACCAAATGCAAATGCAAGATATTAGATAAATCATAATCTATTTTTACTGATGCAATAGCTAAAAGCTATTTATAATTATGTATGTGTGTTTGTTTAGATGTTTAATGCAAGCGTGAGCATTTAGTTTATGATTCAGACTGTAAGCAAATATTGTGACTTGTGTATTGAAGAAACTAATGTCTTCTAATCTATTTCAATGGAAATGGTTTGAAAAGCCACCAAAAGTGAATACTGCACTTAATTTTGAAGGAATTGATATAGAAAACAAACATGTATTCTACTTGATTGTAAGAAGTCACTGCGGTCTGTGGATATCTGTCACAAACCTCATATAGAACAGTCTCTTTCTGAGGCAAATGACAGAAATGTTCTACACCTGAGAATCAGGATGCCTCATATGTCCAAAAGCCAGTAACCACACCCATTTGCTTAAGCACAAGAACTGCTTTACACTAGTCAGGGCAGTAAAACCTTTCTGGTTGAACCATACCATTCACTCTAAGTACATTATTTGTGATAAGTCAGCACATAATTTCAGTCTTCAACAAGTTCATACACGCTTGTCTGAATATGGTTTTCAGTTTCCATTCTGTTACACTCACTGGCTGTTTTCAGCTCTTTTGTAGGCCTGTTATTTTCATCCTTAGATGATTTCCTCTTTAAGCTTAGATTTCTTTTAGAATGGGTACCATTTGTATGATTTTCATTGTGTGACTCCTTTCTCTTTTTAGATCTCGTGACAGTTATGTCTAAGTCTGAAGAATCTTCATCGAAGCCAACATAGATCGGGAAAGCACGACCACTTCTAGTAGATCTTATTGGTTGAATTCTTGTTGTCTCTTCAACTATTTCCAGTGGTGGCGGCCAAGCGGCCATATTTACTGATAATCTAGCTTGACAGTAACTATTCAGCGACATTATTTTTATGTAAACAGCTAAAGTCCGAGCTTTCTCGGCTGGGCTAATTGTTGGTGGTAACAAGCTCCATGGCAGCCTCCTATCTCTTACATTCAAGTATCGCCTCTTCAAACAAACTTGAGGGGACGATTTATTATCAGCTCCTTCAACCTAACGAAAGTGCAATTTATCAGAATAGAATAATATAAATACTTATGGCATAGAATAAATAACGTAATATTTTTAATTACTTTATTCTAAACTTACTTTACGACGCATTATTTCATCGTCTTTAGCTGTAGATTTTGAATATTTGAATGCTTTAAGGAGATCCAACATTTCTTGTTTACTTAAATTTTCCTCGTCCATGCCATATTCTACAAAAATTAAACAGGTATTTTAAATAAAAATTGATAATTAATGATATTGGTGCCCAACTGTGGGCATTATTTAACCATAGTAGCCATTATCCGTACCGGTTAATTGATTTCTCATTGTATTTTCCGAATCGCAACTCTCATCCGAGGATAAAACAGATTCCATCGTAAATTCAGACACAAAGCACCTAATTGACAATTTATCTACTTTTTAAAATCTACAAGAAATGAAATACATCCTATATTTAAAGGTTTTATATGAGATTGTAAATATTGAGATTCCTATTATTTACAATCTTGCCTAAAAATTTAGTTACTCCAATTTGACATTTGTGTAAACTATAGTGACATTTGTAATTTCCTTTTCGAGAGGTCTTCTGACTTCCACTATTCATATGCGCGCCTTTGCTGCCTTGGATTCTTGGCTATTAGTAAGCCATTTAATTTATGGCTTTTTGCGCTATTTTTGGTATGAAATTTTGAAGTAATGTAACTGTTTCTTTAGATTTCAAATAAATTATTTAAATTCAAATAGTAATATTTACAACTTTTTTTAAATATTTTAATAAAACCTACATCGTACAACCTATTTAAAATACGATTATTAACAAGTTGTAACACTCTTTTGTGCATCTGTGATAGTTTGTTTATTCTGTGGTGTGCGTAAATTTAATTGAAATATAAATCTAGAGTTATCTCTAGTCTCTAGACTTTTATTATTTTTATTTAAAAGTTTTATGTCATGATAAATAAATGTTTATTTATGTTTTTCATAAATGGAAACGTGGTTTGAAAATAATTTTATTAAAAATGGTCAACTAATATTATAATCTGAAAGTATGTCATTGTGGTATTTCTGATGGAGGAAGAATTGAGGTGTTTTGTTTGCAAAGAATTCTATAGAGAGCCAGTGCTTCTACCCTGTGGGCACGCACTATGCCGCGCTTGTGCTGTCAGCCTCCAGAGTCATGTACACGAATCAGACAACGCTTCGGCTGCAGCAACAGACTACCAAGAGGCAGATAAGGCATCCGTCTCTAGTGAAACTGACAGCGGAGTCGTTTGTGGATCAAGGCCTAACAGTTACGCGGGAACCCCGGCCGCGCCCGCTTACGCTAGCGCAGCATTCAGTTTAATTTGTCCGTCGTGTAACAAGCAAGTGTTTTTAGACGACAATGGAGCCGAAGGTCTGCCGCCCTTTCGTGTTATGCGCACAATTGTCGAACGATTCGGCGGAGTTACTGGCGCTCCGCCAGCTGAAGAAGCATGTCAGATGTGTGAAGGAGAGAGGCGCGCCGCGGTAGTGAGGTGCGAGCAGTGCTCGGTACGGTACTGCGCGGCGTGCCGGGACGCCTGGCATCCCACTCGCGGGCCGCTCGCTCAGCACGAGCTGCGGACCCTGGGCACCACTTGCTCAGACCATGGCTCACCGCCAGTGCTATACTGTAATACATGCTTAGTGCCAATATGCCAGCGTTGCGTGGCTGAAAGGCATTCTTCTCACGAAACACAGTCGTTACCTAGTGCAGCCAGAGCCCATAAGGTATGCCATTATGTTTTGTGAGTTAATAATTATTTTAATTTCTTAAAATCTATTTGCTAATTTAATGACTTTTGTTTCAGACTGAACTATCGCAATCACTTCAACTATTATCTGAAGAGGCTAAAGCTATGACTGAATATATTCAATTAGTTAAAGGATCAGGGGATAAAATTAATGTGAGATTTTATAAACATTTTTTAAATATTGAACAATGTCACCTTTTACTGTATTGAATCTAATATTTTTTATTATATTTTCACATATAGGAGTCATGTGAAGAGTTAGAAAGGCAAATAGACCAAGTGTGTTCAGAGATAACTCGTGCCATAGAGAGAAGACGTGATGAACTAATCAGGGCAGCTAGGAATACCCGCTCTCAAGCAGTTGCCAACATGCGGTCACTAACTTCCCATGCTGCTCACAAACTACGAGAGGCTACGGCACTGCTACATTTTTCTATAGAAGCACTTAAGGAATCAGATCATGCAGCATTTTTGCAGGTATGTATAGCTTGTCATCTCGGCTGAGAAGACAACATACAGATTGGACATAGTGGACTTGGGAAGTAGAGTAGTTTGTACTCTGAATGGCAAATTTAAATGTTTGTTCTGAGTCTCAGTGTAAATACTATAAAGAAAAGCAGCTAGTATGGAGCTGAGAGGGTAGAAAGCACTGTTATTATCATGTATGTTACCTGCACCGGGTAAATAATACAAAAAAAAATGCAATGTAAATTAAAAAAACAAGTATATATACAAATGTACTCTAAAAGTAGTAATTTGGCACTTATTGACCATTACTTAAGGTGCAAAATAGTTTTTGCTTTTATTAAGGTAGAGAGCTATGATAATATTGTATTACATTCTTAGAAACATTTTTCTATACATTCAGTTTGCATTCTTAATAGCTAAGTATGCAAAACTACACTAACTACCTGCTTTATCAGGAACACTGTATCAGATTACCAGTAAGTACTAAATATTATTATTGTTTGACACACTTTTTCCAATAAATGCCATAGATATTGTTTATCATTGATAAGATATGACATGTAATGGTATTGTGTTTACTTATTACTCAAGATCTACCACAAAGCTGCAGAGATTATTTGATATCTTTGTATACTTGAATTTTATTGTGACAATATAATAATACAACTTATTGTAATTTAATACTATGAACTTCCCCATTACACTGTGTTTTCAATAGTATAGGAATAATAATATTAGTCAAAAATTATGACGACTAATTCTACCAAGTATGTGAGATTGAAATAAAATACATACTTCATGAATTTGAAAGAATGGGAACGTTTTGATGCAAAAATATACTGTATTATTTATGAATTGTTTTGGGTTCGGGTTTTCAATTTTGATATCTGATAATAATTTTAGAACAATTTTTTATTAATGTCAACAGCTTTATGATCATTTCCAATCAGTGCAGAATTTAAAATACAATTGCAGATACTGAAAATAGTACATATTTTCTTAATATTTTAGTATAAAAGCTCACAACTAGATGTATTCGTTTCGAACTAGTTTTCGTTCAAATAGTAATACTAGTTATTACTATTTGAACGAAAACTCATAAAATATGTTAAATTATAAATATTACTACAAAAAAGAACCGGACTACTGATTTCAGTCCAGTTTTTTTTTTCATAATAATATCTTCTTGGTACCTTATAATGCGTGTGATTTTTACAGGTTGGCAATATACTAAACGCTCGAGCGCAAGACACGGCGTCCAACCTACGCTCGTCGCTGGAGCCGCCTCCCGCGCCGCCAGCGCTCACCCTCGACATCGAGCCCGTCCTTAGAACCGTCCGAACTATTAACTTCGTTGAATGCATACGTGAGTTTGTACTTTCCTGGCCATGTGCTTCTATCAAATAAAGTGCATTGTGTGTGTGACGAGCTGTGTGGCAGAGCAAACACTTGCTAAGAGTTCTGGTTTCGATCCCTGGCCAGACAAATATGTGAATGATTTTTGATAACTGTTCTTAGTCTGGATGTTTGTATATTCGTCTTTATGTATGTCCATGCCATTCATAACACCTACACCGTTGTGTAGGACTATGAGACCCGAAAGTGCTTTAATCATTAATGCGTATATCTAGGTATTATTTACATTTTTATAACTTACAGTTTCATTAATACTGTGATTAATATTTTACATAAGTCACTGAAAGTGGCACTGAAATTGCACTATAATTTATTCTTACAATAAAATGCCCTAATATTTTAAACAATGCATATTCTGTTTGATGAAATTGCAAAAAATAATCTTTTCAATTGTAATTAACTACTTACATTGGAATGCAGCTCCAGAAGAGGAAATGAAAACATCAGGTATTTAACCCATTGTTTAATTTCATATTTTAATAACATGCATGTTATTGTGGTATAGTTTTGTATGTATTTAAATATAATGTACATTTTAGTGATGGTATAACGAATGCCATTATTTGCACATTCGGGAAAGCGAACGTTTGTTTTTTTTTTCAGTTTTAGTGTAGGGAGCCAGAGGATCTAGTTTTGGGGATATTTTTTATTAGGTCGCCCAACTGCAGTTCGAAAAATTAGCCAATGCGAATATTCGTTGCATCATTAGTACATTTAACAAACTGAGAAGGTTGATAGACGTATTTGTACTCGTCCCTGTAGTTCGGGGATCAGAATAGTACTACGGCATACCCTGCCTGTCGTAAGAGGCGACTAAAGGGGCTTCGAGCAGTGGGCGAAGCCGCGTTCTGGGTGGAGCGCGGTGGGGCAACGCGCTCAGAGGATTCTGGTTGCGTTCCTTTGGAAATCCCGGAATCCTCTTTATAGCGCCGAGGACGGCCACCGGGGGGGTTTTAGTACAGTAAAAATCCCACATAACCCTGCATCGCTCCCACGGGGTCGGGTACTTTTTGAAGGTGGGAAACCTCAAGAACAAAAAGCAATGTAATTTGGAGCAGCGATTATCTCTAGTCCGATGCTCGAATCCCAAGCATGCCGAATTTTTACAAAGATATGTGTCTTAGAAATTAGTTATCACTGCTTTGCCATGAAGTTTTGTCGTGTGGAGCCTGAAGCTCAACTGTGTGTAATGTAACTGTAAGTAATATCGTTGGTCTCCCCTCGCTATATATATATGAAGTAGCCATGAATGTCAACAAACATGTGAACAGCTATGGGGCCATCCATTAATCACGTGATGTTTTTTTTGGCATTTTTGACCCCCCCTCCCCCTTAGTGATACGTGGTGAGGTTTAAAACTAGCCCTCCCCCCCCTATCACGTGTATTTTTTCGTACTTGCAAAGAAACAATTTTTTTATTTAAAAAAAAATACTGGTACAAGTATCATCTAATTTTATTATAGAAAATTAAAGACTACTATAATAACGTTCAGAGGTAGACAGAAAGGTAAGGAAAGGTGTAGTTTGTTTTTGACTGACATAAAAATAATGAAAGAAATTCGAAAACGTTTATTGTACTAGTACTACATGAACATTATTTAATGTACAATATTTTCGGACCACGGAGTAGCGAGACTTTCTTCAACACCAATAACTGGATAAGCATCTTGCAAGTCAGTTGTAGGCACAGTGCTTTGTTGAAGATCAACATCGGTTGATCATACTTGTACCAGTATTTTTTTTAAATAAAAAAATAGATTCTTTGCAGGTATGAAAAAGGCAGGCGCGCTTGCCGAAAAATAAGTACACGTGATTTATTACTTTACCCCCCTCCCCCCTTGTGATATTTCGTGATTTTTTTATGGACCCCTCCCCCCCTTTCGAGCCTCACGTGATTAATGGACAGCCCCTATGACAAATTAAATTCAAATAGGCATAAAAACAGACTGCGGGTAATAACTTCTAAAACCAAACTGTATTATAAAAGTATGTTCTGTATGGGACCCACTATCTATAATCAATTACTTGACGAAATTAAATCAGATAAAATTTTGAAAGATCTAGATCCTAGATTATCTTATAGAAAAAGCGTATTATTCGGTAAAAGAGTTCTTAGAAGAAGGTATAAATAAATTAAATAATAATAATTGTGGATTATATTGACTTATCTAATGAATAATCGTAAATTTTAAAAATTGTCTCAACCTGTTATAATTAGTAGATATTAAAATTTTATTATACATAACGTTGACATTGACTACTTGGAAATTATCTAATTTAAATTGTATATTATGTATTGTAGATAGTAATAATTCCAATTTTATGTATTTTACGTAATGTTTGTATTTTGTATGCCTCAATGGATAGAATATAGAGAGACTGAAATTTGTAACATTATACCTGCAAGAGCTTTGTTAGGTACAAAGTACGTTTGCTATTCGTGCAAATAAACGATTGATTGATATCCAGCGCCGGGTGCACCGGAGATGGCGGTGGAGGCGTGCGCGGCGCGCGGCTGCTCGTGCACGCTGGCGTGGCGCGCGCCGGCCGCGCCGCACGCCGTGCGCGGGTACGTGCTCGAGCTGGACGACGGGCTCGGCGGGCCGTTCCGGGTAATGCGACCTCAATTCTTGCTTGATCCCACTAGGTTTTGTAATGATTAAGAATTTTAATAGTCGAGGTATTATTATTTGATGTTCCGCGTGACAAAGCGGTCACCATACCGGTCTAACACGCAGTGGGTTCTGGGTTCGATTCCCGACCAGTTCATCTGAATGATGAATTTAGATTTCTGTTCTGTGTCTGGGTGTTTGTGTATTCCTCGTTGTATGTCTATGGCACCCGCAATACAGGAGAAAATCCTTGTGTGGGACTGTAAGTTTATGAAAGTGTTAACTTATTTATCTATAGAGCAGGGAAGCTAGGCTTCCAACTGTCCGTCAGTCTATTCTAATTTTAGACAAGCTGTTATTTAATGCGCATGCGCTAGTAGAGAGATATGTTACCAAGGGACCGCAATCTTATTTCTTTTTCTAACCATCGGACGTTTCCGTTTACGGGCAGCGGTATGTCTCCCCAACTCTATGTACAATACCTCTATGGTTATAACTGATGTATCATAATTGACATCTTATAACTCGATATTAAAATTATATACTAGTATTAAGAATAAAAACTAGTGATCGAGCAGATTAATATGTATTACAATAATACACGTAATACATAGTTGCATATTTTGTCGATAATAAATATTGCACTTTTTGGTAGCAAACGAGCATGCAGTCCGCCTGATGGTAAATGGTGACTGCCGCCCATGGACATCTGTAACCAATTCATATTGAACATGGATTCTATCACAAGTCAATCACAGATGCATTGTTACTCCCGAGGACTAGGATTGTCGCCTATTAAATAAGTTTGCCGGCAACCACACCCTTCTATCGGAACGCAAGAAATGCTTCACACTAGAAATAGGTAGTGGTACATCCCCGGTCGAACTACACTGGTTCTACCACCTGGCACTTGCATTATGTTAAGTTATAGTCTGCGATATTACATAATAAAATTTATTTGGTATGTAGATACTTGTTATTGTATTATTATATTTTATTTTTATAAATTCAGGAGGTATACTGCGGTCGAGAAACAGTGTGCACGGTGGACGGTCTGCACTACGCGTCGCTGTACAGCGCGCGCGTGAAGGCGTTCAACGGCGCCGGCGAGGGACCCTACAGTGAGATTATCGGCCTACAGACTTCACCAGGTACTGTTTTGATTTGTCTGTTGTTGATAAATTTAAACACTTAGATGTGCAGGGATGTCTAAAGCGGAGACGAGAAGAGATGTTTTCTGTTAGGCAGTATGCACCGAAACTGTGCGGTAATGCGTTGTTGTTTGTTGTCGTGACTGGAGTAGAGATTTGCGCTAGCTGTAGTGGAACTGAGACGGACATCGAACTAGTGACGCCGCACTATAATCGCCGCTCACAGCTTGCCGGCTTGCGGCGTACAACTCATATCTCCGCTTCCATGGCGCTATACAAAATATTATACACCTCCGCTCAGTGGTATACAATGAAGCTGAGATGAGACATGTGAATAATGGAATTTCTAAATCACATCTCTGCTCCCCTCGTCTCGTCTCCAGTTTGTGGAGTCCGTGCCTTAACCATGTTACATTGATCTTGGTCACGGCGAAAAGGATCGCCTTTTCGCCGTGACAACGATCCATGTAACTGGGTCTAAATATCAGTAAATCAAATTTAAAAACCGCTTATCATGAGTACCCGTTAACAATAGAAATGTATCATAATATTCAACTAGTATAAGCATTGGCTATTTAGCGATTCAATGAAATATGCCGTAATAGTGCGCAGCGTGTTATACTCGTAATTATTCGGTGAATAGTTCGCGAGTATCTGAATATTGCTTTTAACCATTATTATAATTGTGCTACTTATATTGTAATTGTCGTACCAGCGGCGTGTATTATTATTCACATGTGTGTACAGTGGCTTGGTTCGCGTGGGACGCTCGTTGTTCCGGCGCGGAAGGCGGCCTCGTGTTGGGCGCGGAGGGTCTCAGCGCGCGCGCGGCGGGCTGGCAACCGCGAGTCGCGCTCGCCGACCAGCCGCTGGCCCGCGGCGTGCACTACTGGCGGCTGCGTATCGACCACTACGACGGCGACGCTGATCCCGCGTTCGGCATCGCGAGGGCGGACGTCGCCCGTGACAAGATGCTCGGTGAGTTAGTTGTCCAGTGTCACTCCCCGTCATGACTCGGGCGTATTAATTATGCTGCGAACGGAGGGGCTACGCGCGTCGCGCTCGTTAACTATTCGCTCGCCTAGGGTGTTCACTACTGGCGGCTGTGTATCGACCACTACAACGGCGACGCTGATCCCGCGTTCGGCATCGCGAGGACGGACGTCGCCCTTGATGCCGAACGCGATGCTCGGTGAGTTGTATGACTATCACTCGCCATTATTACTATTGTATTGATCACTATGATTGTATTATTGATGGTATCATGAGCGTATGAGGGGTGTTTATTGATAACCGAATTCCTTTCTTTTAGCGTGGTGTAAAGTAAAATTCTTAGATCAATATTTAATTATGCTAAAATATTTTTTTTAATATTTCGTTTCTTAGAGATTTAATGATCACAGATATATTTTTTTATCTGACTGAAATAGCAAACGAGCATGCAGTCCACGCGATAGTAAGTGGTCACTGCCGCCCATGGACATCTGTAATCAACTTCATATGAACATGGGTTCTATCTAAAGTCACAGATGCGTTGCTACTCCCGAGGACTACGATGGTCGCCTCATGTGTGCCGGCAACCACACCCTTCCATCGAAACGCAAGAAATGCTTCACGCTAGAAATAGGTGTGGCGGTGGTACTTCCCCGGTCGAACTACGTTGGTTCTACCACGTTGAAATATATCAAATGTCCTGTTTTGATTGATAAATCAATAAAAAAGTCATCACTTAGTCGTTTGGAATAAAAGATTGGTTGTCTTCACATGACAGGTAGCGACGCGCTCGGCTGGGCGATGTACATAGACGGGTCGCGGTCGTGGTTCGTGCACGGCGGCGCGCACGGCGGGCGCGCGGCGGGCGGCGTGGCGCGCGGCGCCAGCGTCGGCGTGCTGCTCGACCTCGCGCGCGGCACGCTGCGCTTCACTGTCGACGACCGCCCGCAGGTAAGCCCGACGCGCAATGTTACTGTCGGCGACAGCTAACACGTAAACTACGACCCAACGTCGCGGTTGACGACCTCACACAGGTAAGCTCTACTACCCCACGTTGCCGTCGACGACCTCTCGCAAGTAAACTCTATGACCCAACCTTGTTGTTGACGACCGCCCGCAGGTAAGCTCTACGACCGAACGTTACTGTCGACGACCTCACGCAGGTAAGCTCTACGACCCAATGTTGCTGAGGACGATATCCCGCAGGTAAGCTCTACGACCCAACGTTGCTGTCGACGACCGCCCGCAGGCAAGCTCTACCACCCAAAGTTGCCGTTGACGTGCACGACGGACGCGGACGTTGTTCTCACGGACTGGACCTCACCCTGGCAGGATTGCCATGTGGTATGACGTGTCACTGCTAAATGCTGTTAATCCCTTATTTAACGATACACTTAGCTGGGTCTGGTCCTCAAGTAAAGTCGTCGTCGTAACAGTCACACTAATACCCATGGCCGTCGAGAACGTGATTCGCGCACGATAGCTGTGCCGATTGAAAGCTACGTGCCGAATGAGCGCTGCGCTGCACCGTCGACGATGGTCCGCACGTAAACTAGCTGACAAGGTTCCCGCGCAGCAGATTTTGATTAGATATTAGCCTTTTAGTCACTGCTGAGCTCGGGTCAGAAGCAAAGCATTTGGTTAGTATATCGACTCGAGCGTCGTGTAGTTTTCGGAAGGTGATTGACTTAAATAGAACCACTGTTGTAAATGATGAAGTGGCTTACAGGTGTCCATGAGCAGTGATCGCTTACCATCAGGTGGATTGCATATTCGTTTGATACTTCTATATCAAATAATAAAAACGCCTCCCCCACCACTAGAAGTGGAAATATTTTATAGAAACATTTATTCTTCCTGCCATCAAATCGGTTATGTTCAAATACTATTAGCAAATTTATCAATCAAAAATCTTGTCGTGAGGAAGCCCAACTCTATAATAGATACGGATTTGAGAAATAAAAGTCGAGTCCTTAAAGATTTCCCCGTCAGTAGTAACGCATATTCTTTCAATGTGGTCTATGTATATTGACAAGCTCGCGTACATTTATAAATTCATACACATGATTTATATTTTGTAATTCTGAACTCGTAGGGCGACATAGCGTTCACCGGTCTACGCGGCGCGTTCTACCCGGCCGTGTCGCTGAACCGCGGCGTGGCCGTCACGCTGCAGCCGGGCCTGCCGCCGCCGCCCGACCTGCTCATGGCCGGCCTTTCCATCGAGTAACATACATAGGTAACGGTATGCTAAATTTAAGTACGAGTAACATTTGAAACTATGCAAAATTTTGATACTCGCGATCAGTCCGCCGAACTTGCAACGCAATGACATGTATACCTTTTCGATTCACGCTAAATATTTTACAGGAATACATGAATACACTTCGAATAATGTTTGCGCATATTTTTTTGTACTTAGCTCATATCTTAATGTGGGATTTAGGTCAGGCGCGGTCAGAAAAGGGAGAGGAACAATAATACTTCATCGACATTTGAAAAGTTGCAATAATAAGTCAAAAATATAAAAACAAAACAACAAACAACCAATCAATATCAAGGAAATTTCTACGCTTCCAGAATTGAAACACTATCATAAAACATAGGCGCTATTTTACCAGCTTAATTTCGTAATATATTAATTTCTCCGTATTAAAAAAGCCTACTGAGGCCCCGTTCTACTACGCAATCTTGACAGACAAATAACCGACAACCTAGTCCTTCCTGGTTAACTTAACCAATTTCTCGGTATCTGACGTACACAAGTTTACACTTTAGCCTAACATGATCAAAAATATTCAGACCATAAAACTGCCCAATGACGGCACGTAATATTTATAATGCTGGGAACCAATATCCCAACATTATTTGAAATTATTAAACAATGGCGATGTTTGCGTATGCTTGTAGCCCTTTTATATACTATATAGGACTTCATAGTCATTTCATTTTTAAAAACAACATTCGATTCTTAAAAGATAGCAATCACGGATATAAGTAACCTAATTAGTGTGTAATGGAAATGGTTTCAATATTATGTTGAAGTACTTAGTTGTGATAAGTTATAACTATACATCTAAGAGTATATATATTTATTCTAGTTTAGAATTGTAGATAGAGATAAACAAATTGAGCTACATTTGTAACCTTGTTTGTAGAACTTTGTGGATATGAATTTAGTAATTTTATCGATACAAGTATTGTACCTACAGTAAGGAACAATCGTTGTCCAATAAACCTACTCCTTCCTTTAATTTAGAGTATTCATATAAGCGTGAATAAATGTAGGAGCCGCTTTAATCTGGTTATGATTATGTTTCGTTTATGATTTCATTTGTAATATTGTAATAATGTGTGCACTTACAATAATTAAATACGAAGGTGCCGAATTCTTTGGGGTGCCCGTCGCGATGTCCGTTATCCGCCTCTTAACATAGTGATAGAAATTGCTACTTAATTTCGCCGTTGAGACTAGTTAGCTAGTAGACAACTAGTCGGTTGCTGCTATTGAAAAAGTAATAATGAACCCTAGAATATAAAAAAAATATTGAATGAGTGTCACTACATAAAAATAATGTAATATCTTCATAAAAATAATGTAATCTTTTTTGTGACATTGGATTATTTCTTGTATTTCGTCTTATGCGAAACACTATAACTTACCCACCGCAATTGTAAGTGAATTTTCTACACTAAATGTGAAGATAATTAAAGCCAAATTTATTTACATTATACTTTTTTTTATATTCCAGGCTTCAAATTTTATACGAGTGTTATTTCTAGTTTCATTTACTGCCATTATTTGATATGTATAATTTTAAGCCTTTAAATAACTATTTATAATTTTAATGAAATTTGTTGTAGCTGATTATAATCGTACTTAAATGATTTCATAATTATTTTACATATTTCTGTAAACATAAAATATGTTCTTCTAGTTCTAGATTATTTAGAAACAATGTATTGCAAAGACTTAAAATGAACATTGGTTATCAAATAGGAATATTGTCATAGTCCTATACAAACTGAGCAGTAAATATTAATTTATATATTTTTTTTACAGCAATAAAAAGTATGAAATATATTTTTTTATTTTTTTTCATTAAATATTTTTTTTAATTATGAAAATGAACCCTTTTAAGAAAACGTTTTATGTAGGTACTACACTGCTTATTTACTGGATTAATAATTATGAGTGAAGTTTTTTTTGCTCTTTCTAAAAGCTTTGCAAATTAGCTTAACTACCTAGAATAGAAAACATTCGGGGACCTGAACAGAAATTGAACTATTCCATATGCCCACCTGCATATACATATTGTAAAATGTATTTTTTACTTGTTCTTTGTTTATACATAAATATACGGCTATTTTTTTCTCTTAATTTATTTTCCTCAATTGCTAATAAAGATAAAACATATCTATGTACGTAAGACAATATTTTGATTCGGTTCAGCAGCTTGCAAAACATGCTAGAATCCGTACTTTATTTATTATTATATTATAAAATAGCATGATTGATTGTTTTATTTTATAACTTATTAAGAGTGACTTAAAGTGACTTTAGCTGTAAGTAGGATTTTTTTATATCCAATGTATTTTTAGTAATAATGTAATACAATAAGTTTAAATGTATCTGTATTACATTGTTGGATTGTGGACTTACTTTTCATACAATAATGTACTTAGTTTTTCTTTTTTTATACTTGAATATTATCTGGATTTATCAAGCAAATAAAGGCCCATTAAAATATAGGTATCCTCGTTTTATTTATACCAATTCTCCTACCTTTAAAAGAACAACCAGAGGTGGATATTTTTGCTGAGATATATTCAAATGAGAAATTCTTATCAGCATTTTTACCATTATCTTTCTTATATAGAAAATAGTGGAAAACCGCATGTGCTGTGAGCACGATATAATTTATTGGCGTAGCAATGTTTATATTGTTACAGCGTAAAGCCCGGACTCCACCGAAACTGAGAACACACGAGCCGAGCAGAGATATGGTTTAAACAACACATACATTCTATGTAAAGTTTCATTATTTACACATCTCTACACATTACATATTTATCATCACATACAAGATTCCACTGAACAAGAGATGTATAGTATTTGTATAGCTCGGTGGAAGCGAGACGTGAGCTGTTCCACGCAAGCTGGCAAGCCGTGAGCAGAGTTCGTTGAGTGGTGTCGCTAGTTCGATATCAGTGTCATAGAGTAACTTATTGGTCTCAGTTCCACTATAGCCAGCACATATCTCTGACCGAACTAACGTACATTGCGGTGGTGCGTATTGGCTTGACAGGAGCTCTACTCCTGTCAAGCCAGCACCACCGCAATTTCGTTGGACAGCCCAGCAGAAAAACATCTCTTCTTATGATCGCTTTAGACATCTCTGCTTTGGTGGAATCCAGACCTTACTTGATATATCAAGTCTGTGTAAAATTGGGCTATATCTAGTAGTTAAAATAGATTTATGAAAAGAATTTCTGAGATTTTGTTAACCCAGCGGCATGTTTATTGTGAACGTCGCTCCAGCAGGAAAGTAGCACGTAGAGTGATATGAGTGGGACGTATAATTAGTGCCCAATCTGCTGTAAATGTGCGCCAAATAAAAAATTTGTGCGTGTTGTAGTTTTTGAAATAAACGGAAAAAACGATTCCTGCTGGGGTAACGTTGTTCCAGCAGGAAAATTCTAAACGAAAGATCGGAGAGTTAAAAATTGCATATGAGCAGAGAGCTTATATTTGTGCAAATTTGTGCGCTAAAAATATAATTTGTGCGTCTTCAGGTTCTCGAGATATTGCGTTTCCTGCTGCGGTAACGTTTTGCAAAATCGCGTATCTAAAAGACTATTGTATGTGCGCCAGTAGAATAAACATGTACAAATAGCTCTTAATTTGTGCGTATTTGTGACAAAATTAGATTTTAAAAAATACTTATAGTTTTCGAGTAATCACGGTTTTTTCAAAAATCCAAACAGTGTCATAGCTCCTAAATAAGAAAACATATAAGGTCACTGAAAACTGCATTCGGTCCGTCTTGGCGTGGTTAATTAGCACAAAAAAAATCAAAAGTGCACATACGTGCGTTTTTGGATAATATGAATTAAAGTCAAAAAACGACGTCCTACCTTTGACGTCACCGTTCAAGAAACTGGCTCAACCTAAGATGTTTGGGCATTAACCAAAAATTAGTGCGTTTAGTCAAATAATATGTAAGATAAATATCCAGTGAGAAATACTTCACATTAAGTAAATATAAACAAAAAAACAAAACAGACACAAACGCTGGTTATACGACCAAATTCGAATGACTATAAAAAAGCGGGGATTTTATACATGCTAATGACCTTCTTAACTTTACTCACTAACCGATTAAAACTTAGTATACTCGAGTACACTGAAGTAGAAAATAGAAAATAAACTTATTTGTGCGGTAGATTTGTACACGATGAAGTACATAATAAAAAAGAGCTTAATTGCTACTTGGAATATTATTAGTTATCTTCATTCCAAATTTAATTAAAATACATTCAGCACTACAATTCAGCATACATTAGGGCATTTACATTAATAATACGATAATAGTCTTAATTTTTTAATTGGAAACTGATCTGTGATTTTAAATTATACAAGATACAAAAATATAAAGTGTGTGTGTGTTTTTGTACACGCGTTCGAAGTTATACTTCTTTGGCTTAATATAAGATAAAAATCTTTTTAAAAGTTTTATCTTTCGCATAATTCTACGCTTGGAGAAAAAACGACATTAACAGTAGAAAAAACTAAAATGTTTACTATAGTTAACTTCAGGGAGTCGGATTTACTTGTCGGTGTGCGCGCGCATCGTAAGATTCTATTTACTCTCATCATTTTTACCTAGCGCGCCAAAAGAAGTATAACTTTATTAACCTTATGGAACTTTTTGCGTCCGAATATTTTACTTAAGATTTTTCTGTGATCTTATTTATGAATCAAAATTAAAGAAAATATAAATAAGAATTTTCACACATACTAGGTCTTTCATTTGATAATTACACAATCCATTTATTATATTTTGTAATTATTTCCCTAGGTCGTATAATTAATCACCAATAAACGTTTGAGCGTGACAGTACCTGCAATAATACGTTCAAGAAAGAAAGGTCATTAGTATATATGAAACCCCCGCTTTTTTGTAGTCATTCGAATTTGGTCGTATAACCAGCGTTTGTGTTACTGTTTTGTTTTTTGTTTATATTTACTTAATGCGAAATATTTCACACTGGAATTTTATCTTACATATTATTTGACTAAACGCACTAATTTTTGGTAAATATCCAAGCAGCTTAGGTTGAGCCAGTTTCTTGAACGGTGACGTCAAAGGTAGGACGTCGTTTTTTGACTTTAATTCATATTATCCAAAAACGCACGTATGTGCACTTTTGATTTTTTTTGTGCTAATTAACCACGCCAAGACGAACCGAATGCAGTTTTCAGTGACCTTATATGTTTTCTTATTTAGGAGCTATGACACTGTTTGGATTTTTGAAAAAACCGTGATTACTCGAAAACTATAAGTATTTTTTAAAATCTAATTTTGTCACAAATACGCACAAATTAAGAGCTATTTGTACATGTTTATTCTACTGGCGCACATACAATAGTCTTTTAGATACGCAATTTTGCAAAACGTTACCGCAGCAGGAAACGCAATATCTCGAGAACCTGAAGACGCACAAATTATATTTTTAGCGCACAAATTTGCACAAATATAAGCTCTCTGCTCATATGCAATTTTTAACTCTCCGATCTTTCGTTTAGAATTTTCCTGCTGGAACAACGTTACCCCAGCAGGAATCGTTTTTTCCGTTTATTTCAAAAACTACAACACGCACAAATTTTTTATTTGGCGCACATTTACAGCAGATTGGGCACTAATTATACGTCCCACTCATATCACTCTACGTGCTACTTTCCTGCTGGAGCGACGTTCACATGTTTATTCTACAGGCGCACACAATAGTCTTTGAGATACGCGATTTTACAAAACGTTACCGCAGTAGGAAACGCAATATCTCGAAAACCTTTAGCGCACAAACTTGCATAAATATAAGCTCTCTGCTCATGTGCAATTTTTAACTCTCCGATAATTCGTTTAGAATTTTCCTGCTGAAACGTTACCCCAGCAGGTATCGTTTTTTCCGTTTATTTTCAAAACTAATACATGCACATTTTTTTTTATTTGGCGCACATTTACATTGATTGAATTATATGTTCCACTCGTGTCATTCTAGGTGCTACTTTTCTGCTAGGGTAACGCTCACTGGATATGTGAGACCTGTCCCATTTTATTTAGCTTGTAGTTGTTTCTTTAAGTGAGATGTTGACGTTCTTCTCTATAGCTGGAGCTATTGAGTTTTTTCTATTTCTAGCAGACTATACAAATATAAGTTGAAAAAGGTCTGTGAGCCGCCCCATCCCTGCAGTTAGTGACACTTTTCTACCCCCATGACGACGTGTTAAATTGACAAATTTACATCACGTCGAATTTTCCGTTGTCATCTCAACATTACCTAAGTAAGTTTCCCTCGAAGCTCGAAGGCTCTGACTTCGGCTTACCGGGTTTAGGGAACTCCAAAAACATCTACTTCCTTCTAGATGTCTGGAAATGAGCATTTATAGAGCATTGAATATAATTGCCACTAGAAAACCTAAGAGAACTGGAGGGAGGCGTTTTACCACCTTGTTAGTTATGCCGTCTGGCCCTGGCGTCTTTGTTTGATGTACATGTCTTTAATAACTACTCGCACTTTCGGATCGGTTGGCGCATGGCCAGACCTTAGACTCCACTTCGGCTTCTACTAGGGCGATGTGTGATTCGTCACTTGCTTGTGTACTCTGGGTACATTGGCTCTCTAGACTGTCGGCCACGTATTCTGCCTTCTCTGAATCATCGAACGCTAGTGGAAGCTTCAGTCTTGTCAATGGAGGCATTGGCACTACAGTCTGATCGAAGCGATCTCGCCAGATCTCGACTTGTGAGATGGCGGGATTATTAAAATATTATTCCGAATCTCGTTTATGCTTTCCTTAATCTTAATTTGGTAGAAGTACAAAATTCTATGGTTCTTGGGACAGGGAAAATGGTCATATTTTCGAGTCGCAGCATTTTTAGTTGATACCCAAGTATCTGCTGCTAAAATGCTGCGACTCTTTATTCGACAGAGAGCTCAAGGCGTCGATTACTCGCCACCTTTATCTTTTTTATGGTATTGAGGGGGAAACCTTCAAAAGATACCCGACGCCATGGAAGCAACGCCGGGTTATGAGGGATTTTTACCTCACTAAAACCCCCACGGCGGCCGTCCTCAGCGCCGCGTGGAGGACTTCGGGATCTCCAAAGGAACACAATCGGAGTCTTCCGAGCACTATGCTCTTCCGGGCTCTTCCCAGTGATCATTGTACTCACTGCACCTCCTGGTGTTTACGACAGCATGTAGCCACACATGCGGTCGTCCTATGCGCGGTCGCTTGGCTGGACGGTTTGAGCTCAGACTCTTACCGCCCGCAACTCCTGAAGCCCCTTTTAGTCGGCTCTAACGACAGGCAGGGGATAACATAGCCCTATTCTGATCCAGGAACTACAGGAATATCGCCACCTTTACCTACCGGTCCGATTGGTCTGCCGCATTCCGTATTCAGTTTGTCCTCGAGCTAATAGCAAGATGGCATCCTGTACCGCAGCAATGGTTTGATGAACCGTTTTTGAGTCTATTGCGTCTTGGGACCAAAAGTTTTGTCCAATTTGGGCCAGACTATAATGCTGCTAGTCCTTTGAAGAGGTTTATAGAGTATAGTCCAGCTCGTGAAGGACTATGTTACAAAGTTGGAGAGTAACATTCTAAAGGAGCGTTGTATCTAAGAAGTGAAAAAGAATATGTTTATATGCTTTATGTTTTGGGTTATTTAATATTTATATTTACGATAACATTGTGCACCTTTGGGGGAATATCCGAATTCCACATAGAGGTGAGCTAGTCCTTATGAAGGAATCATCGAAGGAACCAACTGTGCTTACGATTTTTTTTATGTTTGTACATTGTTCTTAAAGTTGAGCTACGGTCCGGGTGTCACCCCAAAAATGGTGACACCCGGTGCAGACCGCCCTCGCCGCCCCCTCCTAGCTACGCCATTAGCCGCGTACCCACCTAGCACACAGGCTCGCGCGGCAGCCTCGCGAGCCAAACGCTCGGCTGGTGTGGACGTGCCTCGGCCTGCCTCGGGCGCGCGTTTGCTCGACCGAGCACGGCTCGGCCCCGAGCCATCTGTTGTCGGTAAACTTGACGCGCTCAAAGGTGCCTCAGTGAGCGCTGTGCGTTAGGTGGAGACGGTTATGTTCTAGCTCGCGCGCGAAGCTACTACAAGTTTTGTCTCTTGCCGTGTTTGTCTTCTGTAATTTTGATATCATGGGCAGAAATTATGTACTGTCTGATCATATACTAAATCTCCAAGTAATCTATTTCCATATTGGTGGCGACGCTCGTAAATTTTTCTAATCCAAAAGCGTCTAGGTTTTTTCTTGATACGTGACTGTTTTCGTTTCTTTAAACAATAAGCAGCTAGGAAAATAGCTGCAGCTGAAAATACCCGACTGTCCATTACGAATGCTCGCGGACTTATGATGGCTCAGCCTGCCTCGCGAGGCGGCCTCATGTAAATTGAACAAATTTACTGAGGCTGCCGCGGGAGCCATCGCTCGCGATCCGGACACCGAGGCTGCCGCGCGAGCCTGTGCGCTAGGTGGGTACGCGGCTATTGGTGTCGCCACAGTAGACATAGTGGTGTCGCTGTGAATTGCGCACAATTAACTATAGTGCTCTTTCCTTCGCTTGCTAACTCGAGAACGAGTCTCTGAGACCCGTGACACCCTAATAGATTAATTCACCTGACACTATAGGAAAGACGTGTTTACCGCAAGATTAGACTCCACAAAACTACAGCTGTATATCAAAAACAGTTGAAAATATCAACTGCAGCAAATCTGAGCCTTATGTCCAAAAATAATTACAACTTTGTGTGTGAAGAGTTTTATATTTGGCCCATTTTTAACAAATATATATTTTTTTTAAACGGAGGAAACATGTTAAATTATACAATACAAAATAAGTCATTTTTCCAAACTTTCAATACCTTGCATACAGTTACAGTTGTATGGCGATGGCCTCCCGTGATCCTGACGTAGACACTCAATAACAAGTTAATATTCGTACAATAACGCCCTAAATAAGTGAGAAACATTGTTTTATTACAAAAATATTTCTTATCTACAAAATTGGCTTAGTGATTATGATGGGACTTACGAAGTTCATATCAATTTCTTGGAACAAAAAATGCGTGATATGTCACGCATGACACGTTAAAGGCCACCTACATTCGCGGAATACATTTAAAATATTCTTGATTTCTCATAATACAGTTTATTGTATAATTTAAGACCATAATTTATTGTAACTATTCCACATGTACAAAAATATCTATGATATGCTACTTTCGCCTTGCCTGGTTTTAATAGATGAGATGCAGTTAACTTCTTTTATTAAATATTTATAATCATGATTATTTTTAAAGGCAACAAATGTACTTTTGTACTACATTGATATCACTGCAATTAAAGTAGTCGATTCACTTCAGAATATACTTTCCCTCATTCTTCAAACTTACTCAATTATTTACAGTTATAAGACTATTCGGAAGACAAAATTATAAATACGAACATCTCTCCCCGATTCATCTCACCAGGCATATGCACGATGAAATATCACAGATATAAAGATATTAGCAGTATCAATTACATAAACACATTTTCAGAAAACAAATACTCCATGACAAAAGAATGATAACTGGAGTATAATGAAACAGTCTTTATAACTCCATTTTATAAATACAGAAAATAATAATAAATAGATACAACATAAATATGATTACTTCTTTTTACAATATCACACAGCATTATTGGACCAGAAATCAATATCATACAGCAAATATTGAATAAAAACACGATAACAAAAAACTTCCAAAACTTAAGGTTGTTTTACGAATCACCAAAAGACATACACAAATCATAAGACTCACTTGTTTTAGAAGTGTTTAGGGATATGTCCCAGAGGACAGCTGATAGTTTGGCCAAATTAAGTAACTCTTCACGTGAAATCCCAGAATTTTTATCCCCAGAGAGCCAATCATTTTGTTACTTTAATAGAAGAACACAATGGCTCCCTTGTTTATCCCCCAGACAGAGCAATGTGCGATGCTGCAAGCCATACCAGAAACACAGCATTCCTCTGCCTCGTTAACTAGTCACATGTAAGTTATTTGAAGACAATTTGTCCCAAAAAGGTTGAATATGGAAAGATGGATTAAAATTTCATAGCATTACTCTATACCAGATTTCATGATAGCAATCCTGGTTTAGCAAGATTTGTTTTCCAAACAACCCAAAATTACTTGACATTTTTAAACTTACACTGTGACTTTTACCGCTTTACAATTGCAACATAATATTAAAAGTGGCTAATCAGGTTAAATACAATACATATATTTTTAGACTTATTGTTTCCCAGATATTTACTTGTGACAAACTTTTTAAAATCAATAGCACAAATAATTGCAGCCACATTTTTGTAGCACTTTTAAAACTATTGATTTAACCTGATTAAAAAAAATTGGCTTGCATTAGGCATTGTTTCAAGCGGGCAGAAACAACACTCGTTACACTGAGGTCATTTAATTTATTTTTCAAATAGTGGATATTTGAGCTAGACTTGTGACCTACCCACACAGCAGAAATTCTAACATGTGACTAACAAACAATGTAAATAAAAACTGGTGCTAGCTCAAATCATGTATGGGTAGGTTGAACATGCGCAATGTCAAAAGTCTACCACAATTTATGTTAAGATCACTGACAAATCTAGGTAGACTCTCACATGCAATAGGTTTTAAGATAAATATTTTACGTTTTAACAATGTAGGAAACCGCGCACAGAATCCAATATGGACAACGAGCGCATGATGCCTTCCGTAGGTCCTGATGTTTATATACACTTTAAAAAAGTAACCCTCTTCAGGTTCAAGTCTTACTTCACAATAAACTATTTACACGCACATTTTAATAAATTCATTACACTTTTTACAAATAAGTTTTTTGTTTTTGTTGTTTTATAATTAGTTTCACCAGTCAGCAAGTCCAGATAGTAGAAGCACGCGCGGCGCGGACGCGCGCGGGCGGCGGCGGCGTTACTTGTCGGCCGCGTCGTCCTCGTCCGCGCGCGCCACGTACAGCGCGGGGTCGATCACCTTCGGGATGGGCTTGATCTCCGTGCCCAGCTCCTGCTCGATGCGGTGCAGTGCGAACCGGTCCTCGTACGTGATTAGGTTGATGGCGATACCCAAGTGCCCGAAGCGTCCCGAACGTCCGATACGATGTAGGTACGTCTCGGCCATGCGGGGGAAATCAAAGTTTATGACGACGTTGACCGCTTGCACGTCGATACCTCTGGTGAAGAGGTCGGAACACACCAAATTGCGACAGAGTCCCGCGCGGAAGTCGTGGAAAACGCGATTACGATGCGCCTGTGCCATACGCGCATGAATATAATAACAACAATAACCCAACTCTGTGATCTTCTTTGCGAGCAGTTCTACACGTTGAGTTGAATTGCAGAATATAATGGACTGGTTTATTTGCAACTGTAAAAAGATAGATTACATTTAAAATTCCGATGGTCAAACTATTGTAAACAATTGTCATAAGACTGCTAGCAAAATTACAAACCTTTGAAAAGAGTGTATTCAAGCAATGTACTTTTTGTCTTTCTTGTACAAATGCATAATATTGTGTAACTCCCTTCAGTGTTAACTCTTCCATAAGATTTATCTCATACGGTTCCCTTAAATGCTTCTCCATAAACTGTTTAACACTCAGTGGAAAGGTGGCAGAGAATAGCAAGATTTGGCGTTCCTTCGGTAATCTGAAGGAAATAACACAATTATTACTTCTTGTGAGTAGTAGTCAATTAAAGTTGCAAATAATATTAATAAAATTAATAAACAGGTTTTTATTTAAATAACTTGAACCATTTATAAACAGGTAATGTATAATTAATGGTTTTTTACACTGCAACATCATCTTAAGCCAAATGTTACTTGTCTGCAAATATGGCTATTCAAGTAAACCTCTTCATACACACAAAATTTATCATGAAACCAATCAATATTTTATAGTGGAGGATTGTGAACATAATGCAATAAATCAAAATTAGCATAGACTTTTAATATAGGCTTTTAATTTTAATCCAATGACCGGCATTAGCCTCTCCTAATGAGATTTCTCCTAATAATCATAGTTGAAATGTTTGTTAATGACCACAGTAGGCATTGATGATACACAGAAAGATATTGATGCCCATCTGCTGGATCGCATTCACAGAAAAAGAGAAGAAAGTACTATTCAAGACTAAAAATAAAGCAATGTTGCATACCTTGAGATAACCATATCTAACATGCCCTTAAAGTCTTGAGAAAGAAGCTTGTCAGCCTCATCGAGAACCAGCATCCTGCACTGATCCATCTTCGCTACTTGTTTATCCATGAGATCAATCATACGCCCTGGTGTGGCAATTATCACTTGAACTGCAAAAACAGGCAAACAGGCAACTTTATAATACACATAAATATAATGTCGATTTATTGAACCTCTGCCAATACCTCTATTTATTAAGGCCTTATGCCATGACTATATCTACAAGGCTACCATACTTGTCAATTAATAATAAAGGTGGTAGAACCAGCGTCGTTTGAGTGGGGAAGTACCCTATTTCCAGTGTGAAGCATTTCTTGCGTTTCGATGGAAGTGATTGCCAGCACACTTTTATATAAGGCGACAATATAGTCTTTTGGCGACAATATAGCGTAGTAACGCATCTGTGATTGACTTCAGACAGAACCCATGTTCTGTATGAAATTGATTACATGTGTCCATGAACGGCAGTGACTACTTTGCTTGCTACTTCATCAGATAAAAAAACATGTATATTAACACTTTATGTACAAAGTATTTGACATTCGCGAATGCTAATGGGAATAATCCATATCAACATTCGTGAGTGCGAAGCAATGCAATTCAGTATTCGCAAAACATTCGCACCAATTCTTACGAACGCGAATATCTACAAATGTGTAAAATATTTGTTTCATCACTAATACAAAAAAAAACTTTTTGCAAGAGAAACCACGAAACTAAAAACTCAATTTAAACAAAATTTCAAGAACCCCAAAAAGAAAAAATAATGGTAATACTGTGTATGTATATGAGGGAGAAACTGCAAGAAATTGTTAATCTAATACATAATAAAAATATTCATATAAAACCATTAGTGAGTCTGATTACCAAGTACAAAGAACAACCAAGTATCATTACTGCAACTAGTACATTATACGCATGCGGGACCTCCCCGCGGGCGGAATAACAGCCAATGAAATTCATTAAGGTCGACATAACGATACTATTACATAGCTCAGGGACTCCCCACATGCAAACTGCATTCAGTCATTTCAGAAATATAATCACATCCTATTAGCAGTCCCCCACATCCCATCTGAATGAATGCTAGCACTAACATGAAAACAGCCTTATGACATTTTAACAGCATGTTTTCAGAAAACATTTCTAACTTGGATTTTTCAGATTGTATACATTTCAGATATGTCACACTGTGTAGTTGTCGGCATGCATGAATGATTTGTAGTCAGTATAATACCTGAAATGCTCTATTGAAAAAAGCTAACCATGTGTAAATTACATTAGGATAAAAAAGAAGATTAATCCAATTAATCTGATGGTAATCAGAGCTATACTTTGATTAAAGTCTCGATTAATTGAGTAACACTCAATAATTAAATTAATAATTTCCTGTAAATTTAATATTTTCCGGCCTTTCTGTACCACCTTTAAGATTTTCTATTTTTATTAAAAAGATGTTAAAATTCTCACCAATTATGAAGTATATACAATTAATAATTTTGTTGAGTGTTAGATACTGATGATGACATATTTAGATACATACATTTGGTACTAATATAAACATATACTACATAAGCATTTGGTAACTTAAATTAAAAACTTTAATAAAGACCAATCTTACCATTTTGATAAATACGCATAATGTCATCCCGAAGATTTGTGCCTCCTGTGGTAACCATAACACGAATGTCTGTGTGCTTGGCCAGCTCAATGCAAATCTGTGATGTCTGGAGTGCTAACTCCCTAGTTGGTACCACAATTAAAGCTTGTATAGCATCTTTTTTTGGATCAACCTAAACAAAAAAAAACATTAATATTTAACCATATTGTACACAACATAGTTCTATTATGAGTATTTTAATTATTGTTCAGAAATGGATTTATCACTTATCACAAAGTGAAGGGGAATCCAAACATATCATCATATAAAATATTGAAACAACAATGATAACAAATTTCATAAATGTATATGTAAATATATACTACACAGATCAACTTCATATACCTACTTATATATTAATGTTGAAAAATTATTGAGAACAATATGCCAACTACATTTAAATGTTGTTGTTATTATAAAAATAATTTTAATAAGTTTAATCAGTGCTTATCTACTAGGTAACATTTAAAAATCTCTGCAATTACAAAAATCTCATTGTTTCAAGGAACTGTTTTAAAATCAGTTTTTATTATTATTTAATTGACAAGTTAAACAAAAAAGGATATATATATTCACTGCATATATTACATTATGTTACTCATATTTAATAACTATTATTATCAATTTTAAGTAATAATGAAAAAAAGCAACAGTATATTCAAAACACATTACTGATTACCCATATTACACCAGAGTTATGAAATTATCTTTCACTAAGATCTTCCCAACATCATACACAAGTAGCATTTTATAAAAAGTGTAAAATATTCTATCATATTATTCATATTTATTTATAATTCTTCATGAAATTTTAATTACTGTTTGCACTATAATTAATAACAGATTAAAAAATAATACTAGCATAATATTTATTTTGATACTATATTACTTTTTTATTACAACACTAATTGAAGTGAAAGTAAATATATTAAATAATAATTACTTGACATATAAATATAATAGAAAATGTTAAATTACCTGTTCTAACACTGGAATACAATAAGCGCCAGTTTTGCCTGTTCCATTCTTGGCTCTTGCAAGCACATCTTTGCCACTCAGAGCAATGGGAATTGAAGCCTCTTGAATAGGGGATGGCTTTTCCCACCCCTTCTCAAAAATACCCATCAGAATCTCACGTTTCAGACAAAACTCTTCAAACTCATTTCCTCTTGTGTCAGTTACATCCTAAGTGCATAATTATTAATTAGAAAGTTGGCAATTATTGTTCAACATTATCATTATTCATGGCCAATGCAGTATTAAATATATGAGGGTAAAGTCAGAAACTTACGCTAGTCTTTATTCTTCTGTCTTTAGGGGGTAGTTTTAATTTTGATTTCCAGCCCATGTCGTCCACAGTTTTATCGACATCTCTGTAAATCGACGAAACACTGACGTTAACAAAGGATTGAAGCTACAAAATGAACGATAATAATAACACAATACATACCCCTTTTGATTGTTCATACTGTTTCCGACGTGATTACTCGAACTAATTCTATTTTCGGTCATCATTTTCCCAAATAATCCCACTAGGGGCGACTAAAATTAGAAACTTATCACAAATTTTTATCGTCCAACACTAAACAAATTTCACGATAAGTCACTTTTAGATACATAGGCTAAATTACAAGTTTATCACGTTCACCAACTTATTCCAGGAATATCTGCAACAATACACAATAAGATATAAGGTCTATTTATCACCAACGGTACTTCTCAGTGGTACGAGATTACGAGACAGACGCGTCAACAAGCAGTATATACGTTTGGTATATGTAAGTTATATTTATGTTAAAGTTCAAACTACGTTTCTCCAATTTAGTAATATTATCAAAACAAATGCAGCGAAACTTTCACCAACTCGATTTATTCCGCTTTAAGATACATTACAACAAGGAAAGAAGTATGATTTGGAAGATTTTTAAAGATAAATTGATATTCAAATTTCTATTTTTAATATGGCCGCCTTAGACTATTCACGAAGACAATTATTTTCGAAAATTTGCAAGTATACTATGGGCTACCTAAAAAATAACATATGTATATTTACATTTAAACCTCAAATTAACGGAAGGATATAAAATAAATAAATATCACCTTGATAAAACTTTATAAAAGACGACGACACTCGATACTCGACGACGACATCACAAAAGTAACCAAGCTGTGGAGTTGCCAGCTACGTCTAACAAAAATATAATATTATTTTGTTATTGTACAGCAATGTTGCACTTTAAAAGCATCTATAAACACCACAGAGAACACCACAGAGTACATTTGTATATATGAGGAATATGAGGAGGAGGTAGAACACACACGATTGTTATAGAAACATCTGCAATGATGTATTTTAGGTAATATTCAAAAGATATAATTTGAAAGTGTTTCGTATTAAATTATTATTAAATCACTAAAGTTGTATTTTGAATGTTATGTTTTTATACATAATACCTTCAACTTATATAAGTAGTACCTCATTAACTTGACTGCTTAAAATTCTCAATATATTCCCCATGATAAATGAAATTGATTTTTGTAATTTTACCACGTATTTATATTTATACGTATTTATACGTCATAAGTGAATTTAGGTTCTTTATTACTCATATTTTCTTTGTTTCAAATAAGTAGCAGTTTAACATAAGGTGATTGCTGCCTTGTTATAACCAAAGGTCCTCTAGCGATGCATTGCACAGTATGGTTTTAGTTGCTAGACAAACAAACAGAAAAAGGTGGGTTAACAGTAGTAGCGGTGAAGGGTCGTCTAAATTGTTTAATCTTAAGTATTTTCATTTCAAAACTGGTACACAATACACTAATAATATTTCACATCACGCAATATCTTTCATTGAGATGTCTCGTATCACAATAATTATTGTATACACATATCTATTAAATAGCGTGAATCTGGGGGTACGGCAGTGCCCCCACCAAGTCGAGCAAAAAAGCGGCACTGCCGTACCATACTTTTCTCGAAGCAATTTGGGCCACTTTTAACCCCCTATAATTTCGTTCTGGATAAAAGTAGAAGATCAAATTTTTAATAGCCAAGAAGGCATTGTATGAATACGGTATAGTTCAAATTTCATTTAATTTTAACCAGTAATATAAGAATTATAACGAGTCAAATTTCCTTATTTTGTCACTCACTCACTGACAGATCATCGAAAATCTAAGGCACTTCTAGCAAACATAGAAGCTTCAAATTTAGAATACAAATAGTGTTTAATGTATGAATCAAGGAAAAACTAAAACATTTTTCAATTGCCATCCAGCTTCCTAGATACGTCAACTGCATAAGTAACTTTGTAATCCCATCTAAATATATAGGATTACAAAGTTAAATTGGTAGTAAATTAACTAGTGTGTCCGTATATATGTATAATATCATGGAATAATAGGTGTAGGTTTTAGTGATGGTAGAACAATGGTACGACCGGGGAGGTACCATCGCCACACCTATTTATATCGTAAAGCAGCTCCTGTGTTTAGATGGGCGGGTGTAGTTGCCACCCACCACAATATGAGGCAATCATATTAGTCCTCGGGAGTAGCAACGTGTAGTGATTGACTTCGGATTGAACCCTGGTTATATACGAAATTCCTTACAGATGTTCATGGGTGGCAGTGACCACTTACCATCAGGTGGACTGCGTGCTCGTTTGCTATTTCAATGTTAGAAAAAAATAAGAAAAATATGGGTACGATTAGATACTATTTTGTTTAAAGGTAACTTATAAACGGTCAACAGAATATAAAAGCATGCAATTAATTAATTAGAGCAAGCATATAATTAATTAGAGACGTTTGACGACGGCGGCCTTAAAAAGTGGTTGAGAAAAAAACGTATGGCTGGCTATTTACAAAAAGAAATGAGATGCAATAAAAATCAATACAAAAAAAACAAGTTTCACAAGTCAGTTTTTCTACCGAAAAAACTTGTGAGATCCTTGTGTAATAATTTGCTGTTATTTATGTTGTAGCTTTAATTCGTGTTTTAAAATACAGCAACACTACAACTTTTATTTTTGAATGATTTATGCGAACTGTCAAGTTGTTAGCAGTCAACCATAGAGTTACTTGAATATGTCAACTTGCAACTTGTCATTGTCGACTGTCGTTTGTCAAGCTGTGAACGATATCATTATTATCATTACTATCATTATAATATATAGATTTTACTACGAAGAAATAACATTAAAATTAATGCTTTGGGAAGTAACAGCAAGACAATATATAATATTATATTTAAAATAAATTTGTACTATTTAATATGTAAGAATCCCATAAATTTATCACCTTAACGTCACCAAAAATTCATTTTAGGTACATATTTCTTCGTTTTTTCCAGGACTGAATATTGGAAATCACAAGCCCGAAAGTATTGTGAATTTTGCAAGTGTTGGTACGCTGATAATAAAGTGGTAAATAATATATCTTCTATTTGAACTGAGTTATAACAAGATGGTAAACATAAATGAAGATCTTCACACTTCTTCGTGATTTTACTGCTGTAGCACTATCGTCTCGCTTGTACTGGCCATTTCAGGAGACTACTCATGTGACTACTCAGGAGTAGCAACATCTTTCCTATTTTATAGAAGTAGCAAATGAACACGGATATCTATAATAAACCTTAAATAGAATTAGAGTATTATCTGAGGTTGACAACAGATGCATATCTTCTCTTATCTCTACTCCATCCCTTACCTTTGGGCCAAACATCTTTGTAAGAGTCAAATAAAAATATTGCAAGAGCAATAGAATGTATTAATCTTTATTTCCTTCACAAATAATAGCAATGTTTGACAGCTGTGTTAAATATATATGATTCATTTATATGTCTTTGTTTCAGTCAATATCCTTTCACGAGAATGGGAAACGTCATAAGGAGAATGTCCAAAAACATATATCACAACTCAGCAAGAAGAGTGCCAAAGAGTTCAAGCAGAAAGAAAAAATTGATGATGATATGAAGAAAATGGAAGCAGCAGCAATGAGCGCATACCTCAAAGATGTACAGAATAATGCAGACCTTACTTCCAAAGTAAAATATACTTGTATTATTTATTCTTATATTAAGAAATTTAACATCATAATAAATAAGTAGTCAATTTGTATGGTAACCAGTGGCAAACTTTTTAAATAAATAAAAAAACAGTAAAGTTAAAAAGTAACTGCCAACCTGCTAATAGAATAGACGAAGTACAATGCTGCATTTTCTGATCTCTGTATGATTTGCTATCTTTATAAAGGTATAATGTGGACAAGTTGATCGTTCTTTAGAGCAGTCTCATTTAATATTCCCGATACTTTTTGTAATAACCAGAGATATTAACATTTTAAAAGACCATAAAGCATATTCAAGTATGTTATGTCTTCTGAGATTAATTAATAGGTCCTGGAAGGTAAAGAAATCTTGTAGGACCTATTCATTTTCTCATATTTATAAATATAACAATGTAATTAACAAACATCATTCTTCTAAGATAAGTTATGGTCCAGCAAACTCTGCCTGAGTTTGCATTGCAATAGTAATTTTACTACTTTAAATAACTTGTATCATTGGCACAAATTAACAATTATGTTTGTTTCTGCTATCTTGCTACGTATAAGGCATTGCCTTATTGCTACCTTTAATGTATGTTGTTCACTATTCTATAGACCTTAGAATAATATATTTTAAGAGAAGTCAAGTAAATTTTAATTATATTTACTATTATGTTAAAATAGTAAAATAAGTTGGGTTTTGATGCGTCACCACATTCGTCATTATCATCTCGTTGGGTTGGCTATATCACATGGTAGGATATTCGTCCAATGAGGCAGACTAAATTACAACAACTGTCTGAATTTTTACTCATATTATGCGAATTTTGCTTAATCTTATTAAAATAATGTTTTTCAGAGTATCAATGAAATGCTGGAGCAGAGTGGCAGTAACAGTAAAAATATTATTGTGTCCAGTGCACCAGAAGTCAAGAAAAAACCACTTTGGCATGAAGTGAAGTCAGAGGATGGAAAATGTTACTTCTGGAATACAGTAACCAATGGTATATATACACATATTGAAGTGAAACTTCTTTAGGCGCATGAGGCTAAAATTTTTACAGATGAAACGTCACGCCGGTATGCAACGGAAGTGTCGGAAAAGAGAGAGAGAGAGTGATCGAGACCGATTGAGAGAGAGTAAGACAGGGCGAACGTAGCATGAGCAACTAGCCGTGGAGTGAGAGTAGGGAGCAAGCGAGTGAGAAAGATTGAGAGAAAAAGTGAGACAGAGCGAACGTCGTATCACGCCTTTTTCCCTTCCTCTTAATCTTGGAAATTTAAAGTTTTAGATTTGTATAAATATAAACAAGATTTATAAATTAGTTCGCCAAAGAAGTTTCACTTCTGACATGTGTACTTTGTACGCACGCATGTTTTTAATAGATAGAGTGATTCAAGAGGTATTTTATAATCATTGCACTTTTTGCATTTATCATGTAACAATAAAATAGTATGGTTATTACATGCTTTTTAATAATTCCGAAGTACTAAAATACTACGGTTATTATATCTTTCCCTTCATCATTTTTTTTAGAAACAACATGGGATCCTCCTGATGATTATTTATCAGTTGCTGACCAAGAAAAGAATAAACTGAAAGACCAGGAATCAGATAAGAAAGCAAAAAAGCTGAAGTATGTAGTTATATAATTTAATTTACAATGTATAATTTGTTTGTGATTAAATCACCTCTACATATTTTTATTTGTCAGAAAGCAAAAGGAAAAAGAAGTCAAAATGGAAGTAAAGGCTCATATTGCTCGAGAGCAAATGAAGGAGTTAGCTGTGAAGAAAGAACCACCTGCCTCTAAGATAGAAGCAACATTTGGTCCAGCTCCAAGAGCCACCAATCCTTATGGATCGTGGAAGCCTGTAGTGAATGAGTATGCTCTTTTTTTTTAAAATAGTAGGATGAGTATATTAATATGTTTCACAAGGGGCACAGGGGCTATCCTCTATAATTGGGAAGAGTTGGTTTCTCAATCTAAACTTCTATTATTAATACAGTATTTTATTAACTCTCAGGCCACTTATACTTAATGAATGTAAATAACCACTTATATACTATTGAATATTATATATGCCGGATGGCAGGCTAAATGTTGAAAACAGATGATGTCACAATGGCCGCATGTGATCCGGCCGATGTGCATGTGTCCCGTCTACCTGTTTCTCTTATTTGCTCTCCTATAAAAGGGTTCTGTGGACTATCTTAGGCGCGCATTAGATTTGGATGCGTTTAAGGCACGGACCGCTATCTATTTCAACAGGCTCCTCCTTGCCCTCGCTATTGTCATTTAGCAATTGATGAGTTCAGATTGCTGTTAACTTCTTACACTAAGAACTCACGGAGCGATTTTCACCCGCGGCCGCCGCTGTTGCGGGCCCGCAGCTTCTGTAGGATGCAGATATAAATGTAAAAAATTAAAGCAATATTCACGGCGTTTTTCGCCCGCGATACGTGCGGTTGTTTGCGGGTCCCGCTGCACCGGCGGGCACCTAGTAGAACCGCGCGGGCCGCGGTCAGCCGCAGCCGCGGCGGTTTGCGCCCGCGCGCTCTGCGATCAGTTGGCGGGCGAGTGCAGCGGTCAGGACCTCAACTGATGGTAAACCGCCCGTCTTGCGGTTTTTGCCCGCCACGTTTGTGGTCGATAATCGCAACCGTGACGGCAGCGTAATCGCTCAAATAAGCGGTCTCGTGAGTTTATAAATAAAACCGCAGTTCCGCGACGGCGGCCGGCACGGGACAAAAACGCTCCGTGAGTACGTAGCCTTAGTCAGTTAAATTGATCGTAATTAAAAGAAATCCCTGTCTATCACTTCTAGTGTTCGGAATCGGCTTATATACTCGTACTTATATACTATTGTATATTGTGTATTACAAACACTTATGAAATATATTTTCATATAATTTTATTTTATTTAAATGCACATAGCTATATCTGTGAATAAAAATAATTAAAAAAATAAAACAGTATTGAAGACGTTTATGAAATTGCTTCATGGATTATGCTTTTTGTTGTCTTTATTTCTAATATAATTTAGCTATCGGGCAGGGTTCCCAACTTAGGGGTTTTCCTCCAAATTTAGGCGATAATGAAGTAGCATGGGGATTTTTAGGGGTGTAAATTTTTTAGGGGTATTTTCAGGGGTTTTTATAGCTTTAAAATATTGGTGTTTTTAAAGGGAAATCTCTATATAATCATGCCTCACGACGAAAAAGAAAAAAAGGTCAGGTCATGCACTACACCCGAAGAGCTTTTTTTTTTCATCGTCAGGTCAGGTTGCCACGAAGAATTCCAATAAATAATTCATTATGGGGGGTTTTAGAGGTTTTTAGTGAAGGCTTTAGGGGAATACATTTTTGAGACTTGGTAACCCTGCTACTGGGCCTGCCTTTTGTTTTCAAAATTTTATTAGTTTAAAATATTTTTATTATGTCTTTTTTAGAACTGCCCAGGACATCGATCTGCAACTGCCAAAAGTAAAAGAAGTTCTGCCACCCGTCGTGCTGGAGCCGGAAAGAATCACGTTCAAAGAAAAGCGCGTCGATTCGCTTGGAGAAGGTCCCGTAGAATTCAAGAAACGGAAATTCACAAATCCTAAACGCAATATGCGACAAAAATTAGATGATGATTGATTAATAAAACATTTTATACAAAATCTTTTTGAACTTTTATTATAATCATTTATCTTTTTCTATATTTATATATCTTTTTAGCTACAATTGCTTATATAACTTCACATGTGTATTTATTTTTACGCAATTTGCAAGGAAAATCTGGTTTGTAGGATAATGTATGATAAGTTTAGTTGCCGTCAACCCATTACTGGCCCACTGCTGAGCACGGGTCTTCTCTCAGAATGAGAGAGTAAGTCCATAGCACTGCACACACTTTTGAGAACTTTTTTTAAGAACTTGGTGTGTAGATTTCGATTTTTCCTTCACCGTAAGGCAGTAATAAGTAATTTCTGCACGCACACAATTTAAGTGGCGCGTGCCTGTCATTTCAACCTGGGACCGGCCGATCGCGAGAGCAAGTTTCAACCATTATCTCTACTGCTCTTGATAAGTTTAGTTAAGTCATACTAATTCTATACTAAACTATAATGGGTGGCTTGACTTGAAGCACTGTTTCCTATGCAACAATAATATTGATATCGACAGTGCTATAGTTAGCTACAGATGTTTTTCTGCCTTTTCTAGTAGAGGGCGCGTTAAGTTCAATTATTCTATATTACCTATGTTATTCATTGCATTTTGTATCAATTTTCTTCATAAAATATGTCAGCCTTTTTTATCTGATTGAAACAGCAAACGATCATGCAGACCACCTGATGGTAAGTGGTCACTGCCGGCCATGGACATCTGTAACACAGTAGACATATTAGGAATGGTATGGAAACTGTCTACAAGCGTTCGAAAACGGCACACTTACACAAACATACGCATTGGCGGGGCGGGTGCTTCGCTAGAAATAGGTGAGGCGGTGATACTTCCCTACAACTACACTTATTCTACCACCTGGAAAAAGCGATGCCGATGAAGTTCTAGCGCTTTTTTTTCTAATGGTGTTGTGGTGACTTCCCGTAACTGACGAGTTACTAGAGATGGCGCTACTAGTATTCTGAAACACGCTATCGAAGTATTCTCTATACCTTGCATATATACAAGTTTTGAACAACGACTGTTGGAACACGGCCGCTCCTCAGGCCTAGCCTGGCGAGAGATCTCTCTATTGCCAAAGTGGTGACCCCAGACAAGAATACGTCCTTTCTCGATGGTGGCAGTCTCACTCCATGGATGGAGTGCAGCATCACAAGATCCGATCAGTAGCTCATCAGGCGCAGCACAGCGCATCCGAATAACTCTTCCTATGCCTGGTCCGCTGCTCTCCGCGACTTCTCGGATGGCTTGAGCAGACATTGCTCGCCTCCACGCTTCGCTCCACCCTCATATCCCGACTCACCGTGGATAGATAATATATAACGATAACGTCTAATATTTCTATTTGAAACAGGTACTCACGATATGAGGTTTTTTAATTGCTTTTTTGTCGATATTTCGTTCCAGCTAGGTACATACATGGATTGTGGACACGGCGAAGTTTCGCTGATATCCTGAGTAGGTACCTGAGTACAATTTTTTATTAAAGTTTACAAGTTTTGCGATAATTGAAGAGTAGGTAAAATCATATATTTGATGACCCTATGAAATAAACCTAAACCTAAATAAACCCTGTAAAAGAAACTCTCAAAGATATACATATAAACCCAACATTATTATGTTAGGTATTTATTTATGTGTCTCAGAGTAGATCTGCGTATGACAAATAGGTATGTCATACGCAGATCTTTTTATGTGCTGATTTAACTGTACGCCTGCAAAATTTATGTAGTGATAAGAAAGATTGTGTGTCAATTGTTTGGAATTAGGTAGGTACCGAATCTTTTTTGTGAGAACCTTTGACAGTATAGTGCCGAATATAGTAAATGTTAAAACATTATTTGTAACACGTGTTATATGACTCTACATAAATTATCTACAGGCGAAGTCATAAAAACGAGACCTTTAATACTTATATTGTAATTACTTACCCCTTGTAGGTCTTCAACCTAATAAGCGTGGAAAGGGTAGCAACGAAATAAATATTGTTAACATTTCTGTGTCAGTTTTAGATATAGGGTATTGGTTTATAATGGTTACTTCAGTTAATTACAAAATTTACTTAAATACCTATCTACTTAATAGGTACTAATATAGATAAGTACCTACTTATAGATAATACAATTTACATCATATTCTTATTAAAATTATAAATACGAAAGTTTGTGCAGATGTATATGTGTGTGTTACTCATGCAGTCAAGAATTACCTAGGTACTGATCGGATTTCGCTGAATTTAACACCACATAATTTATGTCCTTGATTTACACATAGTATACTCATTACCGTGGCAAACGTGACTGCAGGCAAAGCCGCGGGGATAAGGATAACTTAACGAAACTTGTATTTCAGGTAATTAACAGACGTTCAAATTTTTAAGGTTTGGAATGGGTAGGTATAGAATGTATTTTTGGACGAAAATCTAAACTGTAAATATAAGTACTAAAAAAACATTGAAAGTACTTGGACAAAAAACTAAAAATAAATCTCTAGCCAGAAATTATCGAGTAAATTAAAAAAATGCAACCTTGTTATTGCAGCATCGTAGCGTCACCTGATTAATTCAAATTTTGGGAAGTCATTATAAATGAAGAGCAAAAAAATTTTATTTCAAAAACAATATTGTCTCATATAACTTACTAGTATGGCTTAGGCCTTGTGTAATCAATTCTTCGACATAACCTTAGTTTATATAGGTACTTATGTATGCTAATAGCGCACTGGCGGATCCCGGATTTTAGTTTGTGATTGACGATAAAAATATAAAAATGCAATAACTTACCTTCTCGCAACAGTAGGATTTAAGCAGCATTGTCTATTTCAGCTATTTATTTATATTTATCAGATATTTATTTATTGATTTATTTATTACTTGTATCAAAAGCGTTAACTATATTGTCCAATGAACGGTAGGTAAGTTTACCAAAACGAATTAGGTACATAATATATTTTTTATATATTTTTTATTTACGCTCAGACTTATATTCCATATACCATACTTATTATTCCTAAACTTGAGTAGTCTGGAGTTATACTAAAAATATAGTACCTAAAGCTTTAAGAAAAGCTTTAATGTATGTAAGTTTATATAGGCATGTAGCAAACCTAAGTTTTTTTTGCAAGGATAGATCATATTATATTCTGCTTAAGTTCAAGTAATAAATGTAGGTAAACATAATCTAAATTTCTAAAGAATACCTACGTACTTAAACAATACGCGCTAAATTATTTTTGCGTGCCGAAACGTTTATGCATCTATTGTTATGGTTTAATCCGGGTTCAATAGGTATGGAAATGACGAGAACTCTTAGCTTAATGTGTACCTATGTCTTTTTATGTCCGGTATCATTGAACGAAACGATGGGTTAGGATCATTATATTTCAAATCACGGAACGTCGGAGTCGGTCAACCTATATAAGAAATGATTACGGGTTGCAGACAATACAGTCGCAAACGTCGGCAGCATTCCTGTCTAGCGTCTCCTAGACCAGGCTTTGTTGTTCATCCGTGCAGGCTCTACACGAATTACATCATGTTTAAATTGGTAAGTGACATTTTTTGTACCATTATCATTTTTTTGTACCATTATCATAAGTTAAATCATCAACATCATGTTTAAATTGGTAAGTCACATTTTTTGTAACATTATCATATAATTCATCATTACTTTGACATAAACCTAAACAGGTTTGAATTAGTGACTATTATATAAATCAATGTTTTATATTTTATCGAATACTTCATTTTATCCAAATATATTTAAAAGTGGGTATAAGTATATATTTTTTCACATTATGTTCATTCTTGGTAATCGGCTTACCTATGTATTTATGTTAAATACTGAATTAATCAATAGAACACCTAATTTTACTCATTATAAAGACACTTTGTAATTTTTTTAATTAATTTTCGCAAATCAACATTCTTAAGCGCCACAAAGTCATTAGCATAATATTGATATCTAAAATAAATTAAGAAAGGTGGGAAATTCTAGAAGTGCATTGGGGACATCGGGCGCAAATGGGTTAAGTCAATAATAATAACATATGTTTGCTATTAGATGTATCTGTTTTGTATAACTTTCTGTATTGTACCGAATAAAGTATTTTTTTCTTTCATATTACGAATGCATTTTCTAACTAACTTGGAAAAGGTTTTTTTTAGTGCAGCTTACTATACCGATACTAGTTCCTAATAGAAATCACAAGAGATTGATAATAGTTTATTTGTTGTTCCTAAGAACCTAAGTAAGGTAACCATCTCAAATTAATTTAGGTACCTGAGGTATCTAAGTGCTACTACGCCTTTCAACTAGATCTAGGGAAATTCAGTTAAGCTATTTTTAAATAGCATCAAGCCTGAGTAATGTTTCAAGGAATTTTAATTTCAGCACGTTACTAAGAAGTTGAGAAAGTTTCTAAACTAGAAAAGGTTATTTTGCGTTCCTAACTTATGTATTTTATTTTATATACTGTTTATATAAGTCATCAACTTACTAAATTAATATTACCCTAACTAAACTGCGTATTTACTTTTAGAAATAAATTTTGATATGAAATTGTAAGTATTTGTGTGGTGCATGTAGATTTATTGTAGAGTCGAATTATAATCCAAACTAACTAGATTTTACCATTCAACTAGAGTATCAATGACGTCTCACACAATATATTTTATATTATATATTAATACGTGAAGCAAAAACTTGTGATCCGTTTTTAAGATACTTGCCGCAGACGGAGGAATATGGAATTAAGCACGGTTATAGTCGATGTAGAGAAGGATTATGCAATGTTAATATTTTATTCAAATAATGCATAAAACATACATCAAATAAACTAAAAACACATTACATTCATTCAACAGAACATTCAAATGTCTTACTATGAAAACACATAACGTCAACTATGTCAAATGTCTGTGTTGTCTCAAAATTTAAATGGAGATTAGCTAATAAACTTACTAAACCCTTTTTACCTTTATGGGTGCTTTACCTTTAACGGGTTTAAAATATTCGTACTACTTTGGACAATATGAATTTAGTTTTTCAATCTAAATTACGGTCGAATTTCGACCGTTGTGACGGGTGACTAGTATATCGAATTCTTCTAGATTTGCAGACACAAGTAAATGTTCGTAGTTTGGTATAAAGTTTCTGCGTCTGTCATTCTTATATGATTAAAGTAGCAAACGAGCCTGCTATCCACCTGATGGTAAATGGTCACTGCCGCCTATGGACACCTGTAAGCAAATTCATGTAGAAAATAGGTCAATCACAGATGCGTTGCTACTCCCGAGGACTGCGATGGTCGCCTCATATACAAGTATGCCGGCAACCACACCCTTCCATCGAAACGCAAGAGATACTTTACGCTAGAAATAGGTTTGGCGGTGGTACTTCCCCGGTCGAATTACATTGGTTCGACCAACTTGAATGTAATTAAAAGCTGAATAATCTGTAACCTTATCAGGTTGTAAAACCAGTCTACTGCAACCGCGGAGGTACCACCGTCACATCTATTTCTATCGTGAAGTATTTAATGCATTTCACTGGAAGGGTTCGACCTCGATCGTGATCTTATTCCCGGGGGTAGCAACGTATCTTCCATTGACTATATAGAACTTATGTTCTAGATGAAGATGCTTACAGATGTCCATGGGTGGCAGTGACCATCAGGTGGACTGCATGCTCGTTTGCTACTTCAATCAGATAAAAAAAAATGTATGTACATATTCACAAATAAACATATGTAGTTAGCTCTTTATTAAACTAACTATCTGTGTTAATTAAAATAATATTTTTAAGCAAAAATATCTTTTAACTTTAGCTACTGCAAAGTAAATGTCAAAATTTCCATAAAAGTTTAGAAACATACACAATGAAACAGGTTTTAAAGCCATAGATACTTAGTAACGTATTGTATTCACATTTAGTCTGTCGTAGACTTACTTAAAATGTAGAAAATATGAGAAATAACATAGTAAAATCGACTTCATAAAAACGTACAGCGTCTTTTTCACGGTTTATTTAATTTTGCTGTAGCATAAAATATAATAAAATAAAAAAATAAAACACATGTTACTCGATACGATGAAAGTATTTATAAAATTAAATATTCAATAAAAGCTTGTTTTTAAACGTTTTACTAAATGATCATGCAGTGCACCAGATGGTAAATGGCCATCTGTAAGCAACTTCATGAAGTGAATGATGAATGATCATCCAAAGTAATTAAAAATAAACAGTAACGGTGATGGTAACGTCACATAGAAGTAAGCTGGTAGCCACACCTTCCTACCAAAATTGAAAAGCTACTTCATGCTAGAAAAAAGTGTGGCAATGGGACCTCGCTAGTCGAAACATACCGATTCTACAACTATGTAAACTGGTTCTATCATCTGGTATTTGTCGTTCATAGTTTATAAAGTTTCTGTGTCCGTCATACTTAAACGTAATTAGAAGCTTAAAATCTATAATTAGAAGCTTTTGTTCAATTAAAACTTGTTGCCAATTTCAGCAAATATTCATGTATTTAATAATTTGTGATTTATTGCAGTTGATGGTCATCTTCGTAGCGCTGGTGCTGCTGGCAACGCAAACTGCCGCCAAGCCGCAGGTCCTGCTCGGCAGCTATGGCTACTACCCGGCCTATGTGGCTTCCTACGGGACCGCTCAAGCTTACTCCTACCCATACGCGTATGCCTATTCATATCCGTTAGCCTACTATTAAACTCACTTATATCACACTTGTATATCCGGGTATAGGCTAAGGACCAATATAACAATAAACACGTATGTACATAAAGTAAAATACTCGGTAAATACTTCGGTAAAATGTTTTAAAATTTGTTAACAATATTGTAATTATGTTACTGATTTTCTTGCATTAATAATAATTTTTGACATGATGAATACATTAAATTTACATTCTTATTTCTTCGTTGTACACGATACACAGCGGCAATAATATAATTTGATACATATGCATATTATTATACGATTTTACAAGGCATCCGTAGAGGTATGATTTGAATTTGTAAGTAGTTGCTATATAATTATATAGTATGCTTACTAATGGCGAACATAAAATTTAAAGTATATGGTATGGTATGTATCACCTATTACCTTTATCCTTTGAAATTTAATGTTATTATGTGAATGTTTAAATAAATATATTAATGTTAAATTGATTCATGTATTTTCATTCCAAATGAAGGTTTAATGTGATCCATTTATAATCCAAGTATTTTACTTTCTTTTTTTCTTAATAATCACTTAAAATGTTCTCAATTTTTATCTTACTAAATATTTAAATGCAAATTTCAAGCAACGAATATAAATATTGTAATTTAAACAATACACCTGATTAATCTTAATATTTTTATTAAATAGTTACGATGCTATTATATAAATAAAAACGTGAACACAAGATAGTGTGCATTAGCTAGTCTATATTTGGTAGATGACATAGTCCATGATATAACAATGATGGCACGCACAAGGACACATCATTCACCTTGGATGTATTGTTCATTTGTATTCAACGCCGATTGATACCTGTCATTGTAATATGGCTCAGAGGACGCATAGACGGCACGCTGTCGTATAACCATTAATCCTCGCTTGAATCATCCTCATTATTCTTCCTTAAGTATAATTTTAATTAAATCAAACCTTATCATGAATAATTAATAGAAGAAGTAGCTGACCCGGCGAATTTCGTCCCGTCAAAGAATAAGCAGACTTAGGATTTTAAAATCTATATATATATAAGAAAGTTGTGCTCGTTACACTATTTATAACTCAAGAACAGCTGAACCGATTTGGCTGAAAATGGTGGAGAGGTAGCTTAGAACCACGAAAGGGACATAGGATACTTTTTATCCCGTTCGACTGCGTTCCCGTGCAGGATCAGTTGTTCAATATATTGGAAAACGGGGAGGAGGTGAGTGTCCAGCAGCGGACCTTAAAAGTCTAATGGATGGACGGATGGACGCGCGAACGAAGTCGCGGGAATCTGCTGGTCTAAAAAACAGGAGAGCTGAACCTATAGTTATCATTGAATTAAACCTAAAACTTAAATATTTCCTGCTACATAAATGCGCCCAATAACTCCCAGAAGTCTTATAATAAAGGATACGTTTACGTATGTTTATTATAAGACTATAATAAAAAATAGAATAGTTGCCATATTTGACTTTAATTGTTAGTAATCGAAATAGATATTACATGCTTTACCCTATATTTTAAAAACTATCAATCTGTTAGGGCGTTAGAGCGTTGGATATATTATTTATTTGTTCACACATGTACCTACGCTGGAAAAACATTGTCCGCCCTCTGACGCAGACGGGTAAATTATAATCTTGTGTAATGTACGACACTTACTTATGGTTTAAGTCACAACTCGATCCCAGCTGTACTTATTACATAACAGTGTTTATTTAATTGTCTGCACATATCATACCATAGATTGTATTTCCATCCAACCACACTACATCGATTCCAGACGTTCGTCAGTGGTCAAAAACAAAACAGGATCAAGCAACGAAAACGAAAATGATAATCTATAAATAATCCAATAAGCAAAATAATATGAATGAGAGTAATATACAAAAAATGAATTTAATATGCATACGTGTTACGCCGTAGACGTAGTGCTACGGCATATTTGGTAAAGAACAGAGTTCAACGCGCTTTTGCTACAATCTACCATAACCAATTTCTTATTTGTATGTAACATTTTATTTAAATGTTTAGTTTTATCCTCTTATTTTCTTACACAGTTTCTTACATTTTTTGCAGTGTTAATGAAGTGACTTGTTAGTTAAATAGTTATAATTGTGTAATTTATTAGAAATAAATGAAAGTGTTTATGCGTACTGGATATCATTTATTCTTTATATTAATAACCCAAAAGTTACTATTTATTATTATTGCAATAATTTACACGACAAAGCATAATTTTCAGATGTGAGTAGAACAAACATGGATTAAAATTTAAATCAACATTATGATGATCCAAAAACATCTATTACATAAATTAGTTGAAAAAATAAAATAGTATTTTTACATTCAATGTATTGCAAAAAAAGAATATATTTCATTAACATTTTGGATTATTTATGTTTGCTTGATTTTTTGTGTATAACATTTTGCAGAGAGAGCGTGCGTAAGCTACACATTCAGCAAAACGTAAGACATATTCTACTGGTTGACGATAACCCGCTATTTAACCATTACCAAAAATAACCAATTAGCTCAAATACAGGTGCTTGTGTTATTTTTGCTTTATAATAACGCCTGTACATATCTTTTCTAGATTTTTTAGCTAAAGAACGCTTCGTGGTCCTTAAATTATTGACAGTTAAATACAATTTTCCTTAAATACGCATTGAATAATTTACCTTAAATCAGAAAAAGCGGTCCTTTAAACAAGATGAAGTTGTAACATATATATTATGCTATGTCTTATATCATAAACGCTACACCTTTATGCGGTTTTTGCATTTTTAGAAACGATATGCTGATGTTAAAATTACGCATGCTTCAGCTTAAACATTAAAATCAATACAAAATAATAATCATTAGCAGATTCAAAGATGAAAGCATTACAATACATTAAGTACATATTATATTCTATTTTTATTTACAACGTCTTTTTACTTTTTTCACAATGAATATATCATAGAAGTTTTAGAAGCATACTTAGTAGATATAAATAATTGAAGTTTTCACTCTAATATTTGCAATTTTAAATATATTGGCTAAAGTTATTCGTTTTGTGCACTTAACTATTATAAAATTTTACAATATGTCTACACATACTACGGCAAGCAATAACAAAAGTTTATCTCTATCACAAAAATGCCTGTTGATATTGTGGTGAAAATAAATATAAATTATAAAGTTGTTTACGGAACAAAAAATTCTGCTATATAACTCGTAACTGATGTTGTTAAAAATGTGGCGGAAAGTGGTCACTCTTCATACACTTTTCACATTTTTATTATTTGATTTACGATTAATGAACAAAGTTTTCTATTTCTTACCAAACCAAACTTGAACCAAAGCGTAATAAATATAGTAGAGCATTACAAAACAGTCTTAATCTTGTAACATTTTTTACATTAATATTGAAATTTAATGTTCTTACGGCAATTTGTGTACCAAAGTAAGTGTACCAATGTGCTCCCTGTAGCATTGTACAAATGTACCCCACGCCTTGCACAAAAGTAAATTGCAACTTTGTTTAAATTTGAAATTGATACACCATAAATTCCTCACGTTTATTTCGTCTATAGCATTAACAATTCTACTAGCAAGCCGATAGTAAATTTCAAGAAAAAAAAACTCAGCATGTGCGAAAATACGTTATATAGTGTTACAGTTTTCATAGGATGGCTTGACTGACGTGATATTCGTAATTCTTCTCCTTTCACGTCAATTCGTTTGTTTGTTATGGTTTCTGTACCAATGTTTCCCGCGTAGGAAGGGTGACCACTTTCCTCCATTATTTTTTGTTTAAGGTAGCTATTTATGTCCTCATTATATCCTGCTAATTGTTCGACAACGGGAATTTAATAGCATAAATACCATCTACCACATTAAGTAGTTACTGAAGTTGATATCCCCAATTAGGTGATCGTATATTGTTTGACTTGTAGAGTTGGTTATTGTTATCTATGCCATTTCGTTTTTTTTTGGAAAAAGTTTTACGAGTTCCATTCCATCCTGTTTACCTACCTAAGTCCACAATAAGTACGTACATATATAATAGGTACGTAAACAGGGAGACAATATCAGATAATATCCTTATATCCCTCAGTTTAGGCAAAGCAAAGTAAATGACGAAATTCATTTTTTATATAAACTAAATAATTATTTTTTTTACATAATCTTATTGCATACATTTCAAGTTGTGATAATTTATTCATAGCAGGATATAGTCAGCAAATGTTAACCTACTAAATATTAAATAGTTTTATTTTTAATTTATTACAAAAAAGATAACTTAAACATCAATTTACATACCTACAATGGAATTACATTTATATCAAATAAAAACACCGAAGAATATAGAAGTTTTAAAATATATGGCTGAATATTACTTTTGCTAATAATTTACAAGATCCACCGTGATTGCTCTGACTGCAGCTAATTTACTTACGTAAATTAAAGTTTTGCACTCACTTTAATAGCACGACACTTTCACTTCTAGCACAGTTATGCATTTGTTCATTTCAGAGACCCACGTGTATAAATGGTACCTCCGATTCACGTGCCAAACAGCTTAAACATCAAGTTTATTAATCTGGCATTAGTCACTATCGAACTACACTACACCAAACTTACGATATATCGTATAACACATAATGCCCCCAAAGATAATGGCGTGCCAGACCTGTATATTGGAGAGGATGTGGCTTACGCTACTTCTAAATCCGAGTCATCGGAGTCATCGGTATAGGCGCGCGGCGTCGGTGGCGCGGGCGGCGCGTGGGCAGCCGGCGAGAGCCCGCGCGCGGCCCGGGCGGGCAGCAGCGCTCGCCCGCACGCCCGGTCCTCCTGCAGCTTACGCAACCGCTCCTGCTCTTCACGTTTCTGCTTCCTCCATTTAGCTCGACGGTTCTTGAACCATACCTAGAAATAATACATACAGTTAACGGTTTTACTCCACACGGAACCATGTTCAGTGACGTAGCTAGGCGTGGGCGCAGTTGGCCATTGCCCGTCGGCCTCATACTTAAAGGGGCCTCGCGAGGCCTCTTTGGAGGAGGAGGTGGAAGTGTTTTCAAGGACTATCCGATGGAATCATGCAATTTGTTTTTTCTGTCTGAAAATACAATATGGACGATTTTTGGGTACTCTCTTTCTATTTTTTTTAGCGTAGCGTAGGCCTTTTTCAAACTTCTTTACCATCATAAGATATATTGCGTCAAACCACGTTTGTTAAGACACGTTTCCTGGATAGATCTTGGGATCTACAGAAAAGGGGCCTTGCTAATAAGAGTTCGCCCACGTCTACATGGATCCGCGCTACACCACTGACCCAGGTTTATCGTCACTTAAACAATCGACGATGAATATCTTGAGAAAGCGCTTGCAGTATATTCACGTATATTGTAAGCTTCGCATAGTCACTGATTATATCACGCAAAAAGACGGCTTATATTACAGATAAAATAAAATAGATTCGAATTAAAAGACAAAATATTGTTGTCACAAAACTTCTTTTAGTTTATAGTATATTTCATGTCATGTTTAAGAAGAAAAATCAACATTACCTATTATTTGTTTTATAAAAGTCTTAATTATAAAGTGTATTCTGCAGTTTTTTTATTTTCGTTTCAAATTAATATCTGACAAGAATGAAGACCAGTAGAAGACAAGTAAATTATTTACTTGATAGTAATTAGGTAACTGTTGTTAGCGATAAATAACAGGCAGGTAAGAAACATCCTATGTTTGAATATTACTTACCTGAATTTTATTTACTTACTTTAGTTTCTATCTATTAAAAAGTAGTTTAATCTATTCACAAACTATTAACAGCACTCTTGTATTTTTTCGTAAAATATTATCTTCTAATAATTTTCCGATTTCTGATCATATATCCTGAATCCTGTACATTTAATAGATAGTCAAAAAAATAATATATTAAACCGTAATATAATTTCTTGTGAAAAATAAATTCATAAGATAGAATTTTTATCTTAAACTTTAATCTTATACTTTACAATTTAATTTAAATATTAAAAAGTAGTAGTTTTAATTTCTGTCTCAGAAATTAGCTAATTGTTAATATTACTTTATCTGCGCACATTATTACTTACCTACCTACATTAAAAGTTACTACTTAACTAAGACATCGAAAATAATTTCGAATAGTTTATATTCAACATAATAAAGTCTATTAAAAATAAAATCAAACAAGTATTTATTATTACTAAATTTTGCTCGAGATAGATTCTATAATTAGGTTGTACCTAACGAAATCGATTTCATTCTCTCTGACTGCATTACAGCAAAATATTCTGTAAAGATTTTTTAATAACCGTTTATTCGGAAGCCAGTACAATTCAATCTGTTGTATACTACCATCCAATAATAGATTATAATGAAAGATCTGCGGACAATTGATGCGACCCACTTTCTAACAAACAATTACCACGCTACTGAACCGATACCGTTCGAATTGAAAAAAAATGTTGTCTGTCAATACAGCAACGAATTATGAATGATATATCTGGGTGTGTGTGTCGAAATGGGTACTTCCACTCGACTTCACACGCACAAGTGCTGGACCCGAGTTCTCGGACTGCGGGTGGTCGCATCATTGTGTCGTCTCGGTGGTCACAACACTAGCGGCACCTTTGTGCCTACACATCAATGATGAAATACTCCTATTGGGGTCTGTATGTTTGTTGAAACATACATAATACGCAGAAAATTACGGAAATAAAGTTTGAGAATCGCTCGGTAAAATAGATTTTCGTATATATATGATATAACATTTTATGATAGGTATTCCATACCCTTGTTTTTAGTATTCAAGCTTATCAATGCGATAACAAAAACGTACCCCTAAAATGGTATCTTACAAAGTGTGAATGGAATCGACGGCTTTAAAATTAAGTCGTTAAGGATACCGCCATTGTCGGAGTTAATTGCATTACAAGTGGCGAGCGGTAGCTCGACAAAAGCCCTATTAACTTTCGGGAAATGAGTGACAGGCTTTTCGCACTCGGCCGCCGCTCGCCCATTTGGCGCCACTCGAGCGGCAAATATGGCCGCTGCCACCGTCAGACCCCAAGGCGACTCCACTCCCGTACAATCTAACTCGCTATCTACACCTTTGTCGACGCCCGCAACGGGATTAGAACCACTCTGTTTTGTTCGCTCTGTATTGTGTTTGGATTTACTCGTTCATTGTTTTTCATTGTCTCGCCAAACTACGTCTACAAGATCTCTTAAAGAATAGTTAGCGATGAACAAGAAATAAAGTAAATGCGAAGAACAAGATTAGTTTATATTCATAGAAAGTGAACACAAATATAACAAAAATATTTTATTTATTTTTTTAACTTTACCTACATGTAAATTAAAGTGTCTTTCGGCTTATCAGCAAATGATTTGATTTGCAGTCTCATTTTACCTCCATAGGGTTGGTTGGTTGCAGAGTAGGTATCTAACTGTTGGATTAACAAAATCGGAGTTTATTACTGAGCTCAATTATAATCCCCCGTAGTTCGCCGTGCAATTTATTAACTATTATGCGCCCTATTGTTTTATCGGCAAAGCGCGGGAATTACGAAACTCCATTGTGAGCCGCATTGTTTCAGCATACATTTATAATTCCACAGCTCATAGTCTAGTACCAAAGACAAACGAGTACACTGCGTTACAGAGAAGCTAAAGCCTATTGTACGTAGTACTTTATAATACCATTTAACCCGACAACTTTTAATCAAATTCATACTCGGGGAATACTTTATAATACCTACCGCCGTGCAATATGTAGAAATCTATACTGGTGTTCACATAGTAACCAAAAATAGACTTTACTTATTCTTTAAAATATCTGTATCTATAGGTATAGTTATTAATAGGAAAAATGTAAAACGAAAATATTCAATCAGGTGTCGAGTGTGTTTGGCATAAATGTAATGCAGTTAAGGAGAACGGAAATATAATTTTTTTCCAAAAAATCGTTACATTATTAATACAAGGAACAAGGGAAATAAACTCCTGCGAGTGTTATGTCTTTGCCTATTATTATTATTATTATTATTATCATATATTATCTATATTATATTATAAATTAATTGGGGCATGTCTGCTACCAACTGTATAGAGGTTTAGTCCTCTAATCATATTACCTATTAAGACCGTTGATGGTAAAGTTAAAAGAATTGAACTCATATACAAGATACATGAGGTCTTCTACAATCATTTTGTAGTTAGTTAAATGATTAATAATATAGCATGTAATATCACTTAACTTCTACACGTATTGTATAGGTTACTTGTTGAGAGTTTTAACTGGAGTAGTAAAATAGAGCAGTAGTCTTCCAGGCCTTTACATTTTTTATGGATATATAGCCATCAGCTTCGCTTATTCATGGTCGTAGCAGCCTTTGGCGAGATATTATTTTAAACTTCCTAACTTTTTTTTTCAGAAATTACTGGGAATTTTCTTAAAGGTATGTACTAATGTAGGTACCTACCTACCTACCTTTATTACAAAACAAGTCCGAAAATTTTAAGTAATTTATGGCAAGCTAATTTATAGCTTTACTCCCAAAGCCATACAAAAAATAAGTAAGTTAAAACTTGAGATTCACACTCTAAAGATATTTATTGAAAATACTTCTCTGGCATTTTCTCATAAGCGATCCTAAAGGAAACGTTAAAAGAAAAACCAATAATTTACTGTTTCAGTAGGTATTAGAATAATCCAATAAATATATAAGAATAATAGATAAAACATAATAATGTTAAACTAGTCATTTGAATTCCATTTTTAAAATCAGTGTTCTTTGTATTTCTTTCTTTTCGTTACGTAAACACAAAAGAAACCCTTTTTCCTGTTGAGTTGTTGGGTGAAAACAGTAGACAAGAAGTTTCAAGACATTCGATTCCATTCAGCATTGCAGCTGGTAATTGTACCGGTTTACGATCTGATTTACAAATGTTGTTTGGGAAGACATGCAGATGATACGGGGCGGGGCCCGCTTGCCCCCGGCTGTTCGTACCACGCCTCGACGCCTGTTCCAGGAAACTGTATTCCTACGTATGCTTCATTCTACATAACGTTTCAATTGGTAATCCATTATACCTACATTAATCCCTGCTGATGCAAATAGGGCAATTATTCCGCTCGGTCAATTAATTACAGATGGCATATTGGTGCGGTTTTAGATAGTAGGTAATAGGAGGTGATGCGTCACGTAGACCTCAAGGGGAATTATGTATGATTACATAGTCTTCTAGTTTTTGGGTCCTTATACAATGAAAGGTGTATAATGAGATGTAGTGTGGATAGTTGTATAAATGGTTAGGGTATGTGGCCGGCCTGATGGATCTACCTAATAATGAAATTCATCAGGTAAAAATATATGCAGGCCTAATTAAAGACAGCACAATTTATTATTTGTCGATTTTCAAAACTATGTGTCTGTGAAGAACGGATGTTAAATCAATTAAGCATCTGTCCAAACGTGTGATGAAAATAAAATTCAATACACATGATTTAAAGTGATAATTCATTCGAATTTAGTTCAGCTAAGTGTCGTGTGATACAAGAACTCAATCAGAGTTGTAATTTTTCTCTAATTTCGGATTGAACAATACAGTTAAGATTTAAATACTATACAAGTGAGCATAACTTTTTTCTCGAATTTGGGAAACAATTAATATAAAGTTTAGATTTAAACCAAAGCAGTATCGAGTGGTTCGAGCGGCGTGTGAACTTGCCACTCAAGTGGACTGCATGCTCCTTTGCTACTTCAGTCAGATATAAAACAACTCTAATTTCGGATTGAACAATACACAATTTAGTTTTAAATACTATACAATTAAGCAGCATAACTTTTTCCTCGAATTTCGGATACAATTAATATAAAGTTTAGATTTATACCAAAGCGGTATCGAGCGGTTCGAGCGGCGTGTGAACATCCACGGATCGGCGTCAGGGGCGCGAGGCGGCGGCGAACCGAGCCCAAACTTATTGTAATAATGTTGTTAGACCAAACACACCACTCCCTCCGCTTGTTTGAGATTACAATTACGGTTTTAGCGAACTGATTTATTAATGGACCGCCTGATCCGCCTCTGATACTTTAATGTCGATTTAATTTACATTCGCCAATATATTTTAAACTGTTTTTGCACCTACAATGTTTTTACGAGTTGTTCAATCTAGTTAATGGTTTAGTTTAGGGTTATAAGTATTTTAATTATAAAGGATTATTTCAATTTATTTATATTCTGCTACTTTACAAACTAATGTGATAATTGCTTACCTACAAGGTACCTAGGTACCTAGGTACCTAGGTACCTAGGTATTACACAAATAGCTAAGACAAAACTCTATATTTTTTTAATGTGTACGCACCTAAATTAGTAGATACTTATTCCTAATTTTTATATTCGGAGCGTCTTGGGCGCTACACACAGATGACCTTTTATTACCATATCTATATTTATTTATTATATGGTTTAAAATATTATTTTGTCGCTGTCATGAAAGCGGAAAAGTCTTTCACGCAATGAAGTAGGTAATCTCTGCCGACCATGGTCACTTGTAACTGACTTCAAAAAATACAAAAGTCAGCTAATGTCGATTAAAACTACAACTTAAGATAACAGAATTACACCATTGTTAAGAGGCAGAGATAGGCGTGATAGTGGTGTTCACGCAATAAAATCCGAAGAACTCTTCCCTCTACAAATAACAATATAATATATATTTGTTCTGCAAAAATATGTAGGTACCACACTGATCATAATTAATTAAAATAGTCTTCTCTCAGAATGAGAGAGTTTAGGCGATAGTCAACCGCGCAGGCCAAGTGCGAATTGGTGTGTCATTTTGTTTACTTTCAAATTAATAATTTACTTTATAATCAATACTTTTAATTAATTAGCGAAGTTGAATCTACGACATTCGTTATATGATACGAAATCAACATGCGTAAATGTAATTATTAATGGACACTCAAAGAGGCGAGCTTCAAAGCTCGGCAAGTCGCGTGAAATCCCTCACACCTGTCGTGTTCCGACTCCCCATTAGCGGCAAAATGCATTAGTCAATATTAAAAGATGCCATCCGCGAGAATAATTCCACAAAGGGCACTTCAAATCACACCCATCTCCTTTCGTTAAATGTCAAAACATTACTCCTCTCTGCGACCGGAGGCTGAAAAAGTATCCCCTAGTAGCTGTCATTTCGTATCAATTACCGCACGCAAACACCCGTGTTCGCCTTTCCCCACTTCCATAAAGTCCTAACTGCACAATGCGCTATTCGAATTGAAATTCAATTGTCAAAAGATTGCTTTAATAGTACCTCGACATCGCTTTAATAAAAAAAAGTCCTTTATCGTGTCAGTCCCAGGATAATATAAAGCCTGAAACGATATGGACAAGCCTCAAATTCGTTTAACGTAGGGTACGTTGGGGGCCCGGAGGGTCCTTCTGCAAACATCGTGCGCCCCTAAACGTTATACTTTGAAAACAATAATTTGTATTGCGTATCGAACGCGTCTATAAATAATAGAGTGATACTTCACCGGGTGATGTGGGCAGGATCGCGATATCGCTTCATTTGAAATAATAATGAACGGAGAAAAATAAACTTTAACCTAAACTGAACTCCATTTAAGCTTAAGTATCTAGCTACGAATCAAACATTATATACCCTTTCTTGTTTTAATATGATTAAAAGAAGATAAAATATAAAACTAATGTTACAAATTAGGGATATTTAATTAGGAGTCTTTTTTGTTGTGAACCTAATTAGTCAACAATTTTAGCATTATCTTCTTCTTCTTAGAAGTATAGCTTCTTTACGGTATACACATTTTAAAATCGTTTTTGAATAAATATGTACCTACCTACATTCTTAATAGTTATTTAGCATAACACTAATGCTAAGTAGGTAGGTACATGTCTCTAATTTATAAATGCTCTTTAGTAGCTACAACCATTACTACTGCACCCATTTTTAAATCATCAATCATCATTTTAATCATCAACATTCGGTTTAAATTTCATATTAATATTTAACATTGAAGGATAAAATATGTTCCAGCATGGATTTACCTAATTACTGGCATTTCGACGTTGTCGGTAATTTGATAATAAATTATGTATGGTGGATATTTTTTTAATCGTTAGTAAGCTTATTACGTAAAATGCATATTCAATTTTGAAATATGTAAGTAGGTATTTATCTGTTCAATAATATGTAACCTGAGTTTACCTGACGCAAATGAGGTTGTATATGTGGTTCCCAAATTTTGCGTTAATATTGAGGATAAATCTTGTACCTAATAGAAAAAATATTTAACCAACACTGTGATTTATAAAGTAATAATTACGATATTGTATTTATTTAACTTTAAGATTATTAATTGAACTAACGCGTACCTACCTATACCTATAACTTCCTAACATTTGAAATTAAAATAATATTTATTCAGGACCATTTGCAATTGACATACTGAAGTTGAAGTTAAAAAAAAATCCAAGAATTAAAGTGAATACTAAATAAATAAAAATAAATCTTATTTTAGTTTATCTTATCGTAAAATTATATTTGAAGTGGTTAATTTGTTTCACCTCGTAGGCTAGTCGCGTTTATGACTTTTGTTCTACGCGACTGATATGTCAATTCTTATATTGATAACGACCCTCAGAACAATCGCCAGATTGTATTATCCGTTTCGTTTGACAATCAAAGAAGAGCAACTACCGTAAAATGAAACAGCGCAGAACTCTTTGATCACTCGACGTCGGATCGCTGCTCAGCTCATAAAAGCGTTATTGCTTTCAGCCGACACGGAAGCGAAAGACAAAATGGCGCCGCTTTATTACTTAGTAACACATTGCGAGCGTATCTCTTTTATTATAGCTACCTATTACGAGATAAGTCCTGTCGGGGGAGGCTGCAGTGCGACGAGGAAGCGCCGGGCGGCTGGGCGGAGCGACACGCCCACTTATTCTTACAGTCTGGAAACGTACTGTCATCTGTCCTGCAGGTTCCCGACGCATCGCGTAATTTGTCTGAGCTACATAGATAAAAGCTGCATATTTTATCAATAGTAGTAGACAGGTGCGATACTTTTGTGTTGGATAACTTTTTCCGTCGGATGTACTTGTACTTCAAGGAAGATTTTATACCAATAAAGTACCAAAATATGTGCTTAAAATAAGCTTTATAAAAGGGCAAACATCAGTACCTACGTTAAACAATAAAAAATACCGACAGAAGTCATTTTTTTCTCAAATTAGAAATCCGATTAATTACTTAAGATAGACAACTCACTTTAAATATTTACTTAAATAACATATGACTTAAGCCTATTAGATCTACCTGCCTATTTACGTGTGTAGATACTAAGTAGTAGTGGTAGTAGTAGATCTAATACGTCTAGCATGCAGACGAGAATGCAGTCCACCTTACAGTAAATGGTCACTGCCGCCCATGCAAATTTGCAGTCAACAACAGATAAGATAAATCTTACCAGAGGGTAGCCATATCGGCGTTGCTTCCTCTGAGGACTAAGTTAGAATGCCTCGTATAGTTATGTCTCCCTTTGTCCATGTAGTTCCGGGAACATAATAGGGCTACGGTACCCTCTGCCTGTCGTAAAAGGTGACTAAAAGGGGCTTCCGGGGTTGCGGGCGGGAAGAATGGCAGCTCGAACCGTCCGGCCAAGCGACCCCGGGAAGGACGGTGGTATGTGTGGTCGCATAGCGCTGAAAAAACTAGAAGGTGCGGTGGACATTTCAGCCCCACCAGGGAAGAGCACGAAAGGAGCATCTCGCTCGGAGGACTCCGGCTATATTCCGTTGAAGATCCCGGAGTCCTCCAAGCAGTGCTGAGGACGGCCACCGGGGGGGTTTTAGTGCAGTATGAATTCCACATAACTCTCCCACGACGTCGGGTACCTTTTAAAGGTTCCAATGTAGACGTGGGCGAACTCCTATTAGCGAGGCCACCATTCTATATTTCAGTAAATCTTTCTTCACAAACGTGCTTTGATGCAACATATACAACTCATGATAGTGAAAAGATTGAAAAAAGTCCTATTTTTACAAAAAAAAAATAGAAAGAGATTACTCAAAAATCATCGACATGGTATTTTAGAGAAAAAACAAGCTGCATAATTCCACTCGACGGTGCACTTAACACTGTCTTCACCTCCTCCTCCAAAGAGGCCCCGCGAGGCCTCTTTAAGTGCGAGGCCGTGGGCGATGGCCCACTACGCCCACGCCTATCTACGCTACTGACCACCTTGAATGTGCGCTATTCGCACAGACTAACATTATACATACGAACTCTTTGCAAATATCATCCGATGTTAAAATCTTGTAAGACAAGGGAGGACTGTTCTAGATTTCTTATATAAATATTTTAAATGTACCCAAAACAATATAAGGTAAGATAAGAATTTGTTGCATAGCAACATTCATATGAAATTTAATGATTTATCCACATGATTGAATACCACTACTACTAGTACTTAATTTATTACTTGCTAAGTCTTCTAGCTCTACAATTTCGAAGTACCTACCTATTGTGTACGATTCTTCATATATTCAACTGCTGGGTATTATGCCAATATATAACCATACTATAACGAATGTTGACAGCCAAACGTACCAATTAAAGCATAGAATGCATGTAAAATGTAATGATTAACGGTCACACGTGCAATTTCTGACTACGACGGACGTGGCTTTATGTTATAAATCTATTACAATCAACACAAACCACAAGGATATACTTTCTCAGTTAACAATATCTAAGTATACAATTTAGCAATATGAATATCTATATTCCACGTGTCTATATTAAAGGGAACATACATCTACCAATCTAATTATATCAAAAAGATGAAACCTTCACTACTCCTACATTAACGGTTTGAGCCGGGGGCTATACGTAATAAAGTCTTGTATTAAACCGTACGTCATGTTATTATGATTTAATTATGAGTGTTAAAAGAAAACATACATTCCGAATCAAAATGAATGTAAGCTCCAGTTTAATCAGACAGCGCTCACAATAAAGATCAACATTGACGGAGCCGCACGCCCCGGGCGCCGCGCCGCTCGCGAGACAAGTCAAGATTACATGTCTCCTTAATAATTAATTTGTGTAAAGAGTTGAAATGTCTGCGGTGCCACACAAAGCAAACCAGCCCTTCATTGTCTCTATTTGCACGTTGTTCTTCATTCCAATATTGACTCTACCAGATTTTTCGTTTCAGGCGACCTCATTGCGAAAATTACAAATAAATTATGACCAAAACGGCTCAATATTTAAACGGCAATATTAAAAATATATAATAAGTTACTAGAAATAGTTCAATAGTAATTTTCTTATATACTCACACATTGGTAAGTGGCCACTACGGCTTATGATATTATTATCAACTAAAATTGAAATGCAGCTCTTCTTGAACCCATTAATTCGTTGCTATCCCTAAAATCTACGTTGTCACGTCTCGTGTCTCCTTACCACATTCAAGAACTAGAAAATAGAGAAATATTAATATAAGGTATATTAATATTTCTCTATTTTTCTACTATTGTAAATCCTACTATTGTACCTCTACTACTACTGTACCTATCCTACTATTGTAAATTATTTAAACGTAAGTTCCGTTTCGCTTATTGAAGCGAAGCAGTTCTGTAATAATTTTATTTAATGTAATCTGGTCACACTTCAGTAAGTATTCACATTTGTATGTCAGTTAACCAAACTCAGCTTCCTAGGAATGGCAATGCAATTTTTCGCGGAAATAGGTTTGGATATTTTTGATTAATTTCGATGTAATGTTTGACCAAAATTCCAAAGAGATTCGACGTGTATATACCTACTCGTATTTTCATAATATTTATTTATTTATTTATTTTATTGAACGCCAACATAATGCACATTAATACATTTCACAAAAACAGAAAGTACATAAAGGGCTAGCCTAATGCCATTACAATTATAGGCGTAGACTTCATGCTAGTTGTAGAAACATAATAATTAATAACTAAGTACCTGGATGACCGAGCTTTGCTCGGTGTTTTTGTTTACTAAGAGTACATCATGTTTTTTTGGAATTATATTTTTTATAACTTGCATAGTTATAAAAAATATAATTCCAATTTCTTACTGATGATCATATAAATAATATATTTTGATCTTATCGACATTATAATAATAACAACAATAAAATAATAATAATATAATAATAACAAAATATAGAAATAAATTAATACAGAACTCTCGTTTAAATGGATTAAAAAGCAGCAAATATCTCCAACTACAGAATCGTCAGTATTCGCCATACAGCATCAATGTATGCACGCCAACATAGACACGCCAACATAGACGGGACATATTGAAAGAACCAATATGTCCCGTCTATGTTGCAATCTAAGAAATTAGCAGGAAAATATTATGTAAAGCGGCACAATAATCTTGTGCAGTACGTCTACTGGTGTTTAGCTAGAAAGCATAAAATAGAAGTATCTAGCCTTTGGTGGAAGGAAATGATCACACAGCCCCAAGTGAAAGAGAATGAGACTGCTAAAATTCTTTGCGAGATGCCAGTTCAAACCAATGTCACTATTACACACAATAGACCAGATTTAATATATATAGACAAAACTAATAACCGAACCTACTTAATAGACGTATCTGTACCATCCGATTATAATATAGGACCTAAAGAAATCGAAAAATTAAGTAAATACCACGTTCTCAAAAATGAAATTAGCCGTTCGTGGAAAACGCAAACGGCAATCATCCCAATAATTATTGGTGCAACTGTACATACATACATACATTCATCAACCATAATCAGTAAAGTGCTAGGAGATACTGTCTTCCCCCTCGAAGGGATCTCCACCTTGTCGTCGCTCTGGATGCATCCGAGGGGGTTGTGGAGGTCGGTGTTTTCTGGCCTCTGCAGCCAGGAGGGGTTGCGGGAGGAGAGGTGTCTCGGTGTGTCGTTGCCGTACACCCTGTCTCCTGCGACCGAGAGGGGGTGCAACGTCAGATGCGTTGGCGGTGGGGCCGCAGAGGAAGAGGAGATGTGGTGTGTCGTTGCCGTCCTCCCTGTCCTCTGCGGCCGTTTGGTGGTTTTTGGAACCAAAGAACGGATCTGCTGCCGGGTGTGGGAGGTCGATGCCTGTAGGGATATCTTACGGGTGTCGGCTTGCCATGCCCACGGACCCTGGTTGGCGGTCTCGGGGTTGGACCGTCGCCCTGCGGATGGGGGCTTTGGAGGTAAGGCGCGCCTTTGTGTTTTCTGGCGCGCCTTGCTGTTGGAGGGGAGCTTTATGCTCCACGCAGGGAGGGGCTGCAGGAGCGGCCGAGCACCGGCGGGTTCGCGGATGACTGCGAAAGTTTACCCGTGTTCCCGCCGTACGGTGCGAGGAGAAAACACAGTCGGGTTTAGCCGGTATGAGTCCGGCATAACCCAGCTGCCACCCCGGGTGGCTGGGTATCCATTTGGATTACCCACTTAAAAAAAAAACGGGAGATACTGTCTTTGTAAACAACACACAAAAAGATACCCAGAACACAGAGGAACTAACACATACAGGGCAAGAAACAAACATACAGAATAAATCAGAACAATTCTTTACAAGCACAACAGATTCAATCATTCCACATCCAACAAATATTTAATTGCAATGCGCCGCCGGAGAAATGTAAGAAGAAGAGGTAGATTAAAGTTAGCCTGTATATTATTATATATTACATCCTATAGTTTTATAGTTTATTTACTCTATATAATACTTAATTAGTAGCGGGGACATAGATACCTTTTTTCTTGTGGGTTACAGGACGGGGTATTTAAGAATACCGGCAACAGCAGCCGTGAAGGTGAAAATCACAATTTACTAATATAAAATAAAATATATTAATAAAAATAACAAAAAAGAACTAAAAAGAAAAAAATGTAGAGCTAAAAAATAGAAAATAGAACTAAAAATAAAAAAAAAAACTAACAAAATAAAACTCGAAAAAAAGAGAAAAAATAAAAAAAAACAATCGGACCGAGATTAGAACCCTGACTTCCTGCGGTCCGATTTCCCAACCGAGCTATTCTAACTTCGTAAACGATGACAAAATTTCTCTTCGTATTCGGTCTCTTTGATTTTTATGCAATGAAAACACGGACAAAACGACATTTTCTGAAAATGAAACTTTGCTAGATCGATTTATCGCCCCCTAAACCCCTTAAATACGAAATTTCAAGAAAATCGTTGGAGCCGTTTCTGAGATCGTTGATATATATATATATATACAAGAATTGCTCGTTTAAAGATATTAGATATACATATTTTAGCATAAAAAGAAGAGGAAGGACCGACTTCAAGTTATCCAAAGTAAAGTAGCTTAAATAACAAACAAATTTAGATGTCTACTTTCCCACCCCTATGGTTTAATTTTTTCAAAATTAAAAACAATCAAACTATGAGAACGTGAAGAACCATAGGTCTCGGAAAATAGAATGCCAAGTAACTGTCGTAAAAAAGGTCAAAAACATAAGTAATTAAATTAAACTGTAGTGTTACAATTATAGTGATTTGTCGTTGAGTATATTTTGTATTATATTTGTACAACTTGTGTCCGATGGCCGAGAGTCGGACAGGTCGATAAAATCACTTTTACATTAGATACCTGTATTAAAAATAGTATTAGGTTTAGCATTTACTTTTAATGTCGCTGTCGGTTTTGTGGAAAAGTTAAAATAAACATGATTTTTTGACATGACCTGACTACGACGGAAGCAGGCATTGTTTTCAATTAGATGTATGTATATAGTTACACTTTACTTCTACCTTTATAATTACAATGTAGAGTCATTATTCAGACATTATTATTCACGTAACGCAGAATTTTTTAATGAATTATTTTCAATATAACCCCAACGATTGTAAGAAACGGAACAGTATGGAAATACAATATTTTCCGAGACTGATACTTGAATTAGGTCAATGACCAATATTAGCAGAAACGTAGATAACAATTAAATAACAACCATTATTTTATCGTATCGTTTATTTTATCGTGTATCAATATGAAAAGAAACGGATAACTAACGTATAATAAAATCGCATACCTACGTATTTCTAATTGCATGCGTATATTTGCATTTGAATTGGTTTATTACCGACTTTTAGTATTATAATTCAAAAAAATACTTATGTAAGTCATGTTGCAAAAATGGATACTTTGAAAGCTGCTGGTACCTTTATGGTTGTCCCTATTTCTATTTAAAAACAACAGTGTTAAGCAGAAGTTTAATCCTCAAGGTTAGCAAACATCTTAAACCGATCTCAGGTAAATTACTAAAGTTATAGAGGCGCGTAGATAATAATTGTCATCAAGTGGCTTGCTTCTAACACATAAAATTACCTCTATTATAAATTTAACAGAATCATATTTAGAACATTTATTAATATAGGTATCCTGGATTTCGATTAGAAATCGAACCGGAGACCGTACACAAGCTCCGTGCGGTAGAACTCATCTTATCTGCGCCTGTCATTGATTAGCTTAATAGCAACAAATAAATTCATCACCGTGTTATTGCTCGAAAGTTTTTGTACTGTTGTACATAAATTCTTTACACAATTTAATGAACAAATAATTAAAGTGTTTAGGTAGGTCCTATTGCGTGACATGGCTGTTTCGGTCAGTATCTGAACAGGATAGGGAAACAGGTGACGGCCCTCTGTCACAATTGTGGGAACGACGAGGATTCCGTACAGCACACACTGGAGGACTGCTCAGCTTGGGAGTCTCAGCGGCGGATACTCCTCCAAAAAGTTGGAGCGGACCTTTTTCGGCAGTCGTCGTTGCAGTGATGGTTCAGTGGCGAGAGGCCTAGAACGGCATGACCACCTCCTGTCAGGACGTCATGTCAACGGAGGAAGACGCCGAAAGGGCCAGAGAGTGCGCTAAGCCCGCTCGAAGAAGGAGCCGCTGTAGTACCGGGATCAGAATAGGGCTACGATATCCGCTGCTTATCGTAAAAGACGGGTAAAAGGGGGTTCCGGGGTCGCGGGCGGCTAAAGTGGGAGCTCAAACCGTTCGGTCAGCGACCCCGGGAAGGACGGTGGCATGTGTGGTCGCGTACGGTGGTAAAGACCAGACGGAGTGGTGAGCCCAGCCACTCACCAGGGAGGAGCCCGATGGGGCAACGCGTTCAGAGGACTCCGGTTCCTTCGAAAATCCCGGACTCGTCTCTGTATCACTGAGGACATTCACCGTTTAGTGGGGTAAGAATCCGACATAACCCTTCGTCGCTCCCACGTCATTCCACGCCACGTCGTGGGAAACATTCTAAACGTACCTGAATATGGGTACTGTATACGCACGTACTATATATGAATGTGTGTGTGTATATATGAATGTATATGTGTGTATATATATCTATGTATTTTCAGGCTTTTTTTATATAATTGAACCTAGATTATTGATAATTGAACAGACGGGCTACCTAATGGTAAGTAGTCACCGTCGCCTATGGACATTTGCATCACCAGAGGAGTTGCCATTGCATCGCCGGCTTTTAAGGAGAGCTCTTTTCACACCTTTTTTTGAAGAGCCCCATTTCATAACGCTCCGGGAATGCCTCAGGAGGAAGCTCTTATTAAATATCATCTTTACTGCCACGATATCACATGCACTACCCACCATACATCAACAAACTAATATTTTAAGTATTCTAGCTCGAACGAATAGGAATGGAAAAGATTGGCCAAAATTCTATACCTAATACTTATTTTTCGCGTGAAACAGATCCTATGTTTCAGTGGAAGGGAGTGGTTGCCGGCTCACCTTTATATGAGGCGAGCATCTTACTTTTCAGAAGAAGCAACGTATGTGCGATTGAATTCATATAGAACTTCTTTTCTTTATGAAGTTACAGATGACCACGGACGGCTGCAACCGCTTAAGATCAAACAGACCGCATTGTTTGCTACTTCAATCTAACAAAAAATGCTTATTATGACATCTGTGATACAGAATTACATTATAATAGAATTAGTTACTCCTAACTATATATATCTATATAGTATATAGTAAATATGAATGAACGACAGTAATAACTTCATTTTGTGAAAATACTTGTAAGCAGGTAATTTTAGGGTTTATGGCGAAAACAATGAAATTATCGGCCATGAATATAAAACAACTTCAAATAAAAGCAATAGGAGTGCCGGCGAACAGAAACTCGATTTAAGCAAGTGTTGCGATGCCTAAACAAAAGCGATTTAATAATGCAGTTTCCAATTGCCGCTACGCAAATAACAGGGGCAACAACGGAACGCCAAACCGAATGTCGAAAACAAGCTTTTCCAAACAACACTCGATAAACAGAAAATATTTTTCAAATTTTAGCTAGAAACTACGCTTATTCGAAACAGACTCCGGCAACAATAACCACAGTAAGAATAAGCAATTGTTTCGTAACGAATATGAATTTGCAGCCACAATATTTTCAAGTATTGTATTTCGCGGAAAACATTGAGAAGGAAAAAGAAAATCCGCTAATTTATTTAGTAAAGTGATAAACGGAAAACACTCGAAAACGGCTTCGCATAAAGAAAAAATCTTATATTGATCACCGCTTGTAGCTGCGGTGCTACAAGTTACGCAAATCGGAAAAACTCCATTATCCGAGAGAAAGCCTTAAAAGTGACCCTCATTAGTCGCATTGTTGTGCTTTTATCGTTCCGCAGCCCTCGTCGGGGGCAGCATAAATAAATCAAATTTAATTAACTCAGATTAATTTTCGCGGCGCCGTCTCACCCGCCTCAGAGGGTCCCTTTTTATTTACCCTTAGGTAAAATTCTCAGTTGAAAACTCCGGTGGTAATTACTATGGATTCTTTAATAAAAAGTTTACACTTAAGCAAATTTTACATGTCGCTCGATGCCGTCTGTGTCGGGAAGCCACACAAACTCAAACAAATTGCGTCTATTCACAGTTATCTTTTAACACACGTGTGCTTAATTATTTAAATATAACAATGCAATTTAATTATGACGTGTTATTACTAATTATTTAACATTTTTACACAACTTAACGTAAGTACTTGCATAGTTTCTTAATAGTAGGGGGAGCACGGGATAGTTTAGTAGGTATGAGACAATAGCCACTGCGCATAAAATCTTTGTACAACTAGATATTGAGACGTTACATTTCATAGAATCCATATATACTTTTCACCTCGCTCACATGTCGCCAATTCAATCGGCAGTTTGGTTTAGTATTAACAAGTGTTAGAACATTTTTGTGTCAAGTAAGTTTTTTTTTTCAATTTCCGAAATTTGACTTCTGTGGTTTTCTGGGAACAATTTCCAGCATATTTTATACATCGTAGGGGTAATTATTCTATTAATATTTACGGCAGACAGCTTTTATCTAAGTGTTATAGTTTATAAAAATGTTTCCTAGTTCCTAGATTAAGACTGATTTGTAATACCTACCTACTTTTATGGTTGAACTACATAAACTGAGCTGAGGTTTATTAAAATAATAGTTTCAGACCATTATTTTGCTATAAAGATACTTAAGTTATCTTACAATTTTCTCCACGTTATTGTTGTTGTGATACTACTTAGGTGGTTACATTCGTCGAATGCCACTTTGGTAGAAATCGTTAATTACTGATTAACTATTAATAATGTACTAAACTTTCGTATGAGCAAAGATAGGTAAATAATGCAGCTGCAGTTACAATTTATAGAAATTAGCTATTTGTGGGTATTAAAAAAGTGATAAGCATTTTCCTCGAATGCGGGTATAATCTTCCGGACACTCCGTACTTAAATATTTTAGGTTACAATTTTAGGTACCTTATACCTAAAGAAACTAAGATAACAATCAAATAACTGTTTATAATAAATATTTATTATGAGCAGTTTATTTATTATCACAATTTCTCTGAATGTTAATATTATTTTTGTATCTATATTTTTTTAAGTGTACCTACATTAAAAATTAATATAATGAAAGTATCCCCCCTCTAATTTCAAAATAACTAGCATTATTTACATTTTGATAGAATAGTGTACAAAAGATATCTTTATATATCTTTTGTAAATTAAGAAATGAAAGCCTGCGTAGAAAGTAGAAAGAGGATGCGTAGAGAGAAAGGTACTGAAAAATGAAAAAACTGCGATAAGAAAAGCACTGAAAAAACCTAAAAGTGCATACCATTAATCTATGTTTGAAAGTGGCATAAAGGATTTTCCAGAAAAGACGTTGATTGTTTTGGACTTTTACGTATAACTGAACTGTTTCTTAAATATGAGTAATTATGCAGTGTATCTGATGGTAACGTGCCAATAAATTCAAAATTTGGAGTTCTACTTAAAGTCATCGAAATATTCATAATATCCATCCATAAAACTTTTGTGATCCACTGCTGGACAAAAGCCTTCCCCTAATGTTGATTTGTGCCATTAGCCACCGCTAACACGCATGCCATTTGCGGCGTGCGTGTTAGCTGGTCTCTTAATCTTATTCTTAGTGATAAAGGCTAGGGCGGAATATGGTGTGTGTTAGTCTTCATACCCTTCGAACCAGAATACAGTAACGCTTAACTCGATTAGTATTAAATGTGGTAGAACCAGTGTAGTTCGACCGGGGAAGTACGACACCAATTTTTTTTTTTTTTTATCTTATTATAGGCTAACGTTTGGCCGCGATCTTACCTGATGTTAAGTAAGATGCAGCCTAGGTTGTTACACGCTTGCCTAGATAAAGCCTATTCACCCTCGTCTTGAAAATTTCTAGATTATAAGTATCGGGGAACAACGAACGCGGAAGAGAATTCCACTCCGTGGCAGTTCGCCGCAAGAAGGAATTACTGAAGCGCCTATTTCTAGCGTGAAGCATTTCTTGCGTTTCGGTAGAAGGGTGTGGTTGCGGCACACTTTCACATGAGGCGACCATCATAGTCCTCGGGAATAGCAACGCATCTGTGATTGACTTTTGATGGAACCCATGTTCTGTATGTAGTTGATTACAGATGTCCACGGGCGGCAGTGACCACTTACCATCAGGTGGACAGCATGCTTGTATGCTACCTCAGTCAGAAGATATAAAAAAGGGCAGGAGTAATTGAGGCAGTGCCACCGAATTTTAGACAAAAAAGATTCTACCACCTAAAAAATCTTATTTATTCTTCCAGAATAACAGTCGTGTAGCGAAAATAGATTAAGGTATTATTATTTGAGCTTACTTTAGGAAGAATTATCGATGTACTTATAAAATCCCAGTTACATGGGGACACAGTATCTATAGTTATGTAGATTTGGCATACTAATTCAGCCTCAGTATGTACCCAGTGTAAATATGACTCAGAAGTCAGCAAACAGAATAGTTGAAGTCCGAAAAAATGGTTTAATTTGCGCAATAGAAACTATGTTAGAGAAATGCGGGCGTGTAAACACGTACACCGGACTGGCTGTCTGGGTGGCTTCTGGAGTGGTCGGCACACACTCGAGCGAACACCGGTAGCCTCAAACACCACATTCACCAGCACAAACTAACAGGAGCGCTTAGTTTGTCAATCTTGTCGTTGAGTTAACACCCAAATTGAGCTTATTCTTTTACTGAGAGATTATGTTTTTTTGGTTCTAATATAGTTTTGGACGATTGTAAGATTTTGAACTTTAATTGGTTTCACAATTACGATCCAAAAATTAGATTTTCTATTTAAGTACTCCTGTTATTTAAGTAATCTTATATCTTATTATAATATAAATGTTTATGTTATAATATAAAAGTGTTTGTTACTCTTTCACACAAAAAGTGCCAGTCAGACTGCGCTGAAATTGTGCAGTCTAATCTAGGTTGAGTAACAAATTGGACACTCATAATCGTGGGATACGTTACCGAAGCGGACGAAGTTGAGGGAATTAACTAGTAATTAAAAAAAATAAAACTGGATAATCGAATTGAAAGAAGAAAATTCTAACCTAACCTAACCTAACTGTAACATTTTAAAACGGCACCGTTATCATACAAAATGAAAATTAAATACGTAGCTTGTTCCTCCTTCAAATTCTTATTAGTGAAAGATTAAACTAGCATCACACTACACACAACGCACTTGAAGTTAATACGGTTTTTTGGTGCGGGCCACCCACAGTTTGTGGCCCGGACGAAATGTCACGTCAGCTTTATTGACTTATTGGCCCTCCACTACTAAACTTTCCGCCTTGTCGACCTAACCACAATACAACGGCTCTGCGTACTTACCTATTTTACGATGGACTATAGGTATATCTAGCGTATACCCAAGTCATATGTCTCTTAATAACGAACAACTTCAATAAGAGTCACTGCCCAATCTACATATAGGTCACGTCCATAAAATTACATTTATAAGAGGGTATCGCTTGTTTAGTAGTAATAGCTTTAATAACATTATCCAATGTAATATATCGTAAAACGTACCTATTCACGTCAGTGTTTATCGTGCTTATAAACGGAAATAATTAAGTTCGAGCTTCAAAATAATGACACTCCTATAATTAGTATAGCCAATAGGCCTCTTGAAGTATTTTTATATGATTTTTTTAAACATTTGAATATTTTGCTAGATATAATTCAATCAATGTTGTGGGCTAGTAATATTATAAGTCCATAAAGTGTTGTTAATTATAGAGTCTAATGAAGACATTCGTAAATAACAATATACAAATAGATCAAAAATAAACATCTAAAGTATGTAGTTAAATTCGTACTATGATATTGTCCGTGAGCCCTTTACACATATAGATGTTAGGTAAAATAGATTTCACTTAGAATATTAAGGTAACAAATCAATTAGTGTAGTACCTCTACTCGCTCCTCCTTTAAATCGACGCGCAGAGCGAGTTGCTCCCGAAGCACCACGTCAGGGTAGTGTGTCTTGTCGAAGGTGCTCTCTAGTTGCTCGAGCTGCTCCTCCGTGAAGATGGTGCGGTGGCGTCGCTTGCGCTTGGGAGGTGGACCCGCGAGGCCAGCTAGCGCCGCCGCCGCGTATCCGCTGTAGAGACCCGCGTACCCGCCCGCTGTTCCCGTCACTGCACTCCCGACACCTGCACAAACATTAAGTCAAAAACATCATTATAACTTTATCATTGACGACTGTGGCAGAACAGTTATTATACCGGTCTGACACGCAGTGGGTTCCGAGTTCGATTCTCGACCAAGCTATCTGAATGGTGAATTTAGATTTTTATCCTTGGCACCCACGATACAGGAGAAAATTCTTGTTTGGGGCTATGAGTGAAGAAAGCGTTATAGCGTTTAATATAGTGTTGAGCAGTGATAACCTAATGGTCAAATCTCGGCCTTGAAAGGTCCGAGATACAAATCACCTAAAAGTTCTTAAAAAATGTCTAAGGAGTATGGCCTAGATGGCTCTCGCATTCTGGGAGGAGACTCGGGGCAGTAATCATTTAATACACTTCACATGTGGGAAGTAAACGCGCTTGTTTAAGTTATCCACATTATTCATAAGTCGGCCGACCGGGATTATCACAATCCTGATTTTACAGATACCTATGTATTTAAATTTTAAGATCGCAAGCAAAATTACGGTCAATGGAATCGCGATCATGTAATGCTCTAATCAACTGCACACGGAGATTAATACCTACTGTCCCACAGAAAAATAAAAAATATAGTTTGAAAATATTTGTGATTCAATTCGATTCAATGAAAAATCAATCAATTTAGACTTAAAATAACAACATTGCTGTCCAAAATAAATTGTAGCTGATAACTTGAAAAAAGTTTATTGCACAACATAGTTTTTTTTAGTAAATTTAGAAAAACACAAGCCTATATAACAAATAGAATAACCGATTTAAAGTACAATTATTAATCTCCGGAACTTTTTATCGCAATATTTTAAAGGGACTATTTTATAAGTATACAAAGTTATAGATTCTTAACCAAAAATAATGTAACAAAATATTATAATAACAGTAGTGGTAAAGGTTAATAACTGTCGAAGCGTTCAAACCAGAAATAGGTACAAAAACAACGATTTACACTATGTAATCTATGTGTGATTTATTCTTAGATTTAAAATTAATTATGATATAGTGGAAATTATATTTAATTCGGTTACTTGTCATGGCTGCTGAAAACATTGCGCAGTAAGTAGGTAGTTGAGTACCTACGAAAAGGACTGAACTCAAAAACTAGGCAAGTTAAATCCTTCAATCTTATTTAAAAAAAAATGACGATTTTAACTCAGTTGTGTTGAGTAAGTCATCCCCTGTTATTTATAAGGATACAGAACAACATAAAAACATCGCATCTAGAAAAGAAAAGCAGCGAGCAGAAGAAGTTAAGAAAGAGAAAAAGTGGAGCGGCAGTGACTACTTACCATGAAATGGACATGCTCATTCGTTTTTTCTATTTAATGAAAAAAAATACGTTAAAGAATCTACGTTAAGAAATCTACTAAGACGATTAAAAAACGTCCTTAATTGTATTTAAAAATGTTTTCTCATACATCTAAACTTTATGGATACAAATTCTTCCATTTTTATGGGACTACCCATAATAATGGAAGAATTTGTATCCATAAAGTTCTAATTTTATTTTGACTGTCCTTAAGGAAACGAATTCGAATTGTTACTTTTAGCCAATAATGCGAAACCATACTGAGCTAAAACGTTCAAACTTTATTGGTATTGGAAAAAACCTTTAAGGCTAATGCATTTGCAGCCGAAGAAATAATTATGAGAAAAGCACCGTGGCGCTATACAAGCTAAATTATATGTATTATCCTAAATGTACATACATATTTCATCTCATACAATAGCAGGCAGAAGACATTGATATCATCTTTTATAAATAGATTATAGTAAGCTGAAGATATTGATACTTATTCAGCTTTCATTTTGTTCAGTTTTTAAATATAACGTATTTATTTTGTAGACAAATTGTTATTAAATGCATACCGTTGATAAGCTCGGTAACTATTTTAAGCTTCATATAAAGCTGCTAAAATATTTTAAAATTCAATCAAAATATTTTAATTTCATACACTTAAAAAGAATAGATATTTTTTATAAATTTAAAATCGAAATCGAACATGCAGTCCTCCTGATGGAACGTGGTCACTGCTGCCCTGAGAAATCTACATATATGCAACTGCCCATAGTACAATGTTGCCATTGCCACTCCGAGGACGAAGATGATCACCTCATATTAACTCAGCTAGCATCCATACAACTGCTTTACAGTAGAAATAGATGTAGCAAAGGTACTCCCCTGTCGACCCCTTACTGGTTGTACTACCTAAATAGTGTGTAACAATAATTATCATTATATTTACACATTGTATCACACGAGATATATCCTTGGACCTAATTGCCGTAGTCTAACTATAAAATTGTACAGTTAGCGACTGAAAAAAATTACGTGATACTTACGAACAAAGGTATCAAATGGGAATAGTCACAAACATTTTAAAGAAAAAATACGTTAAGAAGCGAACATAACACTCAACGTGTCATCACCTATTAGAATTAGCATGCGGCAATGTTGGCGAAGCGTGAATATCCCAGCTTAGGGCCCCATGAGCCCTCGGACCGGCACGACTTCGAAATATTAACGCTTGGAATAAAAATTGAATATTTTTGCATACTTCACAAGACGAAGGCGAGGTATTACAGTGTATTATTTCCGATAGAAATGTAAAAGCTTTTAAAGCCGCCGGCGTATTGCTAAGGCGCTCTCCGTTCTGCATTTCCGCGAGCTCTCCACTAAGCTGTATTGATTTTAAAATACGCGCATGTAATATGAGATCCTGCCAGCATGACTGTATTCAACTTTTATTTTATAAATAGGTCACAAGATTACTCTGTTCAACAAGCATGTGGTATAATGAAATAATTAGATCCTGACTGATGCTGTATAATACAGTTTTACGTACTGAAACATGTTGTACGTGCTCAAATTAATACCTACAGTTTTCAACGGATTTATAGAGGACTTAGTTCATAGAGCGCCCTATTTTGACAATTCGTCATTATTGGGTAACTAAACAGTAAGAATAAAAGGCATTAGATAGAATTCGTAGGTTATTGTCACTTACAACCTTTAAATCACTTCGAAATACAAATATAAAAGCTTCAACGATTTGCAAATAAAATATCTGCGGATGGTAAGTACCTATATATATATTTTATTTTACCGTATATTTATATTTTATTTTACCTTTATCATAATTTTTCAATGATACCCGTGGCGCAATTATGATAACAACGATGGACCACACAAGATATTCCTGTCCTGTTGCAAAAGGAGTGTACAAAATGTTTATATTTTATAGTATAGAAGGTGCAAACATTCATGTCGTCCATCTGATGGTAAGTAGTAATATGGAAATAGTATCAAATAATGGTAATAATAAGTAGTCAATACGAAACACGGACATCTGTAATGAATTCCAGATAATCCCAAGAATCTTACCTTAGGTCTGTTACAAATACGTTATCTCTGAATACTAAGATGACATTCGAAGAAACGCTTCGTTTGAAACGCTTGGTGCATCTTACATCCTTACGCGTAGATTCAAATAGCCTTTTTCAACCTATTAGTTTTAACTGTCCGTTAAGATGAAAATCAAGTAATTCCTACGTTATTTTTTCTGATAACAATCCGTGAACCCCTCAGGATGATGCTTTGTTTTAAAATATTTTTCATTTCAACAGGAAAAAAGCCTTTAATTGAGATAAACCCTGTCTTCGCCCCTCGATCCCTCGGCGCGAGATGTAGCCTGGGGCCATAGAGCGACTCATTGCATCTTACTCTTGAAATGATAAATCTACTGTTTGCTTAGATGCAACTGTTGCAATAAAATCATATTTTCCTATATCTTATCAATATTATTAATGTGAGGCTGTGTGATAGGTACATGTACTTGTTACTCTGTTACGCATTTCGTCGGAAGTTAGCACACAAATAATTCATAACTTCAACTAATTTTGTCAATAGAGTAACTCTTCCCTATTCCTATAATTACATGGGATTTTTTTTTCTATTCCTAAATTTAATTTGGCTTCTTTAACTTTCTTTACTTTGTGATCGACTATGTTTTTTTTGTACATGCTGTGCACACCTTTAATTTAAGTACATAGTATATAGTTTCATAATCATAATGTTCTCCTGTAAATGTCATCTATGTATTTAGTTGGTATGCCTAAATAAATAAAATAAAAATAAAATAACTTGAATTAAGACATAAGATGCTCATTACCAATGTAAACGTGATCGTAGCGACCGGAGGCATGAGAATTAAGATAAGTGAGTTATAATGTGATATTGTTTTATATATCATCTTTGTATATGCGTTTCTAAAATACCTATTCACACTCTCATTTTGTGAAGTTACTTAATTACTAAGACATAGATTAAGATGTACCTACCACCCCTACTCTTTGACAGTATCGTGATAGGGTTGATAAAAATAAATTGGTCGACCCCTTACACCCGAAGCCAATGTAGTATCTTGCTACTAGTCATGTACAGCGAGTATAGACATCCTATTAAGTAATGGAACTGCAGAAACTAAATTGTGAAATCAAACAGAATAAATTTGCATATGTTAAGTGTTTTGGTGGTTTGGTCCATGAACATTTGTCCGGCCTCAAGTACTTCTAGAGACAAAATTTGCACAGAAAGTAGTGCCACAAAGTGTTAGTTTCTAAATAGGCATATTTTTTATCATTTTTTTTAGTAAAACTTTAATTAAATGCATGTTACGGCTAACGGTTAACATGAAAATAAATTTGAGTTTAGCCAGGTAATTTTAAAGTTAATTTTTTAAACGACTCTATTATCGACATAATCTACATTTACAATAAATAGTTTAAGGTATAGCGTTGCATTATTGATTAGGTAAGTAACAATGATTTAGATTAAATGACAGTACATTACCAATTGTCTCAATTATCAACTTTACAAACATCAAATTATCTCAATTCTCAAATTATCTCAATTATTACCTTATTCTCTTCACAATGTTTTTTTCTTAATATGGTCGATTAATAACAACACTTCTGTTATTTAGCTTTTGTTAAAAATAGCTTTTAATTAATTGCGTCAATAATTCAACAACCAAATTAAGTAATAAATCATTTCAGGATTAACTGGTTAAAATTAAGCTTCACTTCCATTCATACTAAAGTTTTTTTTATTTTGTTAAGTTATAATAGGCAATTATGAGTTATGAGTATATGAAATACGTTATGAGTAAAAAAATATTTATTCTAAAATTGTAGATAAGGAACATGTTGATCTGCAATTATATGAAACGGTTTTTAAAATTGTTAAAATTATATTATATTATCTGTAAGAACTGTTACTTTTTTCAGTTTGTATACATTGGATTACCGGCTTACACACTTTGTACCAAAGATTTCTAATAATTTCTTTACTTTGTAAAAACTCTACCCAGAAAATGTTTTTGACTTTACAAAAACAGAAATTCTTATTTTAGCTGTTAATATAAGTATTGAATTAATAGACTGTCTAATATTGCATATTGGAAAATACATTTTTTTATTATTGTATATTTATCTGTATAAAATATTAGGTCACTATTTGTTTTAATTTAGCATTACGTGGTAATATGGCTGAAAACTATTTCATGTGTATTATTTTTATTATAGTCCACCAATACGCACTTGGCCAGCGCGGTGGACCATGGCGTAAAACTATGTTATTCTGAGAGAAGACCCATGCGCAGCAGTGGGACAATAATGGGTTGTAACCCACTTTTATTATAATGATTTATTTTCGAATTCGTTTTTCAGTATGTATGAATAATATATTTGAGTTCTGTGGATATCGTAATTGTATTTTTACGGTTAGCCTCGCTATATGACCATTTCACTTTTTTCGACTTTTTTTATCAGATAGAAGTAACAAACGAGCATGCAGTCTATCTGGTGATAAGTGGTCACTGCCGCCCATAAACATCTGTAAGCAATTTCAAATAGAACATGGATCCTATCTGTAGTTAATCATAGATGCGTTACTGCTCCCGAGGACTATGATGGTCGGCTCATATAAAAGTGCGCCGGCAATCACACCAAGAAATACTTACTTCACGCTAGAAATAGGTGTGGCGGTGGTACTTGGTTGAACTACACAGGTTCTACAATTATCTTACTTGTAAAAAACTTCCTAGGATTTGACAAGTTTAATGGTTAATAAGTATTGAAATCTATTTCTATTTCTGATCTTTAGGAAATCTAACAAGTAAATGTCTGTGAAATTTATTTATGTTCATTCGTATAATGTTTCTTCTTATATATTCTTGATACTCGAAAATATAAACATAAATAGGTATAGGTACGGTCTAAATCAATAAACCATAAAGTTATTGGGACATGTCTATGTCCCAATAACTTTATGGTTTATTGATTTAGATGACCTATAATTTGTGTCTACAAAATATAGGTCATTTATAATTTTAATTTAAGATTGTTTCTATTATATTGCATCAGCAATCTACATAATTGCATTTAATTAGATATAAATAATATTACAATGAAATAAATAATGACTAACATTTTACACAGTTTTAATTTCATTCATCTTTGATGTCCACTGCTGGACGTAGGCCTCCCCTTAATGGCGCTACTCCAACCGGTCCTGTGCCCACTGAATCCAACGGTTGGTTAATTTCATACTATCTATAAAAATATCCTACCCTTATGTTTGAGCTCATGAGGATAATTCATATTATTTTAGCTGTGGAATGATAAATTGTACAACCTGGGATGTTTATAGAAAATAATAATCTAAATATATATAAGTAGTGTATGAGATAGACTATCCATCCATAACAGTTCATCCATTTAGGGTTCTTAAAATGTAAATCCGGATTTAAGAGGCATACATAAACACAAAAGTTAAATATAAAAGTAACCTTTTTAAAAGGGAGTTTAATAATAAATAAAAACTTATTCAAAGAAAAATATTAATAGAAGGATAATATACTACTACAACACTTCTACGAAAAACATATATTCTGATCTATCTTCAATGTCACTATAAAAAGAAAGTTTTTTTAAATTTTAGTTTACTGCGCATTTCAGATGCTCTTTTAGTGATATATTTATAAGTTTTAATATCTTTAAAACTACTGTTTCAATTATGGTTAAAGTTAAACTATTACCTGGCTTGAACAAAATTTAAGCCGTCATAGAAGAAATGGTCAAAATCTGTTTATAAGTGTATGAGCGTACAAATATACACCTATGTACACGTAAACAATTTTTTATATTTTTTGATAGCGCTACAATTTATCACATGTGATACCTGCGTAAAATAAAATCCCATAAAAAACAATACTTGTCAAAAAAACCAAGTCTCGCAACCTAGTTCTTCTACCCAAAAAAGTTGTAAGATCTATGTAATACCAAGTCGGTTATTCACTTATTCAGTACCTACTTAAGGGACCTACGGTCTTAAGTTGTTACGTAATTATATAACCTTACAACATCTTCTAGTACCGCAACACAACTGCCGCCTATAAACATCTGTAAGGAACTTCATATAAAACAAGATTTTAATCTGAAGTCAATCACAATTGTCACAAGTCAATAAAATAGGTGTGGCGCTGGTACCTCCCCGGTCGAAGCACTGTTCTACCACCTCTAAAATCTACACGTATTATTCCATTAAATATATTATTTTATTAATATTCAGGTACACTAAGTAACTGCAAATGTAACTTAATAATTCGATATATTTATATGGGTTACAAAGTTATTTTTGCAGTTAATGTATCCACAAAACTAGATGCAAATTGGAAAATATTTTAGTTTTTCCTTGATTCGTATACCTACTAAAGCTAATTGTATTCTAAATTTTAAGCTTCTATGTCTGCTAGAAGTGCCTTAGACGTTTGATGATCAGTCAGTGAGTCAGTGAGTGAGTGACAAAACTACGGAATGTTGACTCGATATCATTCTTAAACTACTGCTTAAATTGAATGAAATTTGTAATATACCGTTTTCATACAATGCCTTCTTGGGTATTGGCTCGAGTTGCTTCGAGAAAAGTATGGTACGGCCGCGCCGCTTTTTTGGTCGACTTGGCGGGGGCACTGTCGTGCCCCAGATTGTATATTAATTGTTATTTTTTTAAGTCGATAATAAAAATAGATGAACACCATGTAGCATTCGTTATAGGTATTTTATTCAATTCATACTTTTATAAAAGCGGGTTTACTTAACTAATGCATGGAAATAAAGATTTTTATATATTGTACTATAGGGTTTTGTCGATATGTGTATTAACTGTGCTTGTAAATCATATAATTATAAAGGAATTAGTCTATTTCAGTACTAAAGATAACAAAGCTAAAACAATTACCCAATCCTTCAGAAAGCCACATTAAATATTTTATTTTCTTTGGTCTTTCAGGTTTCGTAAAAATACCACAAAATAAGTGGCTTAAACTGAATTATATTTTATTAAAAACTATTGGGCTAACAGGTAATTTTATTTATTCGTTGTGTACACCCAATTTTTATAGGTTCTTGCTGGAATAATAATAAAACAAATATACTTTTTAATGTTATAATTTCCGACAACATTTATTAATATTAGTTTTTTTACTTTGTTCCGTGTATCTACGAAATATTTATGCAAATTTTAATAATCTTCTAAATCAAATTAAAAAGGATCGATGCATTTTTAGTTTGTATCGTGGCTTTAACATTATTTTAAACCTAATGATAGTGATTCACTAAACCTATGTTAATTTTTACAGGGTTTCAAGCAGGAAAATGTGCCTAGAACCTACCTATTTAGATAGTTATTTTTATTAGGGTTTACTGTTATTTTTCACACTTGTACCTATGATAATTTCATGGAAAATATACTAGGAATATAATATCTGCTGTGAAAACTGAAGTAAATAGTATTAGAATGTCGCTTATAACAAATTTATTAGGTAGTGTACAATAGCTTAAAAGTGCTACGACGAGCTACGAGGAGGTATTCCTAAGGATATGTCTCGATTTGATTTTACGAACCGCATTGTTACTTATAAGTGCTTCCTTTTCTAATATTCATATTGCTAAGATACCTACATACATGGTTTTTGTGCTGTATTTGAGGTAGATTCAGTACAAAGTTCTGTTTCTCTGTATGTTAGTCTTGATATCTCATCTCTTTCATGTTGTTAAATATTGTTGTTTATACAATTGATAGCATTTTGCTCAATATATATTTTGATTCGCATGAGAGCAGATATTTTTCATAGATTATTATTGCAAATAAGCAAACAGTATACCATGTTAAGTGGTTACTATCGCCCTTGGACATCTATAACCATATAGATCACAAATGCGTGGTCACTTTGGAGGACCATGATAGGTACATCATCGCAAATTATCTGGTATCTACACTCGTCCACAAAAATAACTACTTCATGCTTGAAATATGTGTTACTACGATTAAACCATATTGGTTCTACTACTTTTCCAATGTGTGTGGTAGTATCGTGTAAGAAATTAAGAAACAGCTTGAAGGCCAACTGAATAATTCATGTGCTCTGGGAGTATGTGCTGGTTCTACCACCTTTTTAATGTGTGTAGCAGTATCATATGGTAAATTAGAAGCTGGAAGTGCTTACCGAACAGCTCGTGTGCTCTGTGAAAGGGAGTGTGCGCCAGGTGATGGAGCTGCAGCGGCGGGATGGCGGGCGGCGGGCGCGGCGCCAGGATGCTGTCGATGGTGAAGAGCGGTGCCGGCGGGCGGTCCGCGCCCGCGCCGCCCAGCAGCAGCGCCGTGCTCAGCAGCGCGGGCGCGTCGCGGCCCCACGGGCCCGGCCCGCCCATCTCGCCGCACTCGCCGCACTCGCCCTGCGCCACGCTGCACGCCGCACGCGCCCGCCACACACCGCACCCCACGACTCTCGACTGAAACCTGGCTCCTGAACTCCACCGACGCACCGCATCATACTCCGCTGCCTCTTCTCGTCACCATTTTACACTAACACGTATTCCGATTCACAGATCTAAACGCGCACCGTTTCAGGCAACGAATCGCGACTCGCCGCGTGTCCGAGCTCGGAAAGATTATTGTAGTAGGTAATTAGGGGATAATAGGATGGATGCGTGATGCGATTGCGAGCAAATCGTTTTAGTGAGTCGTCACGTCGCGCTCCGAGCTCTCGACGGGAGTGCGTGTGGGGTGAAGCGCAGGGCGTGCGCGGGGGCGTGGTCGCCGGCCCCGCCCCTCGCCCGACTTAATGGAGTGACAATACGACGCTCCCAAACACTCACAAATAATAGTAATCTCTCTGCCACCCTATAATTTATTAGATTTATTGTAAGATAATCTACGTATACGAGTAGGATATATGCCTATCGCGTTATTTTTATGTAAGCGTAGGGGTAAGGGGAATGGGTCACACAGCTCTATATGTAGAGTCACGCTTGTTTAACGCCTGATCTGATCACATCCTAATATACGAAAATACATTGTTTTTCTTAGTAAGCTTAATTTTACCTTATAATTATAAAATCAGCCTGCAAAATTATAAAATTAGCTACCTTACTGCTTAGGTATCTACGAGTACACAATCTATTAATGTATAGAGTGTCCAAAAATTACAACTACAAATAATAATGATACAAATAAAACAAAAATAACTCTAACTAACATTGCCTGTGTAACTACCCTGTTAAATAATTAACAAGTTTATTATATTCATGTGAATTAATTTTCATATCCTTTTTTATTATGTTTTATTGAAAGAGTGTAAATATAATAGGCAATATGTCATATTTATTTCCACATTATAGCTTACATATTGCTTTACAACAAAATGGATCATCCGCGAGCACCCCACCCACTTCGACTCGGCTAAATGTCATGCATTAAGTCCTCTACCTACCCATTATAACGATCAACCCACGCACCGGTAACATTCATCATGATCACAATATCACAACACACATGCCTTTTGTGACAATTGTGAGAGACGCGAGGATTAGCGAGCTAACAGCGAACGAATAGCGAGTAATGCTTATTCTGGTTGCGCCTGCGGCATTTCGTACGCGATCGCCTTTTTGCAGCTTACGGCTCTGACAATGTCTAATTCAGATGTCGTAGCGTTGGAGACAAATGTTCATTTTTTGGTCGCAAAAAATTGCCATGTAAGTTCTTAATGCCTTGTTGCGAAATGAGTTCAACAGAATCTTTATATTAGGTACAATCTGTAGATTTTTTGGGATTTGGAAAAAAATAAATGTCGACGTACTACAGTATTATGTGCGTAGGTAGGTATATCATAGATGTACTATATACTTACTTTTTTCTTAATATATTGTTTAAATATGTTGTTTAAATTAATGAATGGTTTCAATATTCCTTTTCTAGTAAAACAATAGATATTAGAAACCTTACCTATTTTAATCGTTGTCTATCTATGATCTAGGTATAAAAAAACACAAAATCATTTTTTAAAATTGAGAATCATAATGAAATCCTAATAACGATGTTTTGTCGCAAAATCACTTTTCAATTGCTTAGGTACTCTAAATTGGAAGGCAGTATAAAACCGACATAAAGTGTCCACGACCGGGTCGGGAGGCGAGCGGCGACCGGCTCTTCGCAAATATTGACAAAGGTGGGAGCCTTGAAACCCGAGCGCACTTCTGTTTACCTGTAATTGATGTAATTAGTCGTGTCGACCAGCTGCAAAAGATAAAAAATACGGACCAATGTTTGACTAGTTAATACGATACTTTCACGAGCCGGAAACATCTTTACGGTGTCCTGTTCTGGTAAATATTGGTCGCACTCGACGACGCCTGACGATAAGATCCAATTGTTCTTAATCGTTACAGTAGCACTACTCTAAGATGACAGGATTATCTGAACGTAGGCGGTAAATAGTAATATGTGTACATTTATTTCATAATTAAATAAAATATAAGTTTGTCATTAAACTACTTAGTATACAATTTATACTAGCATTTTGAATACTCTATGCTAGATTTTAGTAGGCTTTAAGTAACTTCAGTTAGCGCCTTGATTCCTATAGTTTTTTTTTTTTTATATTGGACCTTATTATTAAACGTTTATTCACTTATTTCTAAAATTATGATAAAAGAGTTTATTAAGATATTTTTTAGTCTTACGTATTACTTACTTACCTTATTTATTCGCCTCTACTTGAAAGTGAGCTTACCTATTTCCAATGTTTTTTTGTTCGTAACTCTTATACTAACTACTCTTGTGTAATTTTGTTGAAAAAATAATCGAACATAAATTACTACCCCGGCTTGAGAAAGAAAACTTTTATGAAATCATGTACCTATGTACATGATTTCATAAAGGTTTTTTCAAGCCGGGGTCTCAAGTCTGCATGATTGTAACAAAATTCACTACTGAAATATTTGAATTCATCTGTGTAATTTTATTTAAGGTACTAATAAAATAATTTTATGATTCATATTATTTCATAGATGCCAGTGACTATTTGACAATAATCATAGTGGACTGTTTGTTCCACAACTACTTACTCTCATTTATAAAACGATACGAGAATGGTACGAAATGGCTATGAAAAATAATTATGTCTATTATATTCGTGTTTGAAGTGGTTAAGACTGCCAGTAGCCCTAAAACATAAATAGCAGAGACTGTCGTGTCATCCTGATATTTTTAATGGCGGAATTAAGGGGTACCTACTTAATTTCAAATACTTATGAGCCTAATATAAAAAACGAGGTATGCTTTGGATTGGTAGAGCGGAAGGATAGATTTTGTACAGCTTGGCTAGTATTTCATGGGTACATTACCACTGCATATAACATCTACTTGTGTACATTTCAAGGTGGTAAAACATATGTGATTCAACCAGGGAGGTACCACCGCCACACCTACTTTTAATGTGTAGCAGTTGTTACGATTCGGTAGAAAGGTGTGGTTGCCGGCTCACTTTTGTATGAGGCGCTTTTATATATCTTAATCGATCTTGATTGCCGTGAGTAGCAACGCATCTGTTATTTCTTTAGACAGAACCCCTATTCTGTATGAAGTCGATTACAGATGACCATGGACTGCAGTGACCGCTTATCATCAGGTGGCCTGCATGCTAGTTTCCTAAATCAATCGAAAAATCGAATTAAAGAAAATGCAGCAGTCATAGGAACTGCCAGCAGAAGTGGCAACTTAAACCTATAAAAAATAATGATAAATTAATTAATTTTCATTTTTAAATAATTTAATTTAATTGGATATTAAAATGATTAATTAACATAAGTGTGTTTCAACGCGCCGTTCGCATTGAGTGTAGCACATTGTTTGGTAAATATTAATAGATGACGCAAAATTTTATAGAAAAAATATTAGAATTAAAACTTATAAAACTTTATAACATAGATTTGGATGCTTATTATTGGAAATTATTTACTTTCCATCATATAAATACCACATGCATGTCAGATCATATCGGTGATGCCAACCCGTAAGTTTTCCTTCTTACAAAATCGTTCAAAATATCTAAATAAGTTTTCACTTCAAAAACTTATTTTTCCGTGGAATATATTGATAGAGCAATAAAATCTAATTATTTAGTCTTTTATATTCACATATATTTGTAGGACGGGCCTGACCGTGGTACAACATATTGTTGGCTCTTCGGAGGTTAGCCCGGATAATCCCGACCATTGTTAACTATTTTAATGCTTATTCCCTTTATGTGATGTCCCGTATTAACTCATACGCGGATAATCGCGTATTATACAGAGTTAATTTTGCATCGCTTGTATGGGGATTGGCAGCTGCTTACCAGCCATGTCGCCCCGGCGCAAATTGGCGACAAATATCAATAGTTTCGGAACAAGAATTGTTGTAATAGAATCAAAAAACATAAGGTGAAATCGACAAATGTGTATTTATTATACAATATTATTTGTAAACACCGATATGTAAGAGCTGACTTTAATGTACGGATTGTCATGATTTTGGATTTATAGAACTATTTTAAAACTTAAAATCTGTTATGAAAAAATATTACAGTTTACATTTCTAATCGCTTAGCAGCTTTATGTTTTTAGGTTCTTTACGTGAGTTAAAATTAATATAATCAATAATGTATGTAGTTTATTATAGGTAAAGTCATATAAATTTACAAGATATATAGTCCATCTTCCCAAATCAGTTCAATTGTTTTCAAAATAAGCCCGTGAGGAAAAGCGCATAAAACGGCAAGGTAGGTTAATATATTTTAAAAGTAGGGGAACGTGGATAACCCCAGATAGTTAAAGAAAAGGCACAAGATATCAATAATGATGTTATTTATTTACAATATTAATGTTAATTAACGTTTCCTTATACCTTTGGCATCAATTTGTCTTCAAAATGTACGAGATCAATCTTCATCCATCCATCAGCCTTTGAAAGTCCACTGCTGGACATAGGCCTCCCCTAATCTGCGCCACTTCGACCGGTCCTGAGCCATCTGAATCCAGCGGTTACCCGCCGTCTTCTTCAGGTCATCAGTCCACCGGGTCGGGGGGCGGCCTGCACTCCTTTTGCCGAGGCGTGGTCTCCATTCGAGGACTCTTCTACCCCATCGGTTATCTGTCCTACGAACGATGTGGCCTGCCCATTGCCACTTCAGCCTACTAATTCTGAGAGCTATGTCGGTAACTTTCGTTCTCCTACGGATTTCATCATTACGAATTCTGTCGCGCAGGGAAATACCAAGCATAGCTCTCTCCATAGCTCGCTGAGCGACTTTGAGCTTACGCACGAGGCTCACAGTAAAGGACCACGTCTCGGCGCCGTATGTCATCACTGGCAACACACACTGCTCGAACATCTTCGACTTCAGGCTCTGAGGTATATCGGATGAGAAGATATGGCGCAGTTTCCCGAACGCTGCCCAGCCGAGTTGGATTCTACGAGTGACCTCTTTCTCGAAGTTGGACTTACCCATCTGCACCACCTGCCCCAGGTAAATATATTCGTCAACAACTTCGAGGGTGGTGCCGTCAACAACGACCGGTACGGGTGTGACATGGACGTTAGACATGATCTTTGTCTTGTCCATGTTCATCTTAAGACCCACCCGTTGAGAGGCACCAGAGAGGTCGCTGAGCATGGTGTTGAGGTGCTCCATCGACTCCGCCATGATGACTATGTCGTCTGCGAATCGAAGGTGAGTGATATATTCGCCATCGATGTTGATGCCGAATCCTTTCCACTCCATCAGTTTGAACACGTCTTCCAATGCAGCGGTAAACAGTTTCGGGGATAATACATCCCCCTGTCTCACACCGCGCTGCAATTGGATCGGGTTCGTACATCCGTCGTGTAATCGGATCGACATTGAGGCTGCCTTATATATACACTTCAACACTTCGATGTACCGATAGTCAATCTGGCACCGCTGGAGCGACTCCAACACCGCCCATGTCTCGATAGAATCGAAGGCTTTCTCATAGTCCACATAGGCCACACACAACGGCAGATTGTACTCCTCGGCCTTCTCTACTATCTGCCGCAGTGTGTGTATGTGGTCCATGGTACTAAAGCCTTTTCGGAATCCGGCTTGTTCGGGAGGCTGGAAGTCGTCGAGCCTGCGAGCTATTCGATTATTGATGACCCTCGAAAACACCTTGTAGACGTGGCTCAGAAGCGCGATGGGCCTGTAATTCTTCAGTAAAGACCTATCGCCTTTTTTGAAGAACAGTATCACCACGCTTCTGCTCCACGCCTCCGGTGCTATACCCTGGCTTATGACGGAATCGAACAACTGTTGGAGCGCTTTCAAAATAGGCCTCCCTCCTGCTTTAAGCAATTCAGTTGTGATTCCGTCTTCGCCGGGCGCTCGGTTGTTTTTGAGCTGTTTGAGGGCCAATCTAATCTCGTACAGGCTGACGTCCGGGATATCTTCGGTATAGTGTCGGGTTAGCGTGGCTCGCTTGTCATTGACAGGCGGCAAAGGGCCACGTGAAGCGGTATATAACTGCCCATAGAAGCGCTCAATTTCTCTCTGAACTTCAGGCCTCGCGGCAACTGTGGTGCCGTCTTCCGTCTTCAGCTTCGTTAATAAACTATGCCCAACACGCAAATCCCTTGCGAAGACCTTGGAGCCCTTGTTCCGCTCAATTTGCTCTTTAATGCGATTTGCATTAAAGAGGCGGAGGTCACGTCGCATCCTGTTAGAGATTTGCGCGTTGAGCCGCCTAAGCTGCGACAGTGAAGCTGGAGACTGCACACACATTGCCCGCCGTTCTGCCATAAGCTCGAGAGTTTGGGCTGAAAGTCTTTGAGTACTTCTATTGGAGGGGGTCTTATAGTACTTCGACCCTACCTCGTGGGCAGTTTCTACCAACTTGGTGTTCATTTCGTCAACATCAACGCAATTTTCTAGGCATTCCAGGCGATTGCGTAGCTCGAGTTGAAAGTCTTCAGAGCCCTGGATTTGACAAGATCTTGGACGGAGTATCGACTTCATAAGGCGGGACCGTTCCAGCTTGATCTTGATATTTAACGTGCCTCTTACCATCCGGTGATCGCTTCCGGTCTTAAACCTGTTGATCACAGAGACATCGTTAAATATGTGCCGCTTGTCTGCCAGTATGAAGTCAATCTCGTTTTTGGTAGTACCATCGGGACTCATCCAGGTCCATTTCCTTTGAGGCTTCTTCTTGAAGAAGGAGTTCATCATATAGAATCCTTCCTTTTCCAAGAAGTTAGCCAGCAAATGGCCTCGATGGTTCCGATTACCAATGCCAAAGGGCCCTACCTTCAACTCATCGCCACATTGAACGCCCAGCTTTGCGTTGAAGTCCCCCATCACAACCGTGAAGTACGATTTTGAGGTATGTATGGCTTTAGATATGTCCTCATACATAACCTCAACCTCGTCATCAGAGTGCATCGATGTCGGCGCATATACCTGTATGACCTTCAGCGAGTACCTCTTGGATACTCTGAGTATAAGGTATGCTACCCTGGGCGACACACTCTTGATCTCCACAACGTTGTTGACAAGGGACTTGTTGACGAGGAACCCGACACCACCTTGGGACAGATGTTCGCCCTCCCGGTGGTAGAACAAGTTACCAGATTTTAGGATCATCGTGTCCTCCCCCTGTCTTCGGACTTCAGATAATCCTATAATACTCCAGTTTAGCTTGTCTACCTCTTCTTCCAGCTCATATATCTTCTCATCATTCCTCAGAGTCCTGGTGTTATATGTTGCCAGGTGCAGAAGTCGTCGGTTGTGGTAGCGCGATCTCTGCCGGAGATTCTTAGCACCCCCTGCCCCGCCGTAACCGTGACCGCTACCATAGCCAGGAATAGCGGGGCTGCCGGGGACTGGGGGCCATGGTTTCGTCTGAGCTGCCATTAGGGGGTTTTGCCATAGTCACCGCGCTTGGCTGTGCGTGTTGGTGACCGCAGTATGTTTAAAGTTCTCAGGGTGATGCTGCTGCCCATCACCTGGTTTAAGATCCCTTAGTCGCCTCTTACGACATCCACGGGAAGAGAGGGAGTGATGCTATTCACAAGACCGACACCACACGGCCAATCGGAGATCAATCTTAATAACCACAAACTGAAACAATTTTAACCAAAAGTTCCAAATCCGAATACACCCTTTACCTATGGGTCAGACCGAATAGTCATTTCATATATTTCATTAAATAGGTGAATGGAAATAGCAAAAATATACCAAAAAATCAAATAATTCGCCATGTTTGCATTGAAAAAAATATTATTATAACTCAGAACAACCAAAACAACTTTTGTGTGCCCATTTAAGAAGTATGGTTCATTGGTATCTATTATTCATCTGCGGACTTAGTTTTACTACATTTTTAGCTACAAATCAAACAAAACAGATCGTTTTGAATGTTCTTACTAGGTTTCTTAAATAAGAAATAATTAAAAAAAATAACATAGCTGTCTACGATATAACACAACACATCTTAATAATAAAACTGAATACATATCAAAATCTTAGATAACTTACTTATGTTCTGAATGTTCTTTTGCAAAAGTACGCGTTGAGATGTTACCTTCTCTGAAATTTGCATCACATTGGCTAAGCTAATTAGTTAATTAGTTAAATTGATACAAATATACGGGAAGTATTGAAAAAGTCACTATCTGGTTTTAACGACTATCAGATTTCCCCCACATTCCCCTACACATACAATTAAAAATAATGTGATTTTTACATATTTAAGTAGATTAAGACTTATAAGTAATTCAAAGCCATATGTCAGAGATTGTTTTCATTATTGAATTCATTAATATTCTAGAAACATTTATGATATTGAAGCGTTTTTTAAACATGTACCTATGTTTGATAGGGTGCGTACGTATTTACCAACGAAGCTGCTCTATAGAATAGGCTTTGTTTGAAGGCATATGTGTTAAATCCAACTGCTTGTAAGTTATCTTGAATCCGGGGACGTGTATGAAATTTGAAGAGTTCTAGATTACATTTAACGAATAAGGTCCACTCGAGGATTTACCTATAGGTAAGTAAGCAGGGCACTGTCCTTATACATTTTTTTTTGTTGTTTACATAGGTCTGTTCGTTTTATAATTTATATATAGCTCTAAATATCTTTTAATAAGTTAAAGTCGTTAGTAACACTTAGTGTAGATAAGTGAACATCATTACCATACATTTCAAACCATTGAAACATCAACAGCACTTGACACAATTATTTTCAAAAAACATAAGAGTGCCGGTGGTACCTCGGACTCAAACGAAGAGTCCCAGCTCCTTTAAACTGCGAACTGCCAACAAAATATGATTTTATGAAACTCAATCCAGGAAAAGGTTTACATAGGTAATAGCATTATCTTAGCAGAGGCTAACAGGATTGTACGATGTAGTAGGCTAAGGCTTCTTAGCAACTAATACCCCTAAGTACAACGGCCTGGATACGATAAAAGCATTAACTTGTGGTTTACTAGAACTAGGGCTCAAGCATACTGAGCGAATAAGTAGGTATCGACACTAAATCGTTACGTAGGACAACAATTACCTAACGACAATAAGTGTTGTAGAATTCAAATATATTCCAGAAAGGACACCAAAGCTACTAAAAAAATAAAAAGTCAGTTAAAAATGAAACAGAGTTGTTCGTATTTCATCTCACCCTATTTAGATACTGACAAAAAATAATAGGTACATTTCTTTCATTACTCTTATTAGAAATTTACTTAACGCAATTAGTAACATACGTCACATGGGTTCTACTTAACTTTTTTTTAAGCCAGAAGGCACACAAGTAGGTCATGTAGGTCAGGAACAAAATAGAGCTATTTTATACTCTGCCTGTCGTACGAAACTACTAAAATATGGCTGAAAGAGCTGCTGGTATTAAACATTTTCTATGCGAAAGAAGTACTTGGCAAACGAACACGTGAACATCGTAAGTGGTCAATGCCTCCCATAAACATTTGTAATCAACCTCCTAATAGCAAAGCAAAATGATAGTGAGCTAATAACCACATCCTTTCATGAAGTGCAATTATTGTTTCACGCTAGTATTAAGGTGTGGCGGGGGTATCTACACGGCCAAACCATATAAACAACTAGAATTCGGAAAAAAAAATCTTAAGCCGGTTTTTTGGATTATTGAAAATCTTTAATATCGAAGCTAGCTAATGCTTAATGTTTTAACTGTTTTATGAGAAAGCAACTATTTCTTTCACACAGTTAAAACAAAACCACGCAAGAACATTGAAAAATAACTGACAAACAATAATTTACATTAAAAAAATGAAAAATGGGTGTGTGTAATTCACACACGGCAAAAGTAAAAATTAATATGTAATAATAGATAATTAAATATGTACATAGGTAGGTATATATGACCATCAGGGTATAAAGACATGATTTTTCAAAAATCGATAGTGATAATTTAATCGTTTAATAAGTTAAATAAGTTAAGTTAATATACCAAACTTGAGCTTTTATTTAAGCTACGAAGTGAAGTCGTTATTGTGATTCCGAAAGGGATACTGCGCCATCTAGTTGCAGCGTCGACATTTCGAAAGATAACGTAATTATGTTAATCGTTAATCTGTCAAAGTGTTGAAAAAATATTGCATTTTGATATCGTAGCTTTAATGACCTACATATAAAACTGTTTTTAGGTTCTGGAAGTTAACATGTTAGAAACAAAAAAGGCGTGCATGATTGCACTGTGTAATTTAGTGATCTGGCATATCGTGGATATTGCCGTCTATTACCATTAATATGTTTAAGTTCTAAGTGAGACTCGGTGTTAAAATATCAACGCTCGAGGAAAAAAGTCGACAACTGCAGCATTCGAGGGCATAGTAGTATTATTCATATTCATACTAACATTATAAAGGCGAAAGTTTGTGAGTGTGTAAGTTTGTTACTTCTTCACGTCTAAAAGGCTAGAGATTTTCATAAAATTTGGTAGGGCGTTACCTGACACTCTGGATTATCATATAGGCTACTTTTTACTGTGGGAAAATATCTTCTTCCCACGGCATTATCGATACATCGATTTTTTTAATTAGTTAAAGAGATTTAAAGATATCAGTTCGTCTAGGAGTGCTACGCCGTTGAACGAGTCTTTCGATTTCATAATTTCTCCTTAAAGTTTTGCGGCTCACATGTTTTGAAAATCACATTGAAAAAGTCATCAGTCTCGTCATCGACGTTGTTACTCGCGTTGCTGCCTCCATCACAAGAAGCTGCCGACAGTTCCAAGGACAAAAATAGTTTTTGTCATTAGAACTTTCGGCAGCTTCCTGTCATTTTATTTAAAACATCTTCTTGACTACTGTCATATGACTATATACATTAAAGATATTATAGCATAACAAATTAATACATGTAAAATGTTAATAAGATTATTTTTAAGTAATATTTCAAATAACTTTCCAAAATATCAAGCCATAACTTCGCCGGAAAAAAATATTTTAGATAAAAAGAAATATCATTTGATTTCCTATTGCACTGCACCGCATAATTCCAATATGACGTTTGACGTTCCAATATTACGTTAAGTCTATTTATGAATTTGTCCATTTCCTTGTTATTTTTTGCTCGCTAAAATCTGTCTTTCGCAATAATAACTCAGTTTGGCATATTTCATGAACTTGATTATACCTACTTATCGGTATTATAATTTTCAAGATGCGACTGAGCCCATGCTGAATCGCTTAACCACACCTTTATCGGTTAACCTTATTGCTTACTATTAGGTACTTATAAGAGCAGGGATTGCTTTATCTTTGCATAAGTAAATCTTTGAAACAAGAATTTGCTATCGTATTCAGGTTGTAATGAACAGCGCCACGAAAAGGTCTAGTAGAAACACAAAAAAAAACACTGGTTCAATGCGCAGGTCAATCATCTAGGTTTATTTATGTTTATATAGCTCGTTTGGTAGTTCGTTGGTCATATTTTTAAGTTGGTCGTATTTATTATTTTATTTTAATATGAAAAATAATTAAAAACAAATGTTATTTGCAAGTTGCAACTGTCAAGAAATAACCTATTTTAGTAAAATTAATTAACCGTAACTGTTAATTTTCCTCGTAAAACGTAACAAATTTCTTAAAAATATTGAATCTACGGTTAAAACTTTACAATTCAATATACGATATGGTACCAAACTCCATACTTTAATGGAAATTCTCCTTTAGCACGGTAATAGTGTAGCGAAGGAGTAGGGGAGAGCGGGGCTAAAAGTTCCCGGGGTAAGTTGTTCCGAATGAAATAGTTCCATGGAAAAAAAGATAAATATATTTACTTTCTAAGACATCAATTAGAACATAATAGCGCATAGACGGCAGCCATCTTAGTCAGGCCAGTGACCATAAAATCAACTCAAAACACATTACACACAACCGTGCATTTGACACGAACACTTATGTATAATGAAATAAAACATTCAATCCCTTCTATGAAAACATATAACGTCAAAAGTCATTGGCAGCTTAGTCAATAAAAACTATTTTTAACTTTAATGGTTGAATTTAAAATAACTGGAAAATCAATACAATTTAATTGAATTTGAGAAATATTCATGCTACTTTGGACAATATCAAGTTTAGTTTTTGAGTTGAAATACAGTCAGTTGCAATGGGTGAGTTAACGATTAATAGCCGAAAATATTGCCTCCAATTCGCACTTGGCCAGCGCGGTGGACTATGACCTAAAACTCTCTAATTCTGAGAGAAGACCCTTGCCCAGCAGTGGGACAATAATAGGTTGGCACCACATCTGAAAATAAATAATGAGATATTTAACATACCACCAAATTCAGACACACCTCACTGACCTTAGTACTAGTTTATTCGGTTTCCTGAAAATATGACTTTGTTCGACCGCTTACATCATTTCAAAGTACATTGCAAAGTATGACCGAAAAAGAAAAAGTAAATATGCAATGTACATTGCAATGTATTAGCAAATAACTAATTAATTATTTAAATGCAACGTAATAAACGTAACTAGGGCCACAAAACATTGATAAATTAATCGGTGAGTGAGTGGTAGAGTTGAAATAACGAAACTTAAGGGGCAAATACTTTCTGGACAATATTTATTTATAATTGTTATTAATATTGCCACCTGATTAGGTTATTGTGTTAGGCATACTTTACTTACAGAATAGGGCTACGGTATCCTCTACCTGTCATAAGAGGCGATTAAAAAGGGCTTCTGGGTTTGCGGACGTTAAGAGTGGGAGCTCGGACCGTCCAGCCAAGTGACCCCGGGAAGGACGATGGCATGTGCGGCCGCATGCCGTCGTTAACACCGAGAACCACGGTGAGCATCAATCGGTCACCGGTGAAGGGCCCAAAGAGACTCCGGTTGTGTTAAATTGGAGATCCCGGAGTCCTCCACGGAGCGCTGAGGACGGCCACCGGGGGAGTTTTAGTTAAATCCCACATAACCCGGTGTGCTCCCACGGCGGCGGGTATCTTTTGAAGATTTCCCCCTTGATAAAAAAAAGGTATAATGTACTTATTAGGCTATATCTGGTTGTGAGTGATTCAATTGGTAATAATTGGTACTTAAAGAATATTAGTGGTGGAAGCAAATTTATATTCGTTTATTGATTCGTATTGTATTTATTTATTTTATGATATTCATACGTGTATATAATGTAAATTTGAAGGTTTTGTTACATAATTACATAATTCCTCTACAAAGTAATCTTATTGATCAATTTGTTCAATAAAATAAAAATTAATTTTGCTAGATATATTTCTTGGATTTCAGATTTAGGTACCTTGTAAACTTATCTACGTCCATTTCCATCCACCAACGACATAAAAAACAATGAAGATATAATTATATAAAATTGTTGTGTATAGAAAAACATACTTTATGCATAGGAAGCAGACAAGCATGTACTCATAAAAGCGTTAGGTTATAATTGCGCCACAAAAAGTCTTGTAGTCAACTCTTATGTTTACTGAACTCTAACTCTATGTCTCTCTATTTTATAGTCCTAACTAAAGTCCATTAAAATGCATTGTTAGGTATTTATTAAGAACTCCATGTAAAAGTTGACTTGCAACGCTGTTTAACCCAATAAATGCAGTGGTACACGCGCATCATAACTGCCAAATGATGTTCTAGTCATTTATGAATAAAAATGTAAATCTAACTACATTATCTTTGCCTAAATGCCCCCTTGATTTTCACGCAAGTCACCACAAAAGAAACCTTTCGCACAGACCAGTTTGAAAGTTTACATCCTAACATTTAGTCTAAATTTAAATATACTGGGTTGTGTCTAATCTAATTAATTTGCGTCCGTTGTGCCAATTATGAATGCACTACGTAATTGTGACAATATTATCATTCATGAATAATTTCACGTTTAGTTGTGTAAACAGTTTGGAAGGCCGCTTTAGCCTTGAAATCTTGTTTTCTTGAAAGTGAGCCTTTAGAAAAGTGTTCAGTAGACCGTAACGATCGTGAACTTATTGAACCGCTTTTGTAACTGCACTGTCTCTATCTTGGTCAAGAATGTCATCTCGAATTCATAATCAGTAACACCGACCTCGACGAATAATATCAGTTTTAGTAATAAATATTTTAAGAAGTCTGCTTTGGCTGCAGTAGTGGATATGCTTTACTTGTTTGTCTCACAGAAGCAGTAAGGTTATGTCGGTATCTACTTACGCTTGTTGTGTTCGGTTTTTATGGGCGTAAGAAGCAAAAAAAAAGCACATACGGTATTCAAGTATACTTCTTAGAGATAGGAGCTGGTTGTTTCTCGACACAAGGTTTTATTTTCCTATTAACCAAGATGTAAACGAGCATGCAGTCCATCTAATGAGAAACGCTAATGCCGCCCTCTTGTTACCCCAATATAAGAGGAGAATTATACAATTACTATACATAAGGTCGACTACACAGAGAGTAGCACTATGCATACTATTTAGGCCAGTGAATCTCAACCTTTTTATTGTACGGGTCACAAATATGTTTCAGCGGAGTGTCCCGGGCCACAAGCAGTGGCGTAACGTGGAGTTAAGTTGCCCGGGGCGAAACTAAGAAAAAAAAGGGTAGCAAACCCTACTTACTCCAAATTGTCGATCAATAAAAAGGTCTCCAAATTCAGCTGGCCCTTTTGATTGTAAAGGGCCCGGCGGGCCACATGCGACCCGCGGGCCACAGGTTGAATATAGCTGATTTAGGGTCTATAAAGGCACGCTTTATGTGTGTGTACTGTGGTAATAAAAACACACTTATAGACATTACAACTTAGTCCACAGGTAGGATCTGTTAAATCTGGAATTGGATTTTACTTATATCATTTAGTGGTAGATGCCACTTCACAGGGATTGAACTGATTCATGTTTGAAATAGGTGTGGTGGTGCTACCTACACCACTACCAGCCGGTAGACGGTGGTAATTTACCAGCTTGCAAAATTATATCTCACTCAACTAACCTTACTTCTACATTATAAGAAAATATTGAGGCTATATGGTTTTGGCCATTTTTTAATTAAACTTTAAAATAATAATGCAACATATCGATCTCTATCTGGAACAAATAGACAATAACAGCTGCCGTATTTGAATTATTTTGGTAATATACATTTTTGATTAAAAATAAATAGACTAACACGAACAATACCGACATTACTATTGGTAATGTTTGAGTAACGTACTTTTAAATTTAAATAATAAAACTAGGACCACAATAGAGTATAGTTAATCATATTGTATATATTATTTGAATTTATTGAGTTTGCGTTTATTGGATAAGCCATCCAGATAAGATACCTATAGCTTAATTGAAAATCGCCCTCTTAATCAAAAGTCCGAGTTTCGAATCGCAGACACCACTGATTTTACGAAAATGATGTGCGTAGGTATTACAAATGAACTCTTCTTTGCGCTAAAGAAAAACATCTTGGGAATACCTACAACCTCTGTCGGAAAAAAAAGTTTACTACCAAGAGTTCTTTAAAAAAATGTAGTACTCACAGGTATGTGATTCTGCCAATTCGCAGTTGGCCAGTGCAGGAGCCTAAAACTTTCTCATACTGCGGGAAAACCTGTGTGACAGTAATGGCTTCACGTCGATTTGAGTTTGCGTAATATATTACATGGCGTATAAAAAATAGCATTATTATTAAATTTATCATTGGATATATTGGAATATTATAAAATTTTAATGTCTTTAAATTTAAATGAATTTATTTCTTCCTTATATACAAAAAGCGATTTGAACTTTTTGTAGATATATACATTCAAGGTAGTTAAAACATATATGCTGATATTAATTCAAAGAAATAAACAACTAACTTGATACCATGTTTATAATCCTCGACTAACGTGAAATTAAATCCAGTGAGCTTCATAAAATACGTTTAAAGCATTGAGTAGTTCACATTGAAAACAATTGTCGAAAATATGTTAATCTGTACAGCAAAAAACTATGAACCTATAAGCGTAAATAATCGAACTGAATACTCAAACAGAGATGTAGAAATACTCATTATAACGGAAAGATCCCGGACGTAAACCAACAAGGGTGGTATTAAACAAGTTAAGTCATTCGGAAGAATTGTTTAACGCTGTCTAAATAGCGGTTCCGAACGCCAAAGGATCCACTAAGCAGATAATTTTCGATAGGCCCGAGCACATAAGCCGTCAATCACGGACATTGATCTAACTTGAATGAATAAAGTTAACAATGATCGATGCACGTTGTATAGAATAAGTACTACATACTCTACATACATACCTACATTCAGACCTCCAGAAACTCTGACATTATGACTTTTAATAAATTATAATTTCATATTACAAGCCATATTCTTAAACTTAAATTTAATGATTCAAATTTAAAAAAAAATAGAAGCTCTCTTTCTAAATTTAACTTCAATATATATTTTTTTGTGTAGTGTACTATAAAAAGGAAAAGCGCTTCATTCTTAGGAATTCTGAAACCGACTTTCAAATTTTGTTTATGTACCTATAGAAAAACGGCGTGAACATGTGCCCTTTAACTCAGTGCCCTTTCGTAATGAAAGACATTTTATTAACTTATTTTGGTGCTTTTAATCCGTGTTAATATCACTGGTAGAGTTAGCGCTAGCGGACTGAATTAATGCAAGGGGCACGAAACACTCGTTTCAAGCGTCATTCATCTGGCAGTATAAGGGTCGGCTTTGAATATTAAAAAATGTATGTCCGATCTTATAAGACAATAATATAATAATATATTATAAGCATGAAAATGTTCCATGGCCCTCAGGTAAGCCTCGCATCGGCTAACCTTTGTGATGGGAAGAAAACCTTCAAATTCACACCGAAGCACGAACCCTTGAGAGAGATTCCGAGTTATGTGGTATTTTTACCCACTAAAATCTCCTAGGTGGTTTCCTCAGCGCTTGCAGGATACCCGGGATTTCCAATGGAACGCACCGGTGCCCCCTCTCTTAGCGCCCCTCGCGGACTCATCTCCTGGGAGACGTGTAACCTCCTCTACACCTTACGATGTCTACAGTGTCTACGACGACTTCTAGCCACATATGACTCCGTCCTTCTCGCGGTTGTTGCTGGGCGATTTGAGCTTCTTCTATATATTTACCCTTTTAAAATAAAAGAACAATTTCGATAAGTAGTTGATCGACTCACTCGTTAATAATGGATAAATAAAATATAATAACAAGGATATATTACAATTAAGATTACAGTGGTTTATAAAAAAAACTTTTACAATGACACGGAACTGTGAAGTATGGGTTTTATTATGAAAATACGATATAAATAAATAAACTATAACTGCCAATACACAAATTTGAATTTGATCCAGTTTTTGATTATCACCTTTACGATAATGTTAATTATGTTAATTTTCTTAAAACAAAAATGATAAAACGTAGAAATAAATACATCGATAAAATCTTAAAAAGACGGTTATCGCTGTCGAAAATGGTTGTTCTCCTCTACATTTAAACCAATCTTACATCCTTCCAGCCTTTTACTTTTTGTCCTATCCTCTCTGAATATAGCCGTTTCCTGCTGTTGTCTTCAGACCATCAGACCTTACCAGGTTGTCGGAGAACGAAAGATTCGCAAGTGGCGTCCACGTACGTATTTCATCGTTGCAAATATCTCGTAGCGAAATTCCAAGCTCAGCTCTCATCATAGCACGCTGAACAGTCTTGAGCTTTCGCATAACGCCTGAAAAAAATATGCGCGAACTGGCGATGAAACCATTACCAGCGCCACAAGCTATCAACGGCAACACAAATTTCTCAAACACATAAAACGCATATAATAGTATCTAAGTGTATATAGCGTTAGCGTAGCTGTTATGTATAATAAGACATAACAAGACACATAACTTTTAAATAAAAAATGATACAAGTAAATAAAGCAATATATATAACATATAATAAAGCATCCAATTTAAACAAAAAGTCTAGATTACTACTGTCTGATGTAAGACAGTTGAAACTAAATTCTTTAAGAAAAGTAAGTTTTTTACCCAATGTAGTATGTATTTCTATCAATTTAATCCTTTAATATTATTTACATCTGAAATAACATCACAGATACATTTAAATTGAGATGTTAAGCTAACATTCTATTGTTTTTACAAGCGTATAGTCCACCTGATGGTAAGTGGTTACTACCGCCATTGGACATCTGTAATCAACTTAGGTAATATAAAACAGGAGTTCTATGTGGAGTCAATCAAAAACGCGTTGCTGCTCGCAAGGATGAAGATTTTCGCCTTATATGAAAGTGAGCAGGTAACTTTTAAAAAGAACCGGTACAATCCTAATTTCAAATGTTCTTTCTAATTTTGATAAAATAACCTCGGAAATGGGTGCATTACACTAGACACAGTCGTAACTCCCGATTTACGTCTTGCATTCTATTTAATAACTCGTGATCTCCCTTTTTTTGTTTTCGAGGGGGAAACCTTCAAAAGGTACCCGACGCCGAGAGCAACGCTGGGTTATGTGCAATTTTTACCCCACTAAAACCCCCCCGGTGGCCATCCTCAGCGCTGCGTGGAGGACTCCGGGATATCCAATGGAACACAACCGGAATCGTCGGAGCGCGATGCCCCATTCGGGCTGTTCCCAGTAAGCATGTGTACTCACTGCGCCTCCCGGTGTTTACGACGGCATGCGGCCACACATGCCGTCGACCTACCCGGGGTGGCTTGGCTAGGCGGTTCGAGCTCCCACTCTTACCGCCCGCAACCCTGGAATCGTAGCCAATATAACTGAGAAGTTAATCGTCCCTTCTTTTATATTTATTTATAAGATTGAAGTAGCAATCGAGCTTGCAGTCCACATAGTAATTGGTCTCTGCCACCCATGTACTGTGGACATATGGACAGCTTGAAACAGGACAAAGGCTCTATTTAAAGTCAATCACAGATGCGTTGGAACTCCCGAGAACTAAGAAAGTCGCTTCATGAGAAACTGAACTGGGGACCACAATTTCTTCCACAAGGTACACAAATACACTACCCTCAATCATATAAAATACCTATTATACCTGATGTATGCTCGTACCAACTGTAAAATTGTGTAAAATTATGATGCTTTGCTAATCAAAAAATATATGACCCTGAATACGTAAATACTAGTTACACTCGATGCTCTGATAATATTTAAAATTATAATCTGACCATGAACTAGCAGTAAATAGGAGATATTGCGGAATAGTGATATTACTCACCGTTCAATAGACTAGAATCTGTTAGTATAAAATAAGCTAACATCGTTCAGAGGTCAGTTACAACTGGACTTCCGTTGGATAGTCAACGGAAGCAGCAAAGATTGCAATCATGAAGATTCTTGTGGCTTTAGGGGTTATGTGCGTGGCAGCCGCGTGCTTCGCCTACGAGGTGGAGGACCAGGCTGTCGCCGCCAGCAAGGGGCACCACCATGAGCATGGCGAGGGCCACCATCACCACGGAGGCCACCATCACGAACATGGCGAACACGGACACAAGGGACACAAAGGCCATCACCATCACCACAAGGGCCATGAAGGACATCATGGCAAGCACCATCATCACGATCATCATCACGAACATGGAGGCGGCCATAAGAAGCACTGGGACGAGCATGACCACCATGGCGATCACCATGAGCACGGACACCACCACAAGGGCGAGAAGCACGGCCATCATGAACACCACGACAAGGGAGAACACATCGATGGATACCACAAGAAGTACCACAAGGATCACTTCCACAAGGATCATCACTTCCACGACGGCCATCACCACGAGGGCAAACACCACAAGCATGGACACCATCACGGACACCACGAGGATCATGGCGGCCACCACAAGAAGGGCGGTCACCACCACGAAGGACACCACGAGGGACATCATGGACACCACGGACACCACCACAAGGGACACCACGACGAGGGACACCACGATCACAAGGGACACCATGGACACGACGAGCACCACCACCATCACCACGATCATGGCAAGAAAGGCCACCACGACGACCACAAAGACTGGGGACACCACCATGGAAAACATTAATAACAACGGTTTATATCAGTTTAATTGTTATGAATTATTGTTACCACAAACCAATTTAATTGTTATCATTGTTTTATATTTTTATACTGGAAGAAAATATTTTTGATACTTACGTCATTGTTTTGTTTCATCGACTTGACGGCTTATAACTATTTACATAAAAAGCAAAGTGGTAGGTATCCACTTCTCACTAAGCATCGTGCGAAATAGTGGGCACTATCGATATCAAGACTAATATTAGAATGTCGTCAATCCATTATTATCCCACAGCTGGACACTGGTCTTATTTTGGAATAAGAGAGTTCTAGGCCATAGTCTACCGAGCTGGCCAAGTGCGAATTGGTGGAATTCTCACATCACCGAGAACTTTTTTTTTAAACTCTCGGGTGTCACCGAAAATAGTGAAAATTAATTTCTAATACGCACATAAATCAGTGGTGCGTGCCTGGGTTTGTACCTCGGACCTCTCGATTGAGAGAGCAAGTTTCAACCAATAGGCTGTCACTGCTCTCTGCCCTATTAAAATATGATACAATCAAATTAGGTGGTAGAACTTGTGATTGGACTCCTGAAGCACCATCACTAAAACCATTTGTTCCTAATTGAAGCAGTGCACAACGCATTGTTTTGTTTTGGTCTGACGAGTGAGGTAAGCGAGACATAATTATCAGAAACGTTCCAGCTCGCAACTCACGGGTTGCAAGTGCAACGCATCTGTCGCTGCGTGGACGACCCGCGTTGAGGTGCGTTTACCATACCGGTCTAACACGCAGTGTGTCCGGGTTCGACTCCCGGTCAGACAGGTATCTGAATGATGAGTTTAGATTCTTGTTTTGGGTCTGGGTGCTTGTATATTCGTCTTTTTGTGTGTGTCAATGGCTACCAAGAAACAGGATAAAATCTTACTGTGGGGCTATGAGTGTAAAAAACGTTTTAATGAGTGTAGAAAGCGTTTTTTTTGTCGCTAACCTCAGGTAAGACTTCATGTCCATGAGTGAGAGAGGCTACTCACTATCAGGTGAACTGCATGCTTGTTTGCTACTTCTTATTAATAGGAAAAATCAACGGGACTCCGGAAATGACGATAGAAGTAAAAACTTGAATATTAACGTCGTGCGTTTTTTATATTTTGAAATAGTTTTTTAACAAATTGCAATAACTATCAGTATAAAAGTACTATAACTTATGGTGTAAAATACAATATTCATTTATTGCGCTATCGTACACAAACATTACAATTTATATTACACTAAAAATTTAAAACTTCAATACTATTACAATTACTTTACCATAAAAAATATCTTTCAGAAATATCCAAAATATATAATAAGACGTAATATTAATAATACTAATAATTTATTTAAGTAACCATACTCATATTATGTATGTATTATCATAAATCTAAATGTGAATTTACATTTATAATACTACATAATCAAAAATATTAGAAAAAGTAGCGTAGCGTCTTACGAATTTTCAATCAAGTCACGTGCCCTGACGCGAGTAACATTTTTTTCCCATCACAAAAAGTGCACAACGCCGCTAAAAAAGTTTTTACTTGAAAATCATTCAGCAATATTTGTTACCAAAAGAAACATGTGTACGTTACACTCGAAAATATTTTTGGTAAAATGTTTTCATACAGTGAAATGAAATGAAATGAAAATGAAAATTAAATGTCTTTATTTTGTATAGGCCTACGGGGGCACTTACAAATTGTCAGTTACAATTTTTTCTTACACTACCACCGGATCGGAGTTAATCATGTGTATTTAAGCTATCACGTCTGCGTGTAACATTTTTGTTTTAAGGCTATTTGCTCAAATTTTACACTACTTTTAAAAGCAGAATTCGGAAAACCGTTTAAAGTATATAATTTAATAAAAAATATACGAAACAGCACTAAAAAGCTACTAAATACATAAGTATAAACAATAATTATAATATAAATAATATGCAATAAAGTGTTCGAGTAGGACTCTCGATCGAATTAATGATGACGTACGTAACATTTAAGAACTTATGGGGCTTATAACTTAGTAAGGTAACTTTAAGCCTAAGTAGGTTCACAATAAAAATGAGGATAATATTTATCCGGTTGCCAAATCGGGCTACACCATGACGTGCTGATCGTAAAGACCAGTTCGCATTAACTGGTCTTTACGATCGTATGCAACCACCCATACCAGCAGTAAGTCAGATCCTTTCCCGGGGTCACTTAGCTGGACACTCACCCACCACCTTCCCATGGCCCTCTCAACCTTCAGGTTATACGGGCCGAAACATGGGAGAACACGCCGGTACTCCGCACTGTTCCCAGCGTGTTGCTTGATCTCCCTACAAAGCTCATAACGAGCCGCTCATTCTGAGCTGGTCCCTGCGCCGCTCACCCGTCTCGGGATGGACGCAACACCACAACCTCGGACGCCGGCCGCGCGTGCCCTGTCTTCACGTTCCCGTCCCTGCCTGTCGGTATGCCATCTCCGGGCGAAAGCACGCAATCTGCGGAAGTTAGCCTCGGAGGAGACGAGATCGCCGTAGTAGACCGGTCCCGCCTCGCTGCGAATCAGTCCATTCAGCATGCAGTCTCTATACTCGTCGTACAGGGGGCATTCCCAAAGCACGTGATGCATGTCTTCATCAGTCAAGCCGCAGTAACATTCGCTCACCTCACTCAGCTTCATGTCATACAGTCTCTTTCGGAAGCATCCATGCCCACTCAGGATTTGCGAAGTTTCATAGTCCGGCTCGACCCAGGTAGCCCCGAGGCGAGCCGCCACGTCCGGGAAGAATCGGTACGTTTCCCTACCTTTCTCCACTCACTCTCACTTAGCTGGACAGTTCAAACTCCCACTCTTGACGCCCGCAACTCCGAAACCTACTTTTTGTCGTCTTTTATGACATGTCAGTCGGATTCAGCCAGCGCGGGGCATGTAGCAAAGTCTGACAGAAGGCCCAAGGTTTGCCTTAAGTAAGGGTATTAAATAAAACAAAACTGTTACTAGTAAACTTTTCTGGGTTTAATCTGGGAAAATTTAGAGATGACACTCTCTATATCTTCTTTCAGTTTAGGATTTTTAGGATAGCAATGATGGTAAAATATAAATAGCAGGTAGGTGCTAGGTCGCGGGGCCCGTAGCATTTGCTACTCTTGCTATGTTGCTAGTCCGGCACTGCGACAGTTAGATGACACCACAGACACATAGCGCAACTGCCACACGTAATTCTACATAAAAAGTGGTATGTGCTATAGTATCCTGGTTCCGTACCTGTGCTAAGAACCTTCAACCAAGTTTAATAAATGCATGAAATGATTAAATTTTCATAAATCAGAACTCTTTCTTTAAATTTTTCATCTATCACATATCATTGCCTTCTTACTTTCCAGTATTTGATCCTTATAAGCAACACTAGAACAGTGATAATAGCCTAATGGTTGAAACTTACCCTTTCAATCGGGAGGTCCAAGGTTCAAACCCAGGTTCAAACCCAGGTACGCACCACTGATTTATTCGTATTAAAAATTAATTATCACTGCTTTTCGGTGAAGGAAAACATCTCGTAGAAACCTACACACCCGAGAGTTCTTTAAAAAAAAAGTTCTTGGAGGTGTGTGAAGTCCACCAATTCACACTTGGCCAGCGTAGTGGACTGTGGCCTAAAAACTCTCTCATTCTGAGAGAAGACCCGTGCCCAGCAGTGGGACAATAATAGGTTGACGATAAGAAACACTATCAGGTGACGTAATAATACAGACGTTTCCAGTTTAAAAATTAACACTTCTGATTCCCTACAAGCATAAAAAGGTAATAAAAAGGTATTAAATTAAACTGTATAAAATCACATTTTCACGCTGCGAAAGCTTTTGAAGAAGTCAATGGGACATATCTTTAGCTAGCGCGTTTGAAGGAAAGTACGGAAAATGCTGTGATAAACCGTTTACAATCAGTGTAACACTATCTTCAGTTTTACTTTCTTCAGTAGTATTGTCTTTTTTAAACCACTTTTAATTGATTAAATTCTTAGGAAGAAACGTTTTAGTATTGAGGAAGTTTCACGCGTTACGTTATCGCCAAGGAATTCAAGAGTGTCTAAGAGAACTCTGGTTAAAAATAATTTTCATTTTTTAAAACAATTGCTCTAAGTTTTTAAGAACATCAAATTAAAACTTTAAGTGGGCATATAGCGCGCATAGTAACTTTTTTTTTTGTTATCCAGGGGGAAACCTTCAAAAGGTACCCAACGCCGTGTGAGCAACGCCGGGTTATGTGGGGTTTTTACCTCACTAAAACCCCCCGGTGGCCGTCCTCAGCGCTACGTGGAGGACTCCGGGATCTCCAACTGAACACAACCGGAGTCCTCCGAGCGCAATGCCCCTATTGGGCCCTTCCCCGGTGAATGATTCATGCTCACAGTGCCTCTCGGACGCCATGCAGACACACATGCCATCGTCCTTCGCGGGGTCCCTTCGCTGGACGGACCAAGCTCCCACTCTTACCGCCCGAAACCCAAGAAACCCCTTTTAGTGGCCTCTTACGACCGGCAGAGGATAACTTATCCCTGTTCTGGTCAGGGAACTACAGGGACACTTCGCCACGTTGCGCTATCTGAGCGCGCATAGTACCTAAGCATTATTTTTGCAGTTTCATACTTAGAAAATTAATTTTAATTAAGTACCTCCATTTTTGTCTTTCTCCATAACATGGTTATCAAAATATCGGTGCATTTAATGCAGGATGAGGCATAAGGTATTCGACTCTATTATACATCTATTTTGTATTTACTTCCTATTGTATTGTTCTATAATTATAATCATATAACAAATCATAATATTTTTAATAAATTAATATTATATTTTTTTAATACATTATTTTGTATAACGCAATCGGTGGTCATTTTTATTTGACACCACCGATCCCCGTGACACTACTTACATCCACAAAAACATTATTTTCTCTTCGCATTACACAAGCTTTTGGTACGAATCAATATAATCACATACCAAGGTAAACGTGCAATCATATAGATTGATATCAAACTTTCTTTTAAATTGAAAAAAATGTAATCAAAATTAGCTCCGAAAATCGGTTATTTTTACCTCTATAAGTACTAAAATATATTTTTTCTCATAGGCGAGTATATATTTACATTTATATAATTACATGTATATGCATAATTATGTACCCACGCCATTATTTACGTTTTAACTAGGCCCTGTGTAACTAATCTATAATTATATTTTTTAAGTAACAAATAAAATTTTGTAGTAAAAAGGACTTCCATTTCCTAGTAGCAGCTACATGGCGGTCTCTACGTAAATGTTGCGGAATTGTATTTCTCCACCGCTTGAGACTACTCTACGAACTTTTAATATAAAATAGGCAATGAGCGTTCAGAGGTCAGTAGCAACCGGACTTCCGTTGATAACAATTCAACGGAAACCGTAGCAAACATGAAGGTGTTAATAGCGTTGGGAGTCTTATGCGTGGTAGCCGCGTGCTTCGCCTCCGAGGCGGAGGACCAGGCTGTCGCCGCCAGCAAGGGGCACCACCACGAGCATGGCGGTGGCCACCATCACCACGGTCACCACCATCATGACCACGGTGGCCACGAACACAAGGGACACAAAGGCCACCATCATCACCACAAGGGCCATGAAGGACACCATGGCAAGCACCATCATCATGATCACCACCACGAGCACGGAGACGGTCATAAGAAACACTGGGACGAGCACGACCACCACGGCCACCACCACGAGCACGGACACCACCACAAGGGCGAGAAACATGGCCACCACGAACACCACGACAAGGGAGAACACGTCGACGGATTCCACAAGAAGCACCACAAGGATCACTTCCACAAGGATCATCACTTCCACGACGGACACCACCACGAGGGCAAACACCACAAGCATGGACACCACCACGGACACCACGAGGAACATGGCGGCCACCACAAGAAGGGCGGACACCACCACCACGGACACCACGAGGGACACCATGGCCACCACGGACACCACGACAAGCACCATCACGACGAGGGACACCACGGTCACAAGGGACACCATGGACACGACGAGCACCACCACCATCACCATGGCCATGGCAAGAAGGGTCACCACGACGACCACAAAGCTTGGGGACATCATGGAAAACATTAATACTTCTCAGTTATTTAGTTATAACCATCCAATGTTCTTAATACAAATCAAGTTATTTGTTATTGTTAATATTGTTTGTAAGTATTTTATAATAAAGATAAATAAGATTTGATACAAATGTAAGTTTTGTTGCCTTTGTTATCTATCTTAAATTGTGTCCTAATACGAAAGCTTGGAACCTAAAGTATATTAAGTTTAATTTCTCTTTTTAAAACTGAAAATATTCAAGTTAAACCAACTAGTTTACAAACTTTCTTAAACGCGAACACGTTGTATAATATAATATTACAACCACACTAGTATCTAAAAATGGCGTCCACACATCATTCGGGTGCAAGAGGCATAAGGTTATTTTTTTTTTGCGCCGGGGAAATCCTACCTACCCCTCGGGGGAGCTTTAGAGGTATGCGAACCCGACCTTACCGACTTACCGACTAAAACTCCGCAGTGTTCCCCTGGATGTTCAGTGCAGGGTCATGAGAAGCATTATATTCGCGGCCCGGCAGCGTCGACCAGCATCGATGGTAACACAACCACGTCTCGAAAGGGAGCGACACTCTCAGTGGTGTCCCCCATGAGATGTGCATACAACACGTACATACGACATCTTGAGCCCTAATGAGCAAAAATCAGAATCTCCCGATTCTGCCTCTGTAAGCTCATGGGACTGGGAAAAGGTGGCTTTTTACGAAACAAGTCAATGTATTTATTTAAAATGTTCAAGATTATTGATATGGGTCACTAGAAAATGTTTTGGCAGAAGTATAAGGTGTTGCCGACGGTGGATTTTTTGCCCAAAGGTTGCCGAAGCCGACGCCGTAGCTTCGGTCAGACACCAAATATTGATAAGAAATAAGATGAGTAATGAGTATCCTTTTTTTTCTCAAGGGGGAAATCTTTAAAAGGTACACGTCGCCGTGAGAACGACGCCTGGTTATGTGGGATTTTACCGCACTAAGTCCCCGGCCATCCGCGGCCCTGCTAAAAGGGCTCCTGGATCTCCGGAGAAACGCAACCAGAAAGCAACTCAGAGGGAGTTCGTTACCCTAACGGGCTACACCCTGGTTAGCGACTAAGCTCACTGCATCGTCTGATCTTTACAACGGTATCCCACCACACATACCGCCATCCTTCCCGAGGTTACCTGGCTAGACGTTTCGAACTCCCAAATTTTGTTGCCCTCACCTGGAAGTCTCCTTTTAGTCGCCTCTTATGATAGACAGAGGAAACCATAGCCCCATGCTATCCCAAAACTACAGGGACTACGGTAATGAATATGCTACGTGTTAATCTAGATGATAAATTGCCTACGTGCCAAATTGAACGATCCAACCCGTAGTTGCTGCGTGAAAGAGTAAAACAAACAAACATACAACGTCCTCACAAATTTTCGCATTTATAATCTTAATAGAAAGCAGCTCGGTTACGAATAGGTACATTCAATTTTTTAAATATGCCGTTGTATAATAAAACATATCTTCTCATCACTACACATTTATTTCACATTATATATTTATTTCACATTAACACTACATATTCGTTAATAATATTTAGGAAACATAATTATATTTTTACGGCGTCCATCTTAGTTATTAATGACCACACTCTTTTGTTTTTAATCCACACGTCATTGATATCTATTCAGCCAGATACTTTACAAAAGGAGGTTTATGGTAAAATAAATAATTAAATCCGACAATCATGACAGTTGTGTTAGGCTGTAAAAGACAAGACTACTGTTTTATTTGGTAGAAGACAACTGTCTACGTCAAGAGGGGCTGGAATATTATTTTCAAAGGATAGAACTCTTTTCGCTTCACACAATATGATAATTCCACATGGGTCAATATGACTTCGTACCTCTTTCAACATGTTAATGATTTTGTCAAAAAAGCTCCTTAAAGCCTTAAGCATTTCTCACAATTCTCTAAAGTATTAAAAAAAATACATGCTTTGCTTTTCGCGCCCAGTTAAACTTGTATACTTGTTTTTCGCCCTGTATATTTGTATGTACTCGAAATTAATCGATTAATAGTTACGTAACTTCATCGTTGTAAGAGGCGATTAGAAGTGACCTTCCGGGGTTGCAAGCGGCAACAGTGAGAGCTCAAACCGTCCAGCTAGGCGACCCCGAGAAGGACAGTGACAGGTGAGGTCTGAAGGTTCCCCCATGAGAAAAAAAACAACAAAACGCGCGTAACAGAAAAAGATGGCGCGTAACGAAAAAAAAGATGGCGCGTAACGATAAAATGTTACACTAAATTTTTTTCCAACCCCGATAAAGAAGTTTCACTTCAAAAAGGTGGGTAGGTATATACATACTAAATAAATTTGTTACAAATAATTTTCAAAATTAAGGTTTTCAGTAATTTCGTTTTGTTTTTGTCAATTTTCTCAAAAACGCTATCAATTGATACCTGGGAGTGCACGAAGAAAGATTCGGCCGTTATGTTAAAGTGTCCGCAATACTAAATTTATAGCAGTATGATGTCACTTAACTGGTAATAAATTTAGCATTGTCATCAGAACCAAACGCGTATCTATGCAATATACTGCGCAAACAATAGTAGGTATGTTTACAATCAAAAAATTGACATATATACATGTACATGTATCCATCCATCCATTAGCCCTTGAAAGTCCACTACCACACCGTCCCATAATCTGCGCCCTTTCAACCTGTAGGTACTATTTGATTTCAGCGGTAATACTCATGTGAAAAATAAATTTACATACATACAAACATACATATTCTCGAAAAACATTACCGTCCTTCTGATCCAGTCAATCCTTCGAGTAAGTGAAATTTTTTATTAATTAATTTTGACAAAAAGTATAAACCGACCTCTATGCCACAGAGTAAAAAATAATTTATCTATATGTGATAATACTGTGTATATATAGTTGTTTTTCCCCTTTTTGTAACATACAAATCGGTTTCTAATTTTGGTAAAAAATATCATGCTTTTTAGCAAGTAATGATATGTATAGCTATTTAAATTTTAACAAAAAACTTCTCACTACTAGGTAGTAGTAGTAGTAGGTAGGTATTTTTTTTTGTTAAATAAAACTACCATTCAAGAGTTGTGCCTGCCTTCATCGACTGCACGTCATGAGATGATGATGACTATATTCAAATTGATAGCGTCTAAATAGCTTTAGAAAATATGTGAAAAACATTAATACCTACATTTGAGGGTTGCCCTTAATTTTCCTGGGATTCCATCATTGGACTGTCTCAGGAATATACTCTTTGAAATAGGAGAAATCAGCAAACACACATAAAAAATAAATCCAGTCCAACCTTGAACCTTTTATAAAGGGATTATTACAATTAATAATTGTTTATTTCTAGAACGAGAAGACAACGAAAATTGCATAGACTAACTTACAGTTTAAAAAAATACGCTGATTTTATGTTTAATAAGTATAGTTCAAAAACATGTTTTTTTTATTATTAATGCCTAACTTAAGATTAAAGAACGATTTTATCATGCAAGTTCAATACAGAGCGGCATATTGAGAGTAAAGTACACTCACATGCTTTAGCGTGAGGCGTACAATAATAAAAGAAAGCTGTTAGAAAAGAAGGACGTCCATTATTTAGTCGCAGCCGCATGGCGGTCTCTATGTAGCTATTGCGGAATTGTATTTCTCCACCGCTTGAGGCTACTCTACGAACCTTTAATATAAAATAGGCAATGAACGTTCAGAGGTCAGTAGCAACCGGACTTCCGTTGATAACATTTCAACGGAAACCGTCGTAAACATGAGGGTGTTAATAGCGTTGGGAGTGTTATGCGTGGTAGCCGCGTGCTTCGCCTCCGAGGCGGAGGACCAGGCTGTCGCCGCCAGCAAGGGGCACCACCACGAGCATGGTGGTGGCCACCATCACCACGGTCACCACCATCATGACCACGGTGGCCACGAACACAAGGGACACAAAGGCCACCATCATCACCACCATGGTGATGAAGGACATCACGGTAAGCACCACCATCACGACCACCACCACGAACACGGCGGCGGCCACAAAAAGCACTGGGACGAACATGACCACCATGGTGACCACCATGAGCACGGACACCACCACAAGGGCGAGAAGCATGGCCATCACGAACACCACGACAAGGGAGAACACATCGACGGATACCACAAGAAGCACCACAAGGATCACTTCCACAAGGATCATCACTTCCACGACGGCCATCACCACGAGGGCAAACACCACAAGCACCACCATCATCACGGACACCACGAGGACCATGGCGGCCACCACAAGAAGGGCGGTCACCACCACCACGGACACCACGAGGGACACCATGGTCACCACGGACACCACGACAAGGGACATCACGACGAGGGACACCATGGACACAAGGGACACCATGGACACGACGAGCACCACCACCATCACCACGACCATGGCAAGAAGGGTCACCACGACGACCACAAAGCCTGGGGACACCACCATGGAAAACATTAATAATTCTCAGTTATATAACTATAATTACCCAATGTTGTTAATACAAATGAAATTGTTTGTTATTGTTAATGTTGTTCGTAAGTGTTTTATAATGAAAGTAAATAAGGTTTGATACAAATGTTAATAAGTTTTGTTACCTCTACCCATTTTTTTTAATACAAAAGGAATGGTATTTGTATTATACCAGATTTACCAAAGGATATATGGTAAATCTGAACAGAACAGAACAGAAATAAACAGTATTGAAACGAACGTTTTGCGTGACTGTACATGGCACATATTTGCAAAACATTACGAGTAGCTTGGAGGACGGAGAATAAGCAATAATGGAAATTTTATTGTATATTTTGTCTGTGTGAAAAATTAGGAAATCAAAAGTACTGGATTAAATTTATTAGTAGAAGGATGTAGTTCAGATGTTGAGATAAAAATTTGTCCTTCTTTAATTAAAAGCCACCAACTGCTTTTTTTCGTATGGTTAAAGTAGCACCGAGCATGCAGTCCATCTGATGGTAAGTGGTCATTACCGCCCATGGACATCTGCAAGAATCTGCAAACAGATTGTTGTGAATATGAAATAAATACTTTGTTTGAATTGGTTTGTATGAACTACTATCATTAATTAGGTCTTATACTCTCAAGGTGGTTGAACGTACATGGTGTGCCCAGAATTTTACCACCAGCGCGCTGAACCCGCTCGTAGAAGGAACCGGTATTAATGAGGTAACACATAACCCTGCGTCGCTTCCGCGGCGACGGGTACCTTCTGAAGGTTTTCCCCTCGAAAACAAAAAAAGGATATCTATGTTTAGTATTATAATCGGTAGAGACTACATTTGTACAATATCTTCTTCTTCTTCTTTATAAAAATAAATGTTTGTCTGTATGTCCTCTATGAAATCGTAAACTATTTATTTGATCATGAGATGATCTTTAGCAAAGTTGTTATTCATGAGCTCGCGAAGGTTTCTGGTGTATTTTTTTTTGTGATGGCGTAGCAACGCGCGCAAGGTTCGGCTAGTTAGAAATATAAAATCGAGCAAGCAGCGAGTAGGACTCCCACACATGGGTTCCATGTTTAAATAATATATATATATATATAGAGTTCATAAATATACAATTGTTTCAACAATTACAACAACTTGCATAGTTGTTGTAATTGTTGAAACAATTGTATGTTATTTAAGGTTTTATCAAAATTAATCTTATTAATATTATACCTAATTGTGGAAGATTTTCCGGGTGAATGTGTTTGGGACTCCTCGACGCAAAACTACTAGTCATATTTCGCTGGAATTTTTCACACACATTTTTATGACCAATATTAACGTATAGGGTAGGTGGGGGAATACGGGGCAATGTTAGTCAGCGGGCAATGTGGGCCGATCAAGGAAAACTTGATGTAATCAGAATAAAATGAAAAGAAAAGTAGGCAAATACAAGAAAAGGAAAAAAAGGACCAGGGAAGGCAGACAAAAGTACAAATGAAGGATCCTGAAAGAATGAAGCGACGAGTACTTCGAGTATCAGTTGTGGAAACTAATGATGTACTCGTATGCCAGGATACTGAGGAAGACGACGAAGATGAGAAAATTTGGTTTTCTCATTTGACTTATTATGCATGGTTTTGGAATAAACAATGGGATGTGGTACAGTTGTACTTCATGACCCACATGAAGTACAACTGTACCACATCCCATTGCGGCATGTGGGCTAATGCGCAGTGCACTGGGTGGGATACAGCCGAAGGTTATACTTGCGATATGTGATGAATTATCATTGGCCGCACATTGTTGCAATGGGAGTCATACCTTTTTTTAAGCTGTTATAACTTTCAGAGTTGATTACCAAATTGATTGAAATTGATATCTGATGATAGCTAATTAAGTAAATTTTGTTCCAAGGCGGCTGCCATTAATATTTTATTTCAATTTAAGCTTTTATTAGATTTCTTGCTTATGTTACATAAACGAGACCCGTGGCGGTCCTCTTCCTTCTTTTTGCTACGAATGTGCAAGATGTGTAACGAGCTTCCTCCTGAGGCACTCCCGGGACGTTATGACATGGGGCTCTTCAAGAAAAGTGCAAAAAGAGCTCTCCTTCAAAGCCGGCGATGCATTAGCGATTCCTCTGAAGATGCAAATATCCCTAGGCGACAGTGATTACTTTCCATCAGGTAGTTTAAGTATAAAAAAATTACTCCCATTTCCCCCATTTACCTCTTTTCCCCAACTCATTATCTTGTGTCATCGGGTGTTTCCAAAGGAGGCGAAGCTGCGACAATTACCTAATCCAATACAATTACGAAAATTGCCCGTTGCACTACAGTAGGTGTGCTTTTATTGCTGACTGATTTATTACTCTTTAACTATAGGTAGCTACGTCCCAACAAGGATAGTAAAGTAACGATAAAGAGTAAAGCATCGATAACCTCCTTAAGTGTAACTATAAGAACAAATAAAATTTATTCCAAAACATAGGTACATCAATATCGATATTATTTTGGCACAGTAATTAAACTTATTAAAAGTTTTCTTGTAATCTATGTAAAAAATTGTATTCTGTATTTTTTCAAAATGTGGGCTGGGTAGTTTCAAAAATATAGGGGATAGGGATGATTCATTTACGTCTATTTACTGAATTTTACTGAAATAACTGCTAAAGTCTTTATTTTACATTATTAATTATAAAAATCTGTGTACATATGTGATTTATATAAATATATACAACAATACGTACAAATCTTTTGATATTTTAGAGAGGACTTCCGAAAAAAAAATGTATTTGCCCCATAAATACAAAAATTAAAATAAAACATTTGCCTTTACACCTTTTAAGTTCTCGAAGGGGAAACCTTCAAAAGGTATCCAACGCATGTTATGTATTTTTACCGCACTTACAGGTGGCCGTCCTCGGCGCTACAAAGAGGACTGCGGGATCTCCGAACGCAACCGGAATCCTCTGTGAGCATTGCCCCATCGGGTTTCTCCCAGATAGGCGGGGCGTACCGCTCCGACTAGTTTTTACAACAGTATGCGACCACACATATCGCCGTCCTTCAAGGGATCGCCTAACTGGACGGTTCGAGCTCCCACTGTAGCCGCCCGCAACCTCGGAAGACCCTTTTAGTCGCCTCTTACGGTAGGCAGGAGATACTGTAGCCCCATTCTGACCCCAGAACTACAGGGACAAAACTGTTATACCTACTTGGGTAATAGAAATTTATTGTAGGTACCTTTCAACGAAATCGGTCTAATATAACAAGTTGGCAGTGATGACCGCACATAAATACCTACATACGGGTGGTATTACAGGATTTCGTTTTTTCGGTTAAGAATACCATGAATTTAAATCAAGTAGGTATACTGATCGTATAAAAGTTGAACACGAGGTAACCTATCGGGTTGCTTCTTTGACATGTGCTTTTGATATTTAAATACTGAGTCTAAATGCTACTACTGACGTACTTTCAAAAATGGAAAGCATAATTGCCTATGTAGAATGCCCGCGTAGAGCATACGTAGCACATGCTACTTACACATACACACATACACGAGGAGCTCTACAACTATTTTAATGCTAGTCTATTTATTCCCACTACTGAATCATCCACCGCCGTACCGATAGAAACATCATACACAGAAAAGAGAAACCAAATTTATACACTTATCATTGTTCTCCTAAAAGATAAGCAAGTTCTAATCGCGCACGCTGGGTTCAGTACCATTACCTATCTTTAAAAACCGGCAATAACATACGTTTGTTGTATGGGAGCTCCTCCTAAAAATTTCATTTAGTTTGATTGTAATATTGGTTGTTAGGTATAGCGGCAACAGAAATACATCTGTGAAAATTTCGAATATCTAACTGTCACGGTTCATGAGATACAGACCCGGTGACAGAAAAACACAGACAATGGAGTGTTAGTAACAGAACTCTGTTTTACCCTTTGGGTAGGGAACCCTAGAAACCAAAAAGATATGATACGACATCACAAGTATAACAATAATTATCAACACTATCACTCTTCCACTCCACATAAAAATGGGTATTGTTTTACGAAACACATAAAAACAATAAAATGTTTGGAGAAGAATCTATTAATTACCCTTTAAAAGTGTTCTCGAATCATTCTACAAGACCTTAGCTGTATCTCGTAGCGTTATCAGAGCGATTTGTATTTACCTATTACATTATTAAAATCAATCAAAATCCTAAAAAAATGTTAGTATCGTAATTATTACTCTGGATTTCTCAATTTACAAAAAATAAACCATTTTTTAAGGTTTTCTTGTACAAATTAAATACCGTACACGGTTGCGCAAGTAAGCAGAACCGCTGGCGGAAATTCGGGAAATGACGTTCTTTAAAATTAAAATACAGACACTTCCATAATTAACCTACATTAAATATTACATAATTTATTTATAATAAATAATTAATTACAAATAATTATTTATTAGTGAGATTATAATTTAACGTAATTTAAATTACTTCAGAACATTACAACATTAACTTTTTATAAAAAAAATGCAAACCTATCTAATATTTCAGCCAATCTACTACCAAATGACTAAACTTTAAAAATAACCTATAATAAAACGTAAAAAACAATATGAATAGCAAAAATATGTGTCAATGAAATGATTAGTATACATAAACCGTTTTTTGTCTTTTAAATACCTCTGTCGTAACGATCAAAGGCTCTAGACGTAGCGGCCGCTGTGGCGTCCTTGCCAGCATTTTCACTAACTGCAATAAGCTACTTTAATGATTGTTATAAAGGCTCACTCAAACGGTGGTTAAGTCAGTTCAGTTCACGAATCCAAACCAAAGACTTGGAGTAATCAAATAAACAGCACAATGAGGACGCTAGCCGCCCTACTCGTTTTAGGATGCGTTTTAGTCTATTGTTCGGGCCGAGAAATCGGCGAAAAAGAAACAGACCTCGTTGCAGCAGCGACGCACAGTAAGGGTCATCACCATGAAGAGGGCGGTGGCAAGGAGCACCATGGCGAACACCATCATCACCACGATGAAAAGGGCCATAAGGGGCACAAAGGGCATCATCATCATCATAAGGGCGAACATGATGAACATCACAAACATCATCACGAAGGTCATCATCACGAACATGGCGGCCATCACAAAAAGCATCATGACGAACATGACCATAAGGGCCACCATCATGAGCACGGCCATCACCACAAAGGTGGCAAACATCACCACAAGAAGCACCATGACAAGGGTGAAGAGACTGAGGGCTACCACAAGAAATACCACAAGGACGAATACCACAAGGACCACCACTTCTATGACGATCACCACAAAGAAGGAAAGCATCATAAACATGGCCATCATCATGGACATCACGAAGACCACGAAGGCCACCACAAAAAGGGAGGACATCATCATGAGGGTCATCATCATCACCATCATGGAAAGAAGGGTCATCACGATAAGCATCATCACGATGAAGATCATAAGGGACATAAGGGACATCATGGTCACGAAGAGCACCATCATGACCACCATGAACATGGCAAGAAGGGAGGCCACGACGACCACAAGCACTGGGGATTCCAACACGGCAAACACTGACACTTATATTGTTAAGATATTTGTTATTATTATTTTTTTTTTACCCACAAAACCTCCTTGTAAATAAACATTTAATAACGTAACATTATTTTCATTTTATCCAAATTAAATATTTCTTATTATTGTCATATTTAATTTATTGGCAAAATTAAATAAACCCAAAATAAATTGACTTTAGAAAAACGAAATATTAAAATGTACATTGTATTAGGCCGCGTGACGGAACTAATTGTAATAAACCGTAAAACGATGTCGTCAGATCAGTCGACATAATCATTCGCCCAGAAATCTGCAGCAACATGATTGCCAAAGATCACTTTGTAATCGACAACCGATGAAAGTATTGTTATCTATAAATTCAATGTTCGGAAACAGTTGTGTCAGACCGACTTGAACTCTGTGCTCGACTACGCCTCATAAGTAAGTTTTAGATTCTACCTTCGTATTATATTATATTTATTTACATTTAATAGATTATTGAAGTATTTATTTTTAAAGCAACTTAAAATTTAACTGTAAAGTAAATATAGGTAAAACTCACAGTATGTTGTGTCTTACATTACAGAAAGATGAGGCGAATATTTTTCATATTCCTTCTAACATGGGCGCATGTTTTAATAACAGCAAGAAATGTAGGTGAAGCCGAAGACAACCAAAAAAAATTGGCTACTGCCGACCTACAACCTGAACCTAGCAAAAACGTAGATCTGCAGCCTGAGACTAGCAAAAACGTAGATCTGCAGCCTGAGACTAGCAAAAACGTAGACCTGCAGCCTGAGCCTAGCAAAAAAGTCGACCTGCAGCCTGCGCCTAGCAAACTCGTTGACCTGCAGCCTGCCCCTAGCAAAATTATTGACAAGAAGCCTGCGCCTAGTAAAAAAGTTGACCAGAAGCCTGCGCAAAGCAAAAATGTTGACCAGAAGCCTGCGCCTAGCAAAAAAGTAGACCAAGTACCACAAGGGACGGAACACAAAAAAGCTAAAGATAGCAAACACGAAGCTGGTGGCGGTCATGAACATCATGAGCATCATCACAAGGACCACGAAGATAAAGGAGACAAGGGATACAAATCACATCACCACCATGATAAAGGTGAGCACGGAGAACACGAGAAACACCACCATGAAGGACATCATGATGAACATAGCGGTCACAAGAAAAAACATCACGACGAACATGATCATCATGGCGAACACCATGAAGCTGCGCATGGACATAAAGGTGGCAAATTTGGACACAAAAAAGGTCACAAAAAAGGGTCAAAAACCACGGGTTTCCATCATAAATCGCACAAAGACGAATATCATAAGGAGCACAAATTTTACGATGACTTCCATAAAGGCGGACATCATCACAAGCACGGAGATTTCCAAGGACATCACGACAAAAAGGAAGGACATCACAAAAAAGGCGGCCACCACGAGAAAGGTCATCACGAAAAACATCATGGAAAGAAAGGCCATCACGACAAAGGACACTACGACGAAGACCACAAAGGACACAAAGGGCATCATGGACACGAGGAACATCATGCGCACCACCACGACCACGGCAAAAAGGCAGGCCATACTGGCGGCAAGGAGCATGGCTACAGCCACGGAAAGAAAGGCTAAACACAAAGGCAAAACAAGTCAATTATATTGCACTTTCAGTTACATTTTATATTTTTGTTATATCAAGTTCTTATTAGAACATCATTATTTGTTATTTGTTACAAAAAATATTTTAAATAAAATAAAAAAAAAACTACAAAAGTAATAAAAATTAACTAAAAAAAAATAAGACAGTTATATAGTCAAAGGTTAGGCTGTGAATTTTGTAAAGTCTAAATGTCTGTAATACGTAATTTTCAATTAAAAAAATAATATCTTCAAAATGTTTTATTTATAAACAGCACAAATACTTTTACTAACCCATCTCCAGTTATCAAATTGTAATATCTAAGGGCGCCTCCACATTAGATCGCAAATAGTGCGGCAGCAGCGGCAGTGGCTGCTTTCTTATTGCAGCTATACCCGGGGGACATATTAAGATTAAGATTGCCATAATGGATATAATAATAAAAAAATGAGTAATAAATAATAATTTCATTAATAAGAAATCATTCCCTGCAGTCGCGCGGCTGACGCGCTCCTGACACGCTACTAGTGACCTTATGTGTAGGCACCCTAAGTTTGGAATCACAATTTCTGCTTAGTACATTCCTGCTTCAAACCAATATCTAGGTGTTTCGTTAATCACGCGGACGATTTTGCTATTTTCGTCTACCAGGACCGTAACTTCATGGCACAATACTTTATACCACTACATTATGATACATAATAGTACTGGTAGAATTAGGTGTCGCGCCACAACCGAGCCACGAAGAACTGTCTTTGAAAGGGGAAATTCATAAAAATGGTTAGGGCACAAAGAGTGACAGCATCCATCTTACTTGAGCGTTAGGCAAGATGCTCTTGAGTTAATTATAAAAAAGTTACATTAAGTACCTATGTTGTTAATACTGTGGTACCAATATTAACAACATAGGTCCACCATAAACAGACTGCTCTAGCAATTACCCAGTTATCAACACACACGGACCGCTCCTACAGTCAGAGTCAACAGCTTGAAGCTGCCTTTGATAACTCCTGAAGTTAAGCTTATTGCTAGCTACTTCAATTTTTATTCAAATTTGAAAAGGAAGCTGCGAAGTTAACTGCGCGAGAGCAGGCGACAGATCGATAAGTCAGTGCATGCCTGGCGACTGCATGACCGCACGATGAATTTTCAGCCTTGCCAACCGCCGAGCCGCCGAGCAGTTCATGTGTGTACGTACATAGAAGCCTGAAGTTCACAGTGCAGTTGCAGCTTAAAACAGTCGATACTGGCTGCTTCAAGATGCCTGTGTATGGCTGGCCTAAATCTTAGTTAGTGATATTTTAATTGCATACATTAACAATATAAGCCAAGTTTAAAACCAAGATAATAAAATAAACCCATAGTACATTAAAAGTAATTTTATAAAAATAAATAATGAAACCATGTTACATAAGCATGCTTTTAATGAAAAATTAACTCATTAAAATTTACAAAAGTGTCATCAGAGGTGCCAGATGATCAAACTCAATCTTCTCAGTTATATTTTTCGTCTTAATATTTTCATCTTGATTGGCAATGAAAATCAAATCACCATCATCCCTCCATCCATATTTCTTCACCCAATAATTTAATGTGACATCTGTAAAAAAATATATAAAGCTCATAAAATCAACTATTTTTTTTTTGTAAATGTTGTGCTTTTATTGATGGGAAGACCTTGAGATCTTATTGTATAAGCAACATGCATGTCAGCTACATGACTACTCCGTATTACCAAAAACATTGCCCATTTATATCTCTCAACATTAAAACATTGATGACTATGACTACTGAGTCAATTTTGAGGTGATACAGTGAACAACACTCAAACTAAGGCATTTCACCAGGGAAGTACCACTGACATATCTACTTCTAGTGTGAAGCAGTTCTTGAAATTTTTCTGTAGGGTGTGGTCACCAGTTCACTTTCATTTGAGACCAACTATCTTAGTCATTGGAAGTTTGATTTACTTCAGGTCATACAAGTCATACCTGAAGGGGTCATTCTCTGTTTTATATGAAGTTACAGATCCTCATGGGTGAAAATGAGCACTTACCATCAGGCAAAGTGCATTCACATTTAGTACATCAACCTTACAAAAAGTGTGTTTATATATATACTAACTAATAAGAATTCAAATACAATTATAATAATTAACACATACCGTCAATACCCCCCAAAAGGTTTGCAAGGTTATTCTTATCAATAGTCTGGAAAGTGATTCCCACTACATGGCAGACAAATTTTCTGATTGAGTCATGGAAGCTACTGATGCGGTTGCAAAGCTCCGGCATTTGGTGCACCCTGTTCCAGAATTGAGCAAAGTCACATTGCTCCAGGATGTCGGCCAGGTATTTGATTTGAGATATAGTTTCATTTTCCACCTAAAATTGAGAAAAATGAGATCATCATTATATAATTACGAAATTAAATATTTGTGGTTAACATTAACTTAAGAGAAATCTTTTTTAATGCTATAAATGGAGCTCAAATACTAATAAAATTAAGGACATCAAATTAAATTAAGAACAAAAAAGATCAAATATACAGGGTGTATACCTTGAGAATTATGTAAGAAAAATCATAATGTAACAATATGTATTACAAAATTACCTATTTTTTTATAGGATTTATAAAAAATTATAACACCACAAAAAATACCAAATATTTGTAATGTTTACTTAGTATGGTATAAAGGCAAATAATAAAAAAAATACATACAACAGACTCAAGAAGTAGGCATTTACATAAAGTAAAATCGGTGTGAGGGAAGTTGGTCAGAGCCTTCAGTAGAATCTGGCATGTAATATCGGGGTTGAACTTTTCAGGGTTAACCTGGTACAATTTTAACACAGCTAAATTAGCTTCTAAGTCATAAGTATTTTCTCTTGATTGCATTTCTACATATCGCTCTAATGTCTGAAGATTGGCTGGATTATATCTGGAAGAAAAATAACCAAACACTTTATATAGAGATAGATATCTTCCAAAGAGATATCTATATATGCAGTTTGACTCCAAAAGGTCCACTGCGCCACCTGCCTCTATCCTTATAATAGAAGTGTTTGAAGAGTATAGTATAAATTCTCCCTAATTATCAAACAATGTTTATCAAAACATTTATTTCATCATCTTAGTTCTTAAGAATATTTATTCATCATAAAATAGATTAGCAATCGGTTTGTGAAAGTATTTATAACTCACTAAACCAAAAGAGATACAAGATTCCTAGGCAGAATAAGTCCTGTATCATCAACAAATTGTAGTACAAATAATTTCACAGTATATTGGAGAAATTTTATAATAGTTGAGGTTAGAACAAGCAAGACGTGTTACCTTTCAATGCTCTTTAATATGTTAGCAACAGTTTGTCGCATTGTTTCAGCCATTTTGATATCAATAAACGTGTATAATTATGGAATAAAATTGTGAAATATGAGGTAAAAGGACTTTTTTACATAGATATTTATTTTTCTAAGATTTAGAAGCATAAACGTAATGAATTGAATTGAGTGAATTGAATTCTCTTTGATTGACGTCTTCGCTCTACATTGTCTACCTACTCTAGTGTCTATGAACGTATCCAGATGTTTATGGCGCAAGCTCTCAAGCCCGAAGGCCACAAAATCATAGCCATCGAATAAAAAATTTTGAGCAACTTTTTGCTACCATAAAAAGCAAAATTAAAAGATTTATAAAATTAATGTAATAGTCTTTGTATTTAATTCATTCAAATATATTTTTGTTTTATGATACCTATGTCATTCTAGGAACTATGTAGCGATTTAAACTGTAGTCTAAGTTCATTTTCGTGTTGTTTATCTCATTTTTCCACTAACGTTTATTTTACAATTGGCGCTCCTGAATTCTATTAAGGAAGCTAAAAATTTGTAGGTTTAACTGCCAACTTATCCCAAATAAAGTTAGCTAGCGATGCGAACCACACCCAATGTTGTATTAACTAATTTTCACACCTAGACATATTAAAATTCGTCAAAAAGAAGGAATTTTCATGGTCTTTTTGGGGTTTACGTAAAGTGTGAAAGAACAGAATTATGTCAACCGTGCTCCTCACGTACATTGAAGATTGAAAATAAGTAGCCTTGGCAATAACGTAACACTTATTTCATTGCAATAGTTCAAAACACGGGGTGATCTGTATGATAATTTACTCTTTGGGGTGATGGATGTATTCTGACGTACTTATAATAATTTCAACAACGAGAAGTGTTTTTTTCTATTATTAAAGAAATGGAAAGAGCAAGATTATGTAAATGTCACACTTAAGTCCAAATTTAATACCCTTTAGACAGTTATAGTACTGTACAAAAATTTTAATCGAAAGTTTTATTATAAAACGTGGTAGTCAGGAAAACAATATTTTATTTTACTGATTTTTTACAAAAAGTAATATTTTCACAAATAGATAATATTTTTCCTGCAAAAAATGTGGCAACCCTAGCGCTACCGCGTATCTTTGATTCACTAGCTCCCCCACATTCCGCAAATTTCACGCACGCACATAGTATAAATTTTCAACATTGTCTCTGTTGAATAAAATATTTTAAACCATATTTAAATATACAAATCCATATTATAAGCTTAGCAATCAACCAATTACAATTATGTGAAAATGTAACTTCATATTATTGTGTTAATTAGTATAAGTGGTATTGTATCGTTCCAATTAACAATAAATAAATAAATAAATGTGGAGCACTAGAACATTTTCTGTTGAAACAAAAACTGATTGTAATAAACAAAACTTTTTACTAAATTAAACAAAAAATAAGATGAGATTTACTTACTTTTATTAAAACAAAACTTATAACCTTATACCTACTTATCGATAACTTAATAAAATCTTCATTATGCTATTGCTTTTTAAAGCTTTTTAATATAGGATATATATTATCAAATGCTTCATATATTTCTTGGCGTACCTTAGCTCCAGTTAACACTACTTTACCGGACACAAAAATTAATAATACAATTCTAGGTTTCACCATTCTATATATAAGTCCAGGAAAGAGTTCAGGTTCATAAGAGCTGAACTGACAATGGGTTAAAACAAGACCTTCTAGACGAATTGGAAATTTCACATCACAACTGCCAACCATATTCTGAATTTTGAAGTCCAAAAATTTTGCCTGAAAGAAGGAAACAAACAGAAATTATATAGACAGCAATAATTGAACAACACATTTTTTCTTTTAATTATATAATAATTTAAAAACTGTATACCTACCATGAATCCTAGTTTCTGAATAATTCTTGCATATTTTCTTGCTGCCAATCTAGAATCTTCTTCACTTTTAGCACCAGTGCACACCATTTTTCCTGAAGAGAATATAAGTGCAGTTGTCCTTGGCTCCCTTATTCTCATAATGACTGCAGCAAATCTCTTTGGGTTGTATTCTGCATTACGAGCATGTAAAGCTATTTTCTTCAAGTCAAGTTTGCAGCCAAGATTGACTGTAGACACAATGTTTCTGTAAATAAATAGAAAATAGGATTATGTTACATATAAACAATCTTATAGATTGTTAAGAGAAGAAAAGTTACAATACTAAATAAAGTTCAAAAGTAGATTTGAACTAAAATGATAAGTGAGGTAAAACCATACAAATAAATAACGTTAAAAAATGCCAATCTAAATTAGTCAAAATAATATGGCCTAATTACTTTATATAAGCCACATTTCTCAACATTCTTTGCACCATGACATTTTTCTAATAGGATGCAACTGTAAACTACTATATTTAAATAATATTTTAATTGGAGCCAATCCTATGGCCCCAGCTGCCATGGTATCTCAACTCCTATATTACCAAGTAACCTTTTATTATCATTATAGTTCACCTAATTGTAATAATTATATTGCATGTAACTTACAAGTTTCTTCAAACCATTAGAGTCATTTTATAACTTCTCTTAGTACAATTTAGTTTTGTTATAGAAACTATCCAACACTAACCACATGTTCATTATATACTGTTGTTTGCACATATATTTAATATCATATATCATATATCATAAATCATAAATCTTTATTATCGGACTTACTGGAGAAATCAATTAATATTATGTATAATATGTATTGCTACTTTTATAAGTAACAATCATAGCAATAGAATACAAATAACTTACTGTAGTTGTGGCAGTATTCCCGGATCAGCTGAATGTGGGGTCATCGGAGTCATGGGAGCAGGGCTGGCCTGACACAGCATTTGTTGGCTGGCTAAACTGGTACTTGTTATCAGTGGAGACATTATGTTTTGCTGAAATAACAAGAATATGACTTTAATAATACTGGTTATACTTTTGGAGGGAAATCTAATACCTATTAATTATGACAACATAGTGATAGAAATGTACCGGTGTTTGTGGCTGCATCATTTGCTGGGGCGTCGGGTAGCTAGCAGTCGGAGCGTACGTGTGCATAGTTCGTTGAGGCGTACCCATGAGTCCAAATCCTACGAGCGGAGAAGAGCCCAATGAGGCCAAGGAATGTTGCTGTTGCTGTTGTTGCTGCTGCTGTTGCTGTTGTTGTTGCTGCTGCTGCTGTTGCATGGCATTTGGCAATATTTGTTGGTCCTCCTCCGGTTGATGTAAAGGGGTCCCAATTCCTGGGATATTGTATGGACTTGGAAGCATTTGATCCATGATTGGTGTGTGAGCCTTAGCTTTTCTGTAACAATACTTTAGAAAGTTATCTGTACCCTATCAATTCCAAATACTTTACATCAAGTCAAATCCGCAAAGTAAACGAAAACCATCAACATCAACCACCCGCTTGTCAAAGTATAGAAATCAATGTCAAGTCGACTGTCAAGGCGAGACGTCAAACTGCCACAGAGTAACTATAAATGATAGAACGGTATTGCCACACTCAATGTTTAGCTCATAGAACTCTCCTCATAATAATTATATAAATGTGTCAACCCAATAACGTTTCACTGCTGGTCACAGGCCTTCTCACAGAACAAGAGAGTTCTAGAAAACCATGCTGGAGAAGTGCAAAATGGTAGACTTCACACAACTCTGAAAACTTTTTTTTTAAGAACTCTCGGGTGTTTATGTTTCCTGACGATGTTTTGCTTCACCTATATAGCCGTGATAACTATTTTACGCACATAATTTTAGAAAAATCAACGGTGGCCTGGGATTTGAACCTCGAACCTCCCGATCGAGAGGGCAAGTTTCAACCTTTAGGCTATCACTGCTTACCAGAAATTCAATTATGAATTTATTAAAATTAATACTGTTGGCTTAAATGGCAAGAAGCAGAGCTGCAAAAACAATATATAAAAGAACAATCAACTTGTATCAAAAGACATGAAGTTAACGAGAACAGAAGTATCTAAAAAAACGTGTATCTAGCCATCTGTCAAATCAGATAGTTGTCAAGTCATTGTCAACATTAGTCGAGAAACATGTTAACAATATAAATATTATAATCGACCGAATAAGAATGTGATAATTATCATAATTTATACGATTTTATAATATCAATATTACCTATACATACTTTAAATATTTCATTCAAAATGAGAAGTGACACAGAGAAAGAAGCAGGAACATTAATCCTTCGAAATTATGGCCAGTTCTTCAAAAAACAATACCAAGACTTTATGTCGCTTTCTGGACACACCCAAGAAGAAAATAAAACATTTACACCTATACAAGTTATAATGACACCAAATGAAGCAACATCGGTCACAGCACTTGTAGCATCTGATAATACAGTGATGACAAAAGTTTTAAGTGTGCTATCATCATTATGTGTTGAGGTGACATCCTTAAAGACAGAGGCACTTGAAAGGTTTGATCTTATTCTCTAGTAAGCATATTAGGATGTCAAATTAGAATAAATCAATCTTAACAATGTCTTACTTATTCGAAAAAAATAACTGAAATATCTAATAATAAATGGAACATACTTATTATTGCTACATATTTTAAATTAGGCTCTTAATAGATAATGTTGTTAATACATTTGAGTTTAAAGCTCTTAAATATATTAGTCTGTTGTTAGACTTACTTGTCTTGTGTTACTCTTATTAAATTCATTTCGACAAGTTTTAAAGGTAAGTTTCGGAGATAATATTAGTTCAATATTGGCAGCACCACCTCTATCATCATGCCACAGATATGCTTTGGTAGGAAAATATATAGCTCACATTATTGACATGTAGAAATGTATAATAAAATTGTGTTCAATGATGTTTCAGACACTTTCCATTTTTATCAGTTTATGATGAGTACTCAGACAGTGGTGTTGCTTTACAAATGGAATCAATATGTCAGCTGAGTGCATTCACCACCCGCTGTAATGATATTCTGCTAAACCTCTGCTCCCAAGTATTTGCTATTATCAATGAAGGCGTAATAAACCTAAGTAAGTAATATGTCATATCAAGTTTTATTATTATTATTGGTGTAAATGGTTGATTTCCATTTAGCAAAAATTGTCATATTTGAAAAATGTAATTTTTCATGACAATGATTACAAAATCATCATTAAGGGCCTCAACCCTTCTATTTTATGCATTAGTAGGATGTAACTAAAATCTGTTTTGAACATTATTAGATGATTTCTTAAATTGTAGAATTATTGTAATTTGCAACACATGAACAATTTGCTCCTAAAGGCTCGAAATATAAAAAATACCTCTATAAACTATTGAACAGATATATGTATTGCAAATAAGTTTTTATTTGCTCCATTGTTAAAGGAAACTTTTATGTGGGGACCCATATACTTAGCCTTCATAATGTTTTCGAAAGTTAAATCTACCAAACCTGACTTGGGAAGATTTACAAACTAACCTTAACCCATCCCTTATTCTTTCTATGAAATGTGTTAATTATAATACTTATATTACTATACTATATATTATTTTACCTTTTGCAGATGGCATTCAGTGGCATTATATTATAAACAACATTGGAGAGACATTTACAATACTGGTATTGCTGGAGCACCTGATAGCAAACTCAACACTAATATCAAATTGGAACAAATACACAAAAAGTTTAAAATCATGTTCTTTACCAGAAAATTTGGATTTGTATGATGCTCAATTAAAAGCGATAATGTCGGCTATTGATGCTATCACACAGAAGTTAATGAATGATGACATTATACACAATTGCCTTCATACACTATTGACTGTAAGAAAAAAGGATTTATCAGGAAAGAATATTACAATTATATCTTCAGAGTTTACAAATTATTTAAAACATGCCATTTCAAATCTTGATAAAATTGTACAAGAAAGACCTAACTTGCAGAATATGTATAAATGCATTAAAATAAATGCATTATATGTATTAAGTAGTCATATTTTTGGAAGTAATGATAAAAAAATGTTCAAATCATTGATTGAATTGAACACAAAGGTGAGCAACAAATCAATAAGTTGAGTTGTATGCTTTGTTTTCTTTTTTGAAACTTGTAACCATTTTATATTTACAGGCACATAGCATTCCTGTAATGGGAACTGTTATTTGGTTTCCGGAACAATTCCTTCAAAGACATGCTCCATCACAAAGCAACAATTATGCAAAATTATCTCAAACCATGCTGAGAACAAGGCAAACATACATGAGTAGTAAGAAAATGTCCCTGGTGAAGGATGTATTGAATCTACAGAGTATATGCTCATACTGGATACTAGATGTAGAAGAAATATTTTCAACTAACAATAAACTTAGTGCTGCAGAAATGACCCATCATGCTAAAACTATTTTAGATGGTCTGGAAGTTGCATCTAGTATAAATTGTTCTATTTTGACATTTGTTAATTTACACTTCTCTTTGGGTATCCCTTTATCAAAAAACATGTTGATATCAATATTTGACGTGATTGACATACTAAAGTCTTTAAAAGATGCAGTGAATAGAAATTATGACCAAATACTTAATTCAACCACCATGATAACCCAACACTTGATATTCCAAGCAGTCTCCTCAATTTTGGAAGTGAAAAAAACATTAATGTGTGATAAGAAATATGCTAACAAAAGACTAGATGAACTTACTTGTATTGTGATAGCAGAACAAGCAATTAAAGGTGCAGCGACAATTGAACGAAACATAGCTACTAATGTTGCACTCAGTTTTATTCCAGAAACTACATATTTAGAGGACAGCTACAGTAAACTTGGCATATTGCTAGAAAAAGTTCAAACCCTCTCAAACTTCACAAAAAGCATGGAGCAATATTGCAATTGTTCATGGATGTTATGGCATCAAAATGTTTTTCCAATTTATTTTGAGCAAAACTTCAGCAATAATATAAATGCTGTCAGACTAAAATATTTCTTAATGGTTTTGGAAGACTGTGCGATTCTCTTGCACAAAACAGACCCGCATTTTAAGAAAGATAAATGTTCAGAATTTATAGACAAGATAAAAACCTTGGTAGATACCAACGTATTGAATGATCTCAGTCAAAATATAGAAACAAATTTACGTTTACACATTCACTCACATTTACAACTTGATGTGATAAATCCATTGGCATTTGAAATGATAAAAAAGATATTGCTTGCCATCAATGTCTTCAGAATTCAAAGGATGTACATGGCAGTTGTGCCGTCAGTTGAACACTATTTATCCAAAACCTATTATAATTTAACAACTGTGGTTCTATCGGATTGGAAAACGTATGGTGAAATGCGTCAAATGGCGAAATTAAAATTTAATCTTTCTACAATCCAAGATAATTTGCCCACACAAACATTGGAACAAGGTTTGGACGTGTTAGAGATTATGCGCAATATTCACGTGTTTGTTGCTAAGTATCAATATAACTTGAATAACCAGATTTTCATTGAGAAAAGCAGTAACAATAAGCATTTAAATACAATCAATATACGACATATAGCTAATTCCATTAGGACACATGGAACAGGAGTAATGAATACCACAGTAAACTTTACGTATCAGTTTCTAAAAAACAAATTTTATACTTTTTCGCAATTCATGTATGACGAACAAATAAAGTCGAGACTAATAAAAGATATGCGAAACTTTAAAGAAAATGCTACTTCTCTTGGAAACATGTATTCGTACAAAAATGCCGAAAAGTTTAACAAAGGTATAAAAGTTTTGGGCCTGGCTGAAGATGGACAAAGTTATTTAGATTTGTTCAGGGAATTAATAAGTCAAATTGGAAACGCGATGGGATATGTGCGAATGATACGTTCTGGTGGCCGACATTGCTGTGCTGATGCAACTGCATTTTTGCCAAATCTTGAAGTGAAAAAAATAAAACAATGCAGCGAAGAAAACAATCTTGGAAATATAGTAATTGAATCTGCAGAAAATTTCGATGACAATATCAATGGTCTCATTTCCAATTTTATTCAAGGAACAGAATACTTCAAACTACTTGTAGATGTTTTCGCACCTGTGTTTCGAAACCCAAAAAATGTCCACTTGAAAAATTTCTTCATCATAATCCCACCATTGACATTAAATTTTGTTGAACATATGATTTTGTCGAAGGATAAGATGTACAAAAAAAACAAAGTTGGTGCTTCATTTACAGATGACGGTTTTGCTATGGGCATAGCTTATATATTGAAGCTTTTGGACCAGGTCAGTATTCGAATTTGTGAACAGCAGAACATATATCTGCAATTTTTATAATTTTTATCGTTTTATGATTGTTTAATGTCTCTTTTCTATTGAAGGATTCTAATTTCGAAGCACTTCACTGGTTTGATTCAATTTGGAATCATATAAAAAATGAAAAACAAACGATTGAAGAGCAAAAAAACAAAGGATCACTCCAACTACAGCAGGCGTTGGCATTGACAGAGAAAAAAATTAAAACTCTAGAAGAAGAATATAAATTATTATACTATAGTCTGACAAGTGCTAGAATATTTTTCAGATAGATGTTTTAATATGACTTTCAAAAATATTAAAAGCTTACCAGGTTTCAAACGAAGTTTATCTTAATTTGAACCATGTAGTAGAAACAAAAAAAATCGAACTACTGAAACAAGGTAACTTTTATTTGCTTATATTTATTTAGATTATTGTTAATGAGAGCCAGCCATGTGTATAAATGATAACCTTTGTAGAAATCTGTTAAAGAATACTCTTTACTATCAATTTGTAATTAATCTTATATAAAAATAAAAAAAATGTTTAAGTATTCTTGTTTTATTTATTAATATTAATTGTGTTACCTTTAACTATCCTAAAACAGTAGTTCCTCCTTTTTTTAAAATGACAGTATTTCATGAACTGATCAATGGGAGGATATGTGTATAATAAAAGTAAACATTGTACGACTGTTAGGAAGGCATGGAATTCGCGCTATTTTCGGATAAATAGTTGTCCATAAACAAGGGGAATTTCTTTAAAATGAACATATTCTGATTAAAAATGACTCGTAAACCCAATTATGCTCACTCGTTAATTGCACACCTGCATATACGTTTTATCAATACATTAACTACACTATGGTATCCTATATAATTGGTTGTGACACTTTGTTCATTTTAGATGAAAATATATGGTATCAAAATGCCATACTAGTATTTTGGATGTTTTATAATTTATTTAAACACAGTAGAATCTATACACAAAGGTAAATATCCTAGATTATTTTTACATAATATTAAGTATTTGTAAGGGTCATTGACAGGTTATCTAGTTTAATTTACAGCAAGTAATTACACAAAAGTATATTATTGTTAGAGATAATAAATCGGTAGCAAAACAAAATGAGAACAAATAAGTCCATTATCTATTAAAAGTCGTTATAAAATTTGGATTTCAGTATTGACAGCCACATGGTATTTATAAAAATATAAAACACTATATAGACAAACATAAAATGACAAAAAAATAATATCTTTAAAATATTTTGATGTATATTTAATCTAGATGAGTGCCGAGCAGAACAGTGATGCTGAATTGTTGAGATTTACCAATCTGCATTGCATATAATTATTATACACTGTATAACATTTAAGTATGTACCACACATATTTAAAACACTGAATTTCTAATGTCATTTAATGCTAACTATATTTATCGTATCGTGTTCCGTAATGTCAAACACTTATGCTAAGAGCAACGTCCACCAAGCAACACCACACAATCGTAGCACTTAATCGGACTCGTTACGCGCTTCCGCGGGCGACAGTTCGGGCGAGTGTCCCGAGGATTGCCCGGGCGAGTGTCCCGAGGAGTGTCCGGGGCTGAGCGCGGGCGGCTTGCGGCGCGGGTAGTCGTTGAAGATGTGTATGTGCGTGACGCGACGTCAGTCTGCCTCGTGCTCGTGCAGCTGGGCGAGCAGCGCCGCGCGACGCGACTCCAGCTCCGCGTCGCTCCACACCGTCGAACTGCCGCTCCTAAATGACACCGAACAATCATCATTTGATTCTACCGTACTCGTGTGTTTATGCATTAAGCTTTTGAATATAGCGGTATAAAGCTATAAAATTATATGGTTCATATAGAATTACACCAATACTTTTTACTAAAAAAGTAAATGCACAACATTTATAGATTATGTTAGGTATTATGTAGTAACTGCTGTCTTTGACCTTGCCTTATTATATGTAAACGAGCATGCAATCTACGGGGTACCGGGTATATCTTTCAGATATGGTGCTACGACTGAGAACTGAAATGGAGTGCTAAACTAGTGTATTCCAGGCCCTTTAAAGTAGTACAAAGTAGCGTTTCACACTTTTGTTATCAATGAGATATGCTGATAGGGCCTTTGGAGTCAAACAACGAGTTTTACACGGCATATTTAACTGTTTCCAATAAAGTCTAGAACTTAAAAAGTAATCATAGGCAAATTATTGTTTACTCGTAATATTACACATATCTACAGTACACAATAATTTTACTACTGGTACTAAAAATTTGCATAGGCGACGTGCATACCTGTCCTTCTTGTCGCGTTTGTCCTTCTTCTTCTTGGGCTTGTGCGCGAGCTCCGCCAGCTCGTCGTCGGGGCTGCCGGGCGCGCTGCGCTTGGCGCGTCGCGCCCGCCGCGTCTCCCCCTCCGAGTCTGATAGCCCGCCTTCCTCGGGCGTTGGCGACTTCTGAAAATGGAAATTGTCAATAACCAATTTTATATTTTGCATGCCTCCCATAGGTAGGACACACTGAGCTATACAATTTATATAATATCATTGTAATTACTGTGTTCTTGCAAATAAAGACTGTTATTATTATTATTATTATTCTGCAACACATAACCTTACTGAGCCATGTTGACAACTGCTACATGGACATCAGCTAAATGTGACAGGCTAATCTAAATGAATAGGAAAACTGTTCAAACCTTTACCTTTTTTATTAATCAGAATAAAGTAGGAAGGAAGCATGCAGACCGAATGATGGAAAAATCGTTACTGCCGTCTGTGGACGTCTGTAAGTAACTTTAAATAGAACAAGGATTTGGATCTATAGTCGACCACAAATGCGTTGTACTTCTGATGATTAAGAGCCACACGCTTTTAATAAAATGCAAGAACTATTTCACATTAGATGTAGGTGTTGCAGTGGTACCTCCTCAGTTCAGCTACCCTGTTTCTGCCATCTGTTTATCAACCGTTTCTTAGTAGCATTAACGTATTCCTGTTAAATATGGCCACATAAACTAATAAAAACTTGATAAAAATAGACAAAAGAGTTTATACATTTATGATCCATTTACCCCTCCAACTACGACTGCGCCTGACGTGGTTTCACGTCCTTCATCCATAAATAATAAAGAAAAACGCATTTCCTTATCTCTTTTCATAACTCGTAAAAATTTGTCTAATTTTATGTATTAACCATAATAGAATTTCGATTGCTTCACGAAACCTAGTAAATATCTTTTTTTACCGGAACGGGGGTGTGCTTGCGGTGCTTCTTCTTAGACTTTTTAGGCTTGCGGCCCTCCTCGGAGGACACAGAGGCGGCGCTGGGCGCTGGCGACGGCGAGCGCGCGCCTACAGGCGACGCTGAGCGGGATTTCGACTATAAAGTTAACATACTTCATTAAAATACATTCATCTAACAATATTTAGATATGAATGCGCACCGAGTGTATCTGTAATTTTATAGTTATGACTATAACGTGTTGCAATTGGCCAATAAACAAGCTTAATCGTGTTATAAATGCGAAAGCGTGTGAAAAGGTTTGTTAGGCTATGTCCTCAGTAGGCAAACTGTTCGCGGCCGACTGAATTTGCGACCTTACCTTTTGAAGGTTTCCCTCAAGAACAAAAAAAGGTATATTGTTAGTAGTATTGGTCAAACACATTACCAGAGAAGCCGAGTGCGAGCGCTTCTTCTTTTTCGACCTCTTCGACTTGCGCGGCTTCGGGTGGTGGTAGTGCAAGCAGCTTTCCTCTTGCTCGTGTTGGAAGTCCTTAAAAATAGTTTTAAAATACGTAAATAATATAAGCATATAGTTGTACACAAAAATAACAAAACATAAAAATGTATAGAACATAAATATGTATGTAAAGTAAAGTTTTTGTTAATGTGCTATTTGACAGTTTTCATTTTATACTTGTATTGTTATGAAGAAAAAAATCTTTTCACCACCTTTTTCTTTGATCGCAAGCAGGAAATTATATAGCTTATGTCACTATGCAAACCGAGTCGTATCCAATGATACTTCATATTTTACAATCCGTCCAGTCATTTAGGCTGTAGCGCGAACCAAAGAAACCATCATACAAATATACATGTAAACACACATATAAACATCCATACATACATACTCCTTATAACGCAGCGAACCCCGTATATCCTCGCGCGGCGGACCAGTTCGTCGCGGTGTCCATACTCACAAATATACTTATTTACAAACACAAATTCAAACAAACATACAAACGCTTGTGGACATTACCCTCCTTATAAAGCAGCCGGTTAACCAACGAACCTTGTATATCCTCGCGGGGCGGTCCGGTCCAGCGCGGGGTCCACATTCACATACATACTTATTTACAAACACACATCCAAACAAACATACAAACGCTCGTGGACATTACCCTCCTTATGACGTAGCCGGTAAATTAACCAACGAACCTTGTATATCCTCACGCGGCGGACCAGTTCAGCACGGGGTTCACGTTCACATACACATTTAAATACAAACACACATCCCAATGTACACACACACGCTTGTAAAACATTACCCTTCGTATGACGCAGCCGGTTAACCAACGAACCTTGTATATCCGCGCGCGCTTGTCGTCGTCGGGCAGCAGTGCTGGGTCCACGTTCACATACATACTTATATACAAACGCACATTCCAACATACACACACACGCGTGTAGAACATTACCCTCCGTATGACGCAGCCGGTTAACCAACGAACCTTGTATATCCGCGCGCGCTCGTCGTCGTTGGGCAGCAGTGCAGGGTCCACGTTCACATACATACTTATATACAAACGCACATCCCAACATACACACACACGCGTGTAGAACATTACCCTCCGTATGACGCAGCCGGTTAACCAACAAACCTTGTATATCCGCGCGCGCTCGTCGTCGTTGGGCAGCAGTGCAGGGTCCACGTTCACATACATACTTATATACAAACGCACATCCCAACATACACACACACGCGTGTAGAACATTACCCTCCGTATGACGCAGCCGGTTAACCAACGAACCTTGTATATCCGCGCGCGCTCGTCGTCGTCGGGCAGCAGCGCGAGCGCGGCGGACCAGTCCAGCACGGGGTCCACATTTACATACATACTTATTTACAAACACACATACAAACGCTCGTGGACATTACCCTCCGTATGACGTAACGGGTTAAGCAACGCACCTTGTATATCCGCGCGCGCTCGTCGTCGTCGGGCAGCAGCGCGAGCACGGCGGACCAGTCCAGCACGGGGTCCACATTTACATACATACTTATTTACAAACACACATACAAACGCTCGTGGACATTACCCTCGTTATGACGTAGCGGGTTAACCAACGCACCTTGTATATCCTCGCGCGCTCATCGTCGTCGGGCAGCAGCGCGAGCACGGCGGACCAGTCCAGCACGGGGTCCACATTTACATACATACTTATTTACAAACACACATACAAACGCTCGTGGACATTACCCTCGTTATGACGTAGCGGGTTAACCAACGCACCTTGTATATCCTCGCGCGCTCATCGTCGTCGGGCAGCAGCGCGAGCACGGCGGACCAGTCCAGCACGGGGTCCACATTTACATACATACTTATTTACAAACACACATACAAACGCTCGTGGACATTACCCTCGTTATGACGTAGCGGGTTAAGCAACGAACCTTGTATATCCTCGCGCGCTCGTCGTCGTCGGGCAACAGCGCGAGCGCGGCGGACCAGTCCAGCGCGAGGTCCACGTACGCATACATACTTATATACAAACACACATCCAAACATACATACACACGCTTGTAAAACATTACCCTCTTTATGACGTTACTGGTAAATGAGCCAACGAACCTTGTATATCCTCGCGCGCTCGTCGTCGTCGGGCAGCAGCGCGAGCGCGGCGGCGGGCAGCAGCGCGCGCGCGGCGGGCCAGCCCAGCGCGGGGTCCACGTTCGCGTCCGCCAGCGCCCACTTGAACGAGCTCTCCAACTTCTTCTGCGCTTTGGACTCCTCCTTCAGCTTTTCTTTGTTCTTCGCCTCCGCCTGCACATTAATAAATCAGTATTTTATTTTATTTGGAAAACATACAGTGCTTTATAATTAAATTTTCCTACATTGTAATATGACAAAACACCATCTGTTTTCGCATATTGTGACTAAGTTCTATCAGCGTTGGCTCGGCCACGTGGTAAGAATGGAATATGATCATGGAATGAAAAGAGCATATTTGGGACGGCTAAGAGTGCGACGTCCTGTCGATCCTCCAAATATCGCTGGATCGATAGAGATGAAGCTGTTCATCTGGAACTGCGAATCAGGCGAACTCCTGTATTGCAGGGTAAGACGCTCTCTAAGGTGCTGAGCCAATGAAGTAAGCACTACGTCCATTTATATACAATGAAAGTGCCAGAAATAAGCGATTTACCTTTTCAAGCAAGGAATTATATGTGAGCTTCACATTGCCCGCATCCAGAGAGGCAGACTTGCTGTCTTCACACACGACGGTAGCAAACTCTTCAAACGTCGTATCAGGCTTAACGTCAAACTCCTTCTCTTTCAAAATTTCCTTTATTACTTTCTTCTCATCATGGAAACGCGCTTTTAAGTTCTCTACATAGAATTTGAATAAATCTAGTGGTGTGGAGCCGCTTTGACCTAAAAAATATACTGATTAAATTAGATTTACAATATATTGTTACAAATATACATAATTTTGAACTCAATTCCATACCTAGCATAGCAGAGAACCTCATATCAGCGGAGATGACTGGATAGAGCTCTACCCATAGGGACATTGATGTTAATTTGCCTTCTTCATGTAAACCGTCCAATAAAGCCTGTGTAGAAAGTAATTAGTGAAAAATAAAAATATTCCAGACAGGGCTTCCATCAAGCAAAAAGATAATAAGATATATATTTACTAAAGTTATGTATTCATATACGGATGTCATTTTTATACGCTTGTGTTAGTAGTGCCCCCGATGGACTATTTAAAATTGCTAATATTTCGCCATTTTTTTTTAGTTTCGTCGTGACCATGAGCCGTGTAACTGGGTCAACATTTAAACGTTAAAGAAATACGAGCGAAGAAAGGTAGGCACGATGGGATATAGTGCACCCTATCGTGAGTAGCAATAATGTAAGACACTCGAAATTGTTTGCAGCATAAAAAATACATATCTTACCAAGAAATTGTCTCTATTTTTTCTCTGTTGTCGTTTGTTTCTCTTTTTTACCTGTTCCCTTTCTTGCAAATATTCAGCCTCCAAATTCCTTATGTGTTGTTCAAATACTATAAAAAATAGATTATTAAGAATACTACTTGTAGGCTTACAAAGCACAGTAAATATACGCCACATTATTAGACACTAATAAGACAAATGAAATTATTTTAAATCTTATGAAATCATAAACAGTATTGCATTGATATAGTCATTTAAAATAATGCTATGTGATTAATTGATATTAACATTGAGTTTCAATATTGTACTTCACTTTTCTTACTCAAATGAATCTAAAAATACCACCTTAACATCATACTAATTAAAATCCAAGTTATCATGTTTTTTTTTATTATCGACACTAGACCTTAATAATGTAGTAATTTTATAAAACTATTAGTCTTCAAATTTAGGTAATATTTAAATATATTTTCCTCTTACATTTGCAGCAAAAATATGTGGATGATTATAATTAAACTAAACTTATACATACCTATTAATGCGTCTTCTTTGTCCATTCCCAGCAAATTAACATCATTCTTAAATGCAGAGTTCTCAAGTAGCAACACCTGTGCTTCACTCCATGTACTACTGTACGAGATTTCGCTCATGTTTTCCAAGACCTATATAATTCGAAAATTAATGCTTACAATAATTCATAAACAGGGCTAGCAGCACGGGACGCCACAAAAGACAGGGGTCTTCTATGGATTTTGTCTTTTTTGAGGGGTCTCTTGTATGGGCAACAAAACAGGGGTATTGTTGCCCACATAAGACTTTTGAAAAAAAATCTTTCAAATTTCAGCAAGTATACATTAGTAAACACGTTTCCTTTAATATTTAGAGGTGCTGATTTTTTTATTGGGCATCAAATTGCAGAGAAAGAGGTGTTAAAGATTAGGTTTACAGTAAAACATTTATAAATAATCTGAACTGAAAAATTGTTTACTTTATTTAGAAAATATTAATGGAGAGGGGCATCACACCTTTACCGCCCAGAGGCCTTCAAACCTACAATTTCAGTACATTTCAGTACAATTTCACTTAAATGAAATCTATTATTATGCTACTTACTTGGGCTAGCATTTTCATGTTCCTTTTCTTCAAAGCTTTCGCCTCTTCTTTTTCACGTTTAGTGATAGTGAATATACAATCCTCATAAATGTCGCGCCGATCCGACTCGGGAACGCATCGCCATATCTGATTACAATTGGTGAATTTACAAAAAATATATATATTTAAATACATAATATATACAAAGTATCAAGCATCATACAACTACAAAGCAAGCAAGTTATATTCTTTATATGGACCTACAATAAAAATCTCGCAGCTTTATTTGCAATACCTATTTCTGTTTATTTTAAGCAGTTAATACAAAAAATCTTTTTGAAATATGTTAATTTTTGTAGCATATAACGTAATATACCATATGTTTATGAAGCAAGATTCAACTTACCTCAAGATTATTAAACATTTCCTCACATTTATAATATTTTGTTAATGAAGTCACACGGTCACAAGTTAACAGGAATTCTTCCAAATTTTCTCTATTCTTTTTTGTTTTTAATCTAAACAAAATAATACACGTTACATTTATTTGCTTAATACTCTAAAAAACAATATGGCTCTTAATCGACATTATATTTTATAGACTAACTTTTGTAGGATGTCTCACCTTTGTTCTTCCCTTTCATCCTTTAGCTTTTGAGTCTTGTAAGCATTGAAAGCCTGTTTTTTCTCATTGAGTTTTTTAAATGTTGCATATCGCGGATCTTTAGATATAATCTTTACACATTGTTCCCAGGTAGCATTTGATGGCACATTCTGTTGAAAAAACCATTTTTAGTATAAATAAATATAAATATGAATAAATGTATTATAAAGGCGAGAATTTGTGAGTGTGTATGTTTGTTACTCCTTCACATCTAAACGGCTAGAGCGATTTTCATAAAATTTGGTAGGGAGTTAGCTGACACACTGGACACACATATATGCTACTTTTTACAGTGGGAAAATATCTTATTCCCACGGGACAATAGATACATCACTTTTTTAACGCGAGCGAAGCTGCCGGGTTCGGCTAGTTTTTAGTATAAATATAAATTAGGTATACTAAGCCTCAACAAGCATGTTACTAAATGATGTACCTAGTATGTATAAGTTCAAGTGCAAATACTGTTTATAGCGAATTGTTAGACAACTTGTAATGTTACTGTTGTACTTCTATTGATGACAATGAACCATATTTGAACATCATTATCATATATCTGAAATAAGAGGTTGATATAGTAAGGTGATAAAACATAAATCTGTCTTATAACAACAGTGTTAATTGGTGGTATTCTATTGATAGTCTTCAGAGAAAGCAACACACCTGAGCTCAACTTCATGTGGAACTTCAATAATATATGTAGTTGGGTGACAAGAAAAACTCACTAACTACAAAATTATATATTCCAGATTTTTTCACTTAATACACTATTCTTTAACAATACATGATTATTACGTAAATATTATATGGATACAATAACCTGTACGATATTTTATTTATTGTTGTAACTTCAGGAAATTTCATATAAATGAAATTTTGGGATCAAAATATTATTAAATGCTGTTAACTTCAAGTTGCATATTCTGTAGTTAGTGAGTTTTTCCTGTCAGCCGAAGGTGTAGTTGATCAAAGTTATTCATTGGTGGAGGCAGACACATACCAGCAGCTTGACTGCATGCTTGTTTGCTACTTCATTACTTTTTTTTTGTTCTCGAGGGGGAAACCTTCAAAAGGTACCCGACGCCGTGGGAGCGACGCAGGGTTATGTGGGATTTTTACCGCACTAAAACCCCCCCGGTGGCCGTCCTCGGCGCTGAAAAGGAGGACTCCGGGATCTCGAAACGACTTCAACCGGAATCCTCCGAGCGCGTTGCTCCATCGGGCTCCTCCAACATGGGCGGCTGGGCCCACCGCTCCGTCTAGTCTTTACGACGGTATGCGACGACACATACCGCCGTCCTTCCCGGGATTGCCTGACCGAACGGTTGGAGCTCCCACTCTAGCCGTCTGCAACCCCGAAAGCCAATTTTAGTCGCCTCTTACGACAGACAGGGGATGCGGTAGCCCTATTCTGATCCCTGAGCTACAGGGACGTGCTACTTCATTACTAGCAACACTATAAGGAACATTCTTAATAATCCAATATACTGTGTGCAAAATAAAACTACATGCTTACCCTGTCTTTTAATAGCTCTTTGAATGCTTCAACTGCCTCTTTTTTGTCTTTATATTGAAGTTCAGGTATTACATCAGGACTATCTGTACCATTGGTTTGTGGAGGTGCTGCTAACTCATCAGCCTTAACTGGAAAATTGAATATAAAAAAGTTATATTCTTGATTATACATATATGTTGTGATTACTCAGTCTCTATAATGATTACCCATTACTATGACAAATGGATTAAAATATCTGGACTATAGAGGGTCCGAGGCAGTATTATAAATATTATAATCCAACAAATCATTTTGGTCCAACACAGTCACATAAAACAATTGTTGCTTCAATGTGGGGTACTGTATGCCCAAATCTTACTTTCATCAGGTATTGGTATAGAATTTGTAAGTGCCGGATCAATGGAAGCTAATGTTTTGGCCATGGCTTGATCCAATGCTGAGCTTCCCGGCGTGGAGATGGCCGGCGACGCTGGCAGCGGCACTTCGCCCGGCGGCACTTCTAGACTTGCTGCTAACCTGCATTATACAATTTCACAGTTTTTGTATGTATTCAAATATAGAAAATATGAATGTTTATACAAGCTAATCTCCAAACAGCTGTGTAAATGTCATTATATAATAAGAGAGTGAATTTTTAGCAATAACTCCACTTTGAGAACTATTTAACATTACATCAATTTTAATTTTATAGAAAAAAGGGAATGCAATATTTGAATATATTGTAATGATTGAATTTGTGAAAAATATTTTTATATTATTTCAGCAACATAAAAGGATAGAAATCTTAATTGGTAGTAAAAAAACATGCACTGCACTGTATTAAATTTAGTCAATTCTTTACAATTGCCTTTTAATTTCCTTTACCATTCTTCTAATTTGATTGACTGATTTTGTCTAAGAATATATCAATGAATCTTTACTTTTTTTCATTCTAAGACAGAAGCTGAAATTGTAAGGTTTAGACATAGTTTAACACCAGAACAAAGTTGTCTTGGTGGATTCTTTTTCCTTTTGCTCATAGTGTATTTTTTAAAACAAATGCATACTTACTGAGCAGCTTCTTCAGCAGCAATTTTCTCTTTTATTTCTTGGAGTTCTTTTGGAATAACCCAACTTGATTCCTTGGTTTCTATATTGTGATAGTACACCCTACCAGCATCTGTGGTGTACTCTTTCCAAACACAAGATGAAAGTAATTTCTGAAAAGAAAATATACTATAGAGTTCCTGAAGAATGTGAGTCATCTGCATGTTTTGCTTCATACTAGAAATAAATGTGGAAGTGGTACATCCCCAGTCAAACTATACTGGTTCTACCACCTGATATTAAATTGTGAAGCTTTCAGCATTGCAGTGTTAATTAGAGCTTAGAAAAAATCTAGAGAATTTCTGTCTTAGTAATAGTAGTGTTGAACACTACTGTATTCTGACTGGAAGGGATAAAGCAGATAAATTAATTAAAATTATTCTAACTTATCCTCACTGGTAGCAATCTTTAGAAAGACTTCAATTCAACCTGGATTTGAATACAGATGTTAATGGGAGTTACCCTCATATTGTCAGATATGCATTACGTTTGTTTGATCACATCTTCTCTTATCACTACATAGTATAAAACTAAGTCGTTTTGCGCTTTCAGTCCATATGTATGCTCAGATCTTTAAAATTCTGCTACGGATTTTAATGCAGTTTCTTTTAATAGATAGATTGATTCAATGGGAAGGTTTCGATGTATAATACATGCATAATATAGTAGAGAAACACTGGTCCTTTTTGACTCTTGATGTTTAGGCGGAACTATGTTCGCCAGGTCAACTACTTAGCATTACATATATAAATTTGTGAAAGTGCATGTGTTTGCTACTCTTACACAAAAACTACTAGACAGATTTTGCTGCAATTTGGCACTGGCAATGGAATACTTATTCATGGAATATAATCTAGGATGGTATAAAAATACAAGCAAATAAAAATACCTCAGCAGGGGTCTTCAGATCATCTGGTTTTTCCCAAAGACTTTGTTTTGTAACTGAGTTGTAATAATATGTACGTCCATCTGGTGCCTTATGCTCTGACCACGGACTTGTTTGATTAGCCAATGGTGATATTTCTGGAGCTGGTGCAGTCAGTTCCTTAAATGAAAGAAAACAATATCAGACTCAGTAAAATGACTCATTTTTTAAATTGTATTTTGGATTACATATTGCAATAAATTTTTCATACTGTAAATATCTTTAAATTTTTCATACATAACGGAATGTAATTTGTAATTGTTTATTGATTTGCTGCTAATTATTGTTAATAAATAACTAATGTAAAAAATAGGTACTAATTGCAATTATATTTCAAATTAACATGAAAAAGAGTGCTCATTATACTTACAGGTTTAAAAGGCGGAAAACCTGGTGGAGGCATGGAGAACGGTGCTAATAATGGTGGAAAGCCCATCGGGGGCTGCAATGCCATATTTGGTGGCATCCCAGGAACTGGTGGCAATGCCACAGGTGGTGGTATAGGAGGTGGTAAGCCACCCATCATAGGTGGAGGCAGGAGAGGCCCTGGGTTGATAAGGCCAGGGGAACTAGTCCCAGTGGTAGGGGTGTCCTGAAAACATATAGATGCTATTAATACCAATCCGTTTCTGATTGAAAGGACCAAAAAATCTCATCTTGTAATACTGTCTTAATATATCAAAGATAGAACTCACAAGTTGCACATATTGTTCCATTTATGTTAAAAAGAAAAACGACGACAATCCAAACACATTAGTATTATGTTCATGACAGGTCGGTGTTAATGGACATACTATTTCATATGACCACCAATTCACGTGGAAACATGATCCCAGGTACTCCCCTAGTAGGGACAAGTGACAACATTGACCCTAGTTTGGTGGAAGTATGGTGAATGGCCCAGGGGTATTCCTAACAAGATATTGCAAAGTACGTATCTTTCGACACGAAATTAATTGCATTAGAAAATATATTCGCATGAAGACTCTACGTAAACAAATCGAGACTACCATAAAACACAACACTATTCTAATGAACTTAATTTCAAACAATTTGTACTGCATTTGACAGCAAACTTACCATCGCCGGCGGAACTTCTGAACCGTTTAATTGCAAGTTGAACTAAACAACCGGTCTTATTAAATGTTTTATGAATTACATTTAGTGCGAAACTATTTCAATGAATATTGTTTTAATAATATGAAGATAGACGCGTCAGGCGAACTGTCCAATGTATATGTAACGTGCGTGCACCATTGCCACTTCGCTATAGTTATGTTATCTGTTGATATGCTGTCACATTCGATGCATTGACACTATTGACAGCACCGATTTATGTAAAAAGTATTGCAATAAATAAAAATATTGGGCAGCCGTACATATTTATCAACAAAATTGTTTCAGTTAATGTCAAAACCAGACAGGACTCTGATTTTCGTTAAGGGTAAAATACTCCCTTTATCGAAATCTATCACAATAGTTTGATAGAATAGCGAAGCTTGAGTGAAGCCATGTTGGCAATAACAGTAACTCATATTGGCAGACGCACTCAGCTACTAGAACCTATAGTAACCTACGCAGCAGGAGTCTGGGGGTCAGCCGTTAAATATCAAACTGTCAGGAACCAGCTGAGGACCCTTCAAAGGGGGTTTGCCTTAAAAATTACTAGATCCTTCAGAACGGTATCGGCAACAGCAGCAATCGCCCTAGCCCGTCTTACGCCACTACATTTGAAGGTCAGTGAAATCGAGGCTGTGGAAATAGCTAAATATTTAGGCACTTCGCCTCTATTTCCAAACGACATCTACCTGGAAAAATAACGTAGAAATTTTTAAAATAAAACAAATAATGTTTTTTTTTATCTGGGGTATTTACATTTTTCTGTATTAATAAAAATAAATAAATTCTTTGATTATATTTTCTACTGTAAATTATTTCTTACAATTTAAATTGTGGTTGATGATTTAGATAATATCTCATAATTTTTAATCGAAACCTCCTAAAGTTGATTTATGATTGTCTGTGCAACACTACCTCTTTAAGCTAGTGGTGTGCCAACTGGGGATAAACACAACTCGAGTCAACTGAAGTCGAACTAAGCAACTCGAGTTAACTACATGAAACTCAGTTTAACATTCATTCCGTTTGGATCATTTTAAAACCTTGCTTCGTAAAACTTAAAAAAAAAGCGCAGATGCATTTTATACATGTATTGTATCAACCATAATGTATATGTAAAATTTCAACAATTATACATTTATTTTTTGTAACATATTTTTACTTACAAAATAACAGACTATACAAAAATTCAAACTCGAGTTAGAAGGAATTTAGCTCGAATTGACTCGAGTTAAGCCAAAATCGAGTTAACTCGAGTTGACATCACTATTGTAAGCCTGTGCTGTGACATCATGAATGTGATAAGTTGACAACAAATTGTAAACTAAATGTCAATGTAATTTACTTTACAAAGCGATAATCATTATCAATCGGTCACGGTCGGACGTTGAGCAAGCAATTCAAATTTAAATTCTTATCTTTCTGTAAAAATGTCGAGTACATCACAAAAGCACAGGAACTTTGTGGCGGAGCCCATGGGAGAGAAGCCCGTTACAGATTTGGCGGGCGTCGGCGAAGTTTTAGGGAAACGACTAGAAACAGCAGGCTTTGACAAGGTTAGTAAAACTTATTCATACATATCCGAATAATATTAACGAAGTGAATGTTTGTTTTGTACTAATAATGTTATTACATTTTTTATGAAACAGGATTTTTTTGGCTAAAAATAAGTATGTTGTGATATTACCATACAGTACACACAAAAATGTCTCGACAAAACCTATAGGCGAAATGTAAATATAATCTAAGCTACTTGAGAATTAAGTGTTTTAGGAAATGCTGATGTCATTTGTAAGTTATAACAATTACTCATGAATTGCTTTCAGGCATATGTTGTTCTTGGGCAGTTTTTGGTACTGAAGAAAGATCGAGAGTTATTTCAAGAATGGATGAAGGAAACTTGCAGTGCAAACTCCAAACAATCTGCTGATTGCTATCAGTGCTTAAAAGACTGGTGTGATGAATTTTTGTAAACAACCTTGGGTCTATTTTAAATTGTGACTTATAATTAAGTATTCTAAGAATAAATTCATGTAAATACAACAGTTGTGGGGTGTATAAAGTTACAGCTATAAGACACAAGTAATCATTTCTCCGTTTTAAAAATTTGAAAGTATCTTTTTTATGTTTTTTGTACTGTTTGACAATGGTATTGCTTAGACCAATATCAAATAAGATATAATTAATGTCAGTGAATAATTATAATAAATACTAATTACAAAAACTCTAATATTTTATTATTTCCATGAATAAAATAATAAATTTGTTTTTTAATTTAAGGGCAAGGTAAGGAATCACTCAAAAGACTAACAATATAAATTACAAAACTATATTTTGTAGTTTATGTACATTATATGCAAGAATGAAGTTGTGTGTCTAAGTCAGTCCAACCCTTCTATGTTCTCCCAACAGAAAATAATGTTTTATGAGGATAAAAACGATAATAAAACTAAAACAAGATTGTTACCTTTTAATTACTTTTATACAATATTTTACAGTTTCCATAAATATAAATACAGTTAATAAGTCAATGACAACAATATAGAAAGGTCAAGCTTGTAATATCCCTTTTCTTTATGCAACAATGGAAACAGATATTTATGTACAAAACATATACTTGACATCAACTTTAATTTTAATTATGAAAATTAATATTTTTGAATAATTCATTTTTCTTTCTCATTAGGTACTCATAAGGCATAGCCATTGTGGCATCCTAACAATCATTATTGCCTTGAGAATTGATATTGCTAACAGTATATTTTTAAGAATGCAAAGAATTATTGATAACTACCTTAGACTAATATGATAATGCATAATAATGGAATATTTATAGATCTCTGAATAATGAAAATTTATATATACAATAGTATTAACATGATATATAGTTATTTGTGATTTATAAGAGATATCTTCATAATTCCATATGTTATGCTGAATAGTTTTCAGCATTTTTCTTACACAACCATCACAGCACATAAATACAGATAATAAAACAGAAGTGTTTTAAAATAGACCTAATCAAGCCAAGAATACAACAAAGAATATAAAGAAAAATATCAAAACCCCAAACACTTTGAACATAAGAGCTCTATTGCCAGTGACTCTTTGAAAGTACTTTAGTATCTCCCTATGCCCAGCTTCCACATTCATTTCAGCTTCCTGAATATTGGCATCTATCCTGCCTATGGCTTCATCTTGTTCTTTTACCATATGTGCTAGCTGTTGGAATATACCACCCAATTCTACGATGGTGCTTTCAATATTATGCATTGTCTCAGCTCTCTCCTGAGCGTACATATCGGAATCATCTCTCAATGATAACTGTTGTAACTGCATACCGGAACTCTCTCCCAAGTCTATACTAACTTCATCAGGTTGCAATAGAGAAGGTATTTCTTTCACAACTGGAGCCACACTAGAAAATTGCTCTCGCCTGCTATTTTGATGCTTTAAGTTTTCTGATCTGACCTCAAGGACCTGTAAGAAGCATAAGATTACCCAAAATATACAACAGCCATTTGAAATTATTACATACATTCTCGGGTAACTCATTTGAGAAAAAATCTATTTAAATCCAAAAATATTATAAACATACATCAAGAAAACTTAACACTAATTAATTGGAATGTACAGCATTACTGCAGCATTTTTAAATTTATGTCTTATTATTGTATGATCTTGTGATTCTTCTATCATTGCTCAAAAAAAACATTACAAATATAAATAAAAAATACCTGTTTGAATTGATTACTCATTGAAGCAAGCCTTGATTGTAAGGCTAATACCACACCAGAGGAATGGCCGTGCATTGTCTTCCTGCCTTTTGGCATCTCACCTAGCCTAGCTATCTGCTGATTAAGAGAATTGAGATCCCCTTTTATAATGTATGTCAGCTCGTGAATTTCAGCTGGTCGGTCATCAAACAAGGATTTCTTTTTTGCCACTGAAAAAATAATGTTAAATAAAATATTGTATGAAAACATTATTTGTATAAACTTATTTTATTAAATAGTAGCAAAGAAGCATGCAATCTACTTGATGGTAAGTGGTCACTGTCGCCCATTGACTTGTGTAAGTAATTTTATCTAGAAAAGGAGGTTCTGTTGTCAATCATGTATGTGTGCTACAACTTTATACATAATAAAGAATTTACATACACAAAGCAAGTTTTTCCAATTTAGCATATGTGCTTGTTATGTTCTTGCTAATCACTTTAGCCATGGTCATGAACTGTGAATATGTTGCCAACACTGCTGCCTTTCGTTCATCTCGTACCATCGGCCTGGCCAACATCCGTCCTTGTAGAACGCGCACGGCTGATGAAAACTCCTGAGTTCTGTCTCTAGCAGCCATCACTGGTTCAAATACAAATTCTTCTAAAAAGTCAAATGTTATATCAGGTGTGGCCGTATCAAAACTTTCGACTTGTCTGCGCCTCTCCGAAATAGTTCCTATAGGCGTGCTCGATCCTTTCTTGTCTAATTTGCTGTAATTTAAGTTCTCTTCCAATAGAGCCGTCCGTTCTGAAACACCAACGTTGCGACGACGAGGTAGCATTGCATTCTAAACAAATAAACTTAGTGTAATATATTTCTTGTATCTTGCACCATTTGGTACACAAATAGAGATTTTTTATATTCCTGATTCAAACAAGTAGCGTGATGTTCATCAAACAATCAAAGGATATTTAACACAATTTAAAGAGAATGTAATCATAATTCACTGCTGATGCTGATGTGCAATGACAAAACCAAAGAGATTTCCAAATGACATTGATATGCTGACGTGCCGTAACGTTTTTTTTAACAATATTATAATGTGGATTCATTTGTTTTGGCCTCTTACCCAAAATTATGACTTTATGGTATTTTAATTAATTTATGTTAGTTATTTGTTTTAAATCATACTTGTTTTTCGTTTATGTAATAAAACGATCTCATTATGAAAGTATCATCAATCAATAAATTCATAATATAAGAAAATCTAGAGACTAAAACCTAAAAGTTTTAATTTAATTAGGACAATCCACCTCCAAACCAAAAAATATATTTTTGTTGGTTCGATGACCCTATCCATATTAAGCTGCCATTTTCATATTGTTATTCCCTTTTACGATGTGTTAAAAATTTAATAAACCATATGTTTTACTTTGAAAAGAAATCAATCGTCTTGTCCACAATATCATTGCTCAATTTCAATTTAGATCCTTTTAGATTTTAGAATAGTTATTTCTCGGGAATAATCGATTTTATGAGTGTTTAGCTATTTAGATACTTCATTTAAATACATTGCAAAATAGCTTGCCTAACTTTGAGAAATAAGTAATCCTCGTCTGGATCGTGGCGACTTACATTTACTGAACCATTTTTATACGTTTTACGCCTATTTGACATTAAATCATCATAGACAATTAATTCTTGCGTTAATTAGTCACAGATAACATAGTAAAAAGTCTACGGTTAAATGTTAATGTCAGTTGTCAATTTTCAAAAATAAAAAATGACAGCTGACAAGTTTGGAATACATTTCATAAAGCAGTACAAAGTTTTGTATACTTGAACTACTTGTGAGAATGAAGACTGAAAATGATATCATATTTAGCTCAAACGCTAAATTTATTGGCTTCACTATTTCAACAGTTTTTGAGTTTTACTTCATTTGTTGGTCAGTTAATAGTTATATTTATTAGCTCCATAACGACCGTTGTGTTCAATGCAATTTTAAATATTTTTGCATTTTTTCGAATCGTTTACGAGGACAATGTTTCAATATTTACCGAGGATGTACCTGGCATGGTGACAGAAATACTGGATTATATCTTCCACCAATTGCGTTATATACCAGATGGAGTTATGACAGTGTGCTTGGAAATAAATTACAAGTATAATATTTTAGTTGGTGCTATTAAATGGTCAATTGAATCAGTGTTAACGGTATGTGGTGAAGTGCTTTTATTATGGAAAAAAGCCCTTATAATTATTGGTCAATCTCTGTGGCTAGTGTTGACGTTTGTGCCTGTGCACTTACCGTATATCATAAAGATGTTTTTCAAATACATAAGTGATTGTGTTATTGATAATGTAATAGATGCATATATGTCATTGTTGAATTTTACTAATTTTTTGTCAGATGTACCATTGGAATCATTCATTGGAATTTTGTTGGCGATAATTATAGCAAGATTATGCATTTACTATAGAGAATCTGTGCAATCTCTAATAGTTAACATTTATTGGACATTAATCAGAAAAGTTTTGTACTTATATTATGCTTTGTATAACTATTTCACTGACTCCGAGGAGAGAATGATAGCCCGTATAGCCAGTGGCCAACAAATAGTAAGAAGAAATGTAGACTTCAGTTCTACAGATGTGGACGATGCTGCAAATGCTGCTGATGCACTCTGCGTTATATGCCAGGAGAGGCAGAAGTGTGTGCTAACATTACCATGCCGCCATGTGTGCTTATGTACAGAATGCTGTGTGCGACTTTATGGCTATCAGCGTACATGTCCCATCTGTAGGACATTCATTTATCACTCAGTTACTGTTTATTTATAGTGCATAATTTAGTGATAATAAAGGGCATTTTTTTAACATGTATTATTATCTAATGTTTTCATTTATGATACACATTAAAACAAACAAAATTGATTAAAACTTTAATACAGTTTTAAATATAGTATGTACATCTATCCTTATCCTTCCTACTTCCTCCTAATCCTAATAAGTCCAATAGTTTTCTTTACAGTCATAACTGTCTTTGTCTTTTTGAACTCACCAGCATGTTGAAGTTATCATGTTCCATTCTTCCTTCAATATCATTGTATACTCTTTGTCTTACATTCAAGTTTAAATCTTTAAATGAGATCTGAATATCTTTAAAGGCATTTATCATAAAAACAGCAATCATTAATATTAGAAACCCACAAATACAACCAGAGATATCATATCCGCTCATATGCTCCCATTCTTTGAACAGGGTACCTGATGCTGTAATGACTAATACTGTAAACATGACATAATATACTGGAGTCACAATGCTAGTGTTGAATATATCTAGAGATTTGTTCAGATAATTAATTTGTATCATTATGCATAATACTGACATACCAAGTAAGAGCCAAAATATAACACTTGAAAAATTATTTACACCCTCAGTAACAGTCTCCTTAACACCTAATGCTACACCCTTACAAAACACAACAGTGAGGCTTCCTATTGCTGAACATATTAGCAAGTACACAACAATGTTTGAGTTACCAAATTTAGGAACAAAAAGGAGCTTTACAATAGAAGTCATGCACAAGATTGTTCCAACATAAGTCAGAAACATATAATCACATAATTTTGTAGTTAACTCTGCAAAATCACTTATTTCTTCTGATTTAGGTGAATGTAGAACAAAGATGACAGAACCAATAATGCAAAGTAGGCATCCAATCTGAAAAATAGGATTATATCTATGTTATTCTTATATGTTTATTCATCAGCACATTTAGAATTTACAGTAACAATTTCTAATTTAATGTTTATTTATTGTTAATGTGTAGACCCTCAAGAGTAAAAGCCTCTTCAAGTTATATAGGTCAACATGATACATTCACAAATGAAAATATCCAAATCAAAACTAAGTAAATATTGCCACTATCATTATTTATTGTGATACTTACCTTACCAATAAAATTTAATTTCTCATTAAGATATCTTGATGCTAAGATTGCTGCAACAAGTACACTGAGAGCACCCAGCGGAGTAACAAGCGCTGCTGGTGCAAAGGCATAAGCTAAGAGGTTGGCACCCTCTCCCACTCCCACTGTTGAAACACAATTATATTTAAATATAATAATTTGCCCCATGTCATAGTGCTCCGGGAATACCTCAGGTAGAAGCTCATTCTACAACTTGCATGTCTGTGGCAAAAACGAGCATGCAAACCAACTTATGTCAAATACCTTACGCCACTTCTTAATTTAAATATAAACACAAATGTGTCAATCTTAATAATCCAATTTTAAAAAGGATTTTTATTTTCCAAACTAATAATCCACTGCAAAATCATTACCCTCCGGTTTTAAGTTATCACACAGCTAATGTTATTAGAATATCACAAGATCTGAATAAAATAAAAAATGATTACTTGACAAGAATCCCAGCCACCACATCCATTGCCTTAAGTAGCCAAAACCACCAGCTGAAGCTCTTATATTCCCTGAAGAACTAATCTTCTTTAAAGCCAATTTCTTTATTACAAAACTTGAACCAATAAAAACACTAGACGAAATAGCTAAACTGAGTCCAATTGTAAATGTTAATTGATCATAGTCTTGACCATTTTCAGTAACAAGAAGCTTTCTCATTTTTATTTTTATTGAGAATAAATTCTTAACACGATTTTATATATTATCTTTACTTGCTGAGGTACATGTCGTACGAGGCTTTATGTTTTATTAGTAATCTTAATTTTAATGAGAATAGATTTATATCATGACACATTCTCAAACTGAGTCATTATTTTTATATTTCTGAAAAATAGTAGCTGTGTGCTGTCTTAAAATATTTTGTAATATATGAATTATGAAGCTTTCTTAGATTTGCACGTAATTACTAGTGCTTTTATGGGATTTCATAAAGTGATAGTATTAATTATACATAATAGAAACTTTCAAATACATTGCGGATTTTGAAGACTACCCATACCTATTCCCTATCTATTAAATTTATGTCAATAATTTAGGGATGGTCATCTCGAGTTTATAATTCGAGTTAAATTCCCTCTAACTCGAGTTTGAATTTTTGTTTAGATTATTACTTTGCAAGGTTTGTGATAATTATTATGACTATTTTACGAAATATAAATACTTATTTGTTTAAATTCTAACTACCATAATTAATTATGACTGACCTAATACATATTTATGATGAATCTGTACTGCTTTTTTATAGTTTTACTTAGCAAGGATAATAAAATAATGAAAACGAAACGAAAGGTATAATAGACACTCAGTTACATCCAGGTAAGGGACCGTCCATTAATCAAGTGATATTTTTTGTAGCATTTTTAAACCCTTCCTCCATCTTACTGATATGTGGTGACTGTGAGGTTTAAGACTAATGTTCGCAGCTCATATTCACGTGTATTTTATAGTACCTACAAAAAAAGTCAAGATTTTTAGAACATTATTTTAAAACCTAGGTACATAAATACAGATATATATTCAGGTTGTTTGTGACTGGTATAAAAAAATATTAAAGAAATTATGTGACCGTGCGGAAAACATATTGTATTAATACGTGAACATATTTAATATACCCACGTTGTCCTGGGACCAAGGATTAGCAAGACTCTTCAACTATAAAACCGAATAAGCTTAAAAAAAAAAAAATATACATGATCTCCTATTCAATCCCCTCTCTCCCTTGTGATTTTTACCCAAACCCCTCCCCCTTTTTAGCCTTACGTGATTAGTGGACGGCCCCGAGTTTTTTAACTCGAGTTACATGAATTTTAACTCAGGTTAACTCGAGTCGTGCTTATCCCGAGTTTTTTATCACCATCGATATAGAAAATCACTAATCAATATCAATCATCAGTGTTGCTACCTCTAAAAATCTGAATCCCTTCATAATCTAATGCCGAGTCCCCACGTTCGCTACATGCCTCAAACTCCAAACCTTTTGTAGAGGGTTTGGAGTTTGACATAAACGTCGCTATCCACACGCTTACGAGTAAGTTATTAGATAAGAAGTTTAGAAAATAAGTAAAAGGAAAGGAGAATACATTTACATTCAATTATTCATATAATATGATATCTATTTTTTTCCACACGACGAGCGTATATCTGTTGCACCAATAGGTACACAAACTAGACTGACACTGAGTGCACGCAGGGTTACCAAGTCTCAAAAATGTATTCCCAGAAGAGGATATAACCTTCAATTAATTAGGAATTGGAAATCTTCGCGGCAACCTGATCTGACGACGAAAAAAAAAAAGGTCTTGGGGTGTAGTGCATGACCATTTTTTTTTTCGTCGTGAGGCATGATCGTACAGCCTGGCGGGGAGATTTCCCTTTAGAAACACCTTTATGTTGAAGTTATAAAAACCCCTAAAAGTTCCCCTAAAAATATTCCACCCCTAAAAAACCCCATCCTACTTTTTATCCCCTAAATTTGGGGGAAAAACCCCTAAATTGGGAACCCTGAATGCACGCAAACATATCAACCTGTCGCCAGTAATTGCAGCTAATTCCTTTTGATTAGTGGCGAATACCGACACTTTACAAACCAAGTCGAACACTCTATCCACACTATAGAATTTGCGACGACTTGTTGAGGTCTAGCAAGTCTATGGACGCCGCTTATGGGAACAATTATGGAGTAACTACATAAAAGTTTATAGATTACCGAGTTTAGTATTGTAAAATTATTATAGAGCGTAATTAAGTATTTAAGTTTATATTTTTATGACGGTAATGGTTTTCTTGTCGGGCTTAGGATACATTGTAATCGTAACATTGTTACTAAGATCATGTTGGGCGCAGATGTAGTTGGTTATGAACAAAGACGTGTAAAATTAAGAATTATATAATAGCGTTTGTAAAATATCGTGTACAAACTTCACAGATGTGGATAGATAAAGGACAAAGGATTGTAAATGGACAATAACTTTTTAACTGCGTGTTGCAAGGAAGCCGAACACACTATTGTTATAATAATAAAATAAGGGTCAGTACGACTAGGTGGGGGTAAGACGCCAGTATTGATGTAACGCATAATAACGATATTAAACGATTTTTGAATTTCTTTCTGCCGATCGTAATCACGGCCAAACTATTTGACGATCTATGCAACTAGGTCGAAATATAATAAATAAATAGGCAGAAAGAAATTAGAAAATCCCTTAGTGTTGTTAGTACCAGTTACATACTAAAATGTTTAAATTCCTCGTTAATATTATTTTAAAATCCCAGTTATTTGTGTTGATAATAATTTTTGGATATAAATTCAGAAAATACAATTTAAAAAAGTGTTGTTATCTAAAAAGAAAAACACTATTTTAGTGTTCGAAAATAGCATCGCATCACTGATTGACTTCAGGTAGAACCCCAGTTCTAAGTTACAGGAGATGTCCAAGGGCAACAGTGACCGCTTATCATTATGTGGATTGCATGCTTGTTTGCTACTTCAGTCGCTTTTAAGGTTTTATCCTAACTTCATTACCTGGCTGCATCGTGAGGAGAGTAATTTTTTGCGAGCATATGTGTATAAGTGTCGTGCGATGCGCGCTTGAATGCCAACATGCCATCGACACCATGGACGAGGTCAGCATCGTGCAGATCTGCAAGTCCAACTTTAAGGAAGAGGAAATCAGCTCTGGCAAGAGATTGCTCTTCGAGAAGCTCGGGAGAATTGATGAAATGCCCTCCCGGAGGAGAGATGGAACGGAGAAGAGTGTACAGGATGTGATCAACCTGTTGAAAGTGACCGACCCGGACGAGGTGGCTGCATTTGTGGCAAAGGAGCTGCATAAGCTGCCCCCCGTTACATTCGACCACGTGGATGTTACCAGGTTGATAAAGGATATCGTATTCCTTAAAACAAGCTTGGCCAAAGTGCAGTCTAAGTTGGAGACGTCACACAAGACCGTGGAGGATTTACGTGCCGAAGTAGTGTTATTGCGCAACGCTACTTCGGTAAGTAGTTTGCCCGACGCCTCTAACATAAACATGCGTCGCGGGGCTCAAAGTGCTTCGATCAGCAGCATTGAGTCGGCAAAACGTGATTCAGTAAATAATAAAATCGCTGGATCGCGCCTAGCAACCGCCGAGATCACTATACGCGTAAGTACGTCCACCCCTGGGCGTGCTTACACTACTGTTGTCACAGGCTAAGCAGCAAAATGGGGAAAAGCAGATCCATCGAGAACCAATTCGCCGGGATCTGCCAAAGCAGGGTTCTGTAAAGGCCCAGGGTGACGAGGAGGGTTTCGTCAGAGTCGAGAGGAAGAAAAGGAAACCCTCAAAGCGGCACCGCACCGACCGGCCCGAGCCACATGCTGCAGCCAGCTGTACCGAGGACGCTGCTGTACCTGTCCCGTCTGCATTACTCTGCAACGGTCGAGGAGGTTGTAGAGTATATCAGAATCAAGACCAGTTACGGATTGAAGGTTGAGCGATTGGAGTCCCACCATAAAGTGAACTTCAATTCCTATGTGGTGGGAGTCCCAACGGAGCAGATGTCAACCTTCATGAAGGAAGAATTTTGGCCGAGAGGTGTTGTGTTCCGGCGATTCCGAGGTCGGCTACCTGACACCGCGCTTAACACGACGCCGCACATTCGTGTTACATAAATTTTAAATGTTGTTTATGTATAGTATTATAATATTTTATATTAGTTAGTTTCTATTTTGTATAGTATCATAGTTTTATTAATGTTATATGTATTAATTTGTTAAATTGTTTACATAAATTTGTGTATTAGTTTGTCTATGGGCCTTTGTAGCCTGATATAATTAAACAAAAAAAAATATAAAAAATGTTCATTTCTAGAGTTTCCTCTACTGCCCAGAGCCCATTTCATTTGCGATATAAGATAGTAGTAAGAAGGGTAATCTTTTATTCCCCGTGCAGCAGCTAGTACTAGCAGCAGCAGTAGTAACAACAGTAATAAAATTACCCATGTTACTAGTAGTAACACGGGTCATTTTATTACCGTTGTTACTACCAGTAGTAACTTACTACTAGTAGTAAGATTGGTAGGTTTATATATACCGATACTAACTAGAACATAAATGTCTCTGGTACAAAAAGTGGTCTTGCCAGTGCTCTGTCCAAGGTATATTCGCGTGACAGTTTAATACAAAGTTGGCAGCATTGAGTCTGGCTTCTACAACTCCCGCCAAATACTGTGTCATTCAAGTCGTCAAGTTCAGCCACCGACTTACGGAGTCCGCCTGTAAAACAGTTTTAAACTACTTTCCATTGATCCTTTGTGTTGATATTCGACAAATAAGCTAATTTACTTTAATTAAGTTAATAGTTTGAATCAAGATGGTTGGAAAAAGTAATAAACTCTATATTAACAAACGAGGTAAGTAAGATTCGAACACCTGAGTAGGTACTTCGTAAATGCATTTAACTAGATTTCAATTTGATTTTGTTCCAGGAGGCAGAATAGAAGAGGTGCATATAGATAAAATCACTTCAAGAATCAAAAAGCTTTGCTATGGGTTGAATATGGATTTTGTAGATCCCGTAAGTGAAATTTATTTTTGCCTTTTGTTTCCTTACTAAAGCCGTTGACCGACTGACCGTGCTCACGCCGCATTTTCTTTTTACCTTGTAGTACCCTATCAAATTATTGATCTTTGCCTTTTATGTAGATGCCTTCATCTTTTTTAATGATTATTAATTTAGTGTAGCACCTCCATATTAGGCTGAAGAGTGGATATTGATGGAAATATTTTGCTTTATTTATCATCTAAATGAACCAATTATGCATCAGATCTGATTAGAATCCTACCTAAGGTTCGCCACAGAGGAAGTGCTAGCCCCCTAGTATTAAAGTAAAATGCCTCTGATAAGTATAATTATCTTCTATATCTTACCTTTCAAACCAGGATACACACATATTGTGCAGCTTGCACACTTCAGTTGCTGCACTGGAAGAAAATAATTATTAAACACAATTATTCATTATATTACCTGGTTGTATTGTTTATTATCAGAGGACTTTTTACTGGGACTAGTTCAAACTGAATTCAGCTTTTCAATATTTTCAAATAAAGGTTTGAAACAATTAGTTTACTCCTCCGTTAACACTTTTGGTAATCAGAATGGAAAGGTAATCTGAAAGGATTTTTCCGTATGTTTACCTATCTTATACTTGACTGGTCCTTACATGTTGTGACAGGATTAAAGATATTGAAGCCTTGAATCGGGTATGTACAAAGGGATACATCTATTATACTAAGTATGAGATTTTTAACAATTTTTAACAAATATAAATTGCAGTTTAATAAGTATAGGTACATTATATCAACAAGTTTAAAATGTAACTGTATTATAACAAATGTTATAAAGAGGCTTTGTCCTGCACACATATTTTAGACAGAAATAGGTGTGGCTATGTTTTTAAAAACAATGTAATTGATGGTTCTGTTGTTCATTACAAAGTATAATTGTACTAATTCTTAGGAATACATATTAATACTCTGGAACTTACGGGTTTTATGAAGGCAATTAATTAAATTGCTATTGTTTATTTCCCTTTTCTATTTTTAGCCACATAGAAATCATAGTGATACATAAGTAATCACAGTGATGTGGGTAAATCCAACATTATCTGTTGTGCTCTCTTTGATACTCTAGTGACTTTTCACTCTTATTAGTTTGATAAGGAAAGACCAAGAATAAGACTCAGGGGAGGTACCATAGTCACATGCAGCTGCCATTCAGTGTATCAAAAGGTTATAGGTTACAAAAAAACCTTCATACAATGAAATCCAGATACAATTGCACTATGAAAATGGCAATGATTACTTACCTACATCTTTACAGTTGAAACTAACCCTGTGAGTTCTTGGCTTAAGGCACATAATAGACTTAAATGATATTCCTGAACCAAAATAAAATATTTTTGTTCCAGGTTAGCATAACATTGAAGGTCATCAGTGGCATATATTCTGGGGTATCAACAGTGGAGCTTGATAATCTTGCTGCGGAAACGGCTGCCATGATGACAACTGATCATCCTGACTATGCAGTTTTGGCTGCAAGACTGGCTATTTCCAACCTACACAAGGAAACTAAAAAACATTTTTCAGGTAAATTTTGAATTAAATTTCATTGTTTTTGATATTTAGTAGTGGATATAGATCAACATGAGGTTGGGGTCTAAAACCAGTAGCTTTTTAAAATCAAAACCACCCATAATAAATCCTATAGTTAAAAAAATATACTTGAAATGAAATTAAATGTCTTTATTTTGCATAGACCTATGGGGGCGCTTACAAATAGTCAGTTACATTTTTTTTACACTACCACCAGACCAGACTTCTTTAACTATTTTTACCATTACATTTACTCTTAAAGTCTCTCTCAGCTTGGTAAAAGATTCAGCTATGTTAATATGCAGAGTAAAGTTTTAAAGTATGTTTTGTAGGACTGGTAGAAAACTATAAGAAATAAGAAAAAAAATTGTAAGGGTGATTTTGATAAAAAATTAAAATAACATAGCTTATTTGTCAATCTAATTTCCCAAACCAGGAACCTTGTCACTTAAGGACAAATTAATAATACAATTAAATTAATTTTTGTTTCTTAAGATTATGTACATTTGTAACCACATATTATTAAACCACCTTTGAAGAGATATGAAATTTATGATTGCATTAATGAAGCTCTGATTTTATTTCAGATGTAATAACAGATTTATACAGCATAACAAACCCACATACAAAGAAAAGGTCACCAATGATATCAGAATTCCATTACAATATAGTTATGAAGAATAAAGAGAGATTAGATTCTGCTATAGTATATGACAGAGATTTCAAATACAATTATTTTGGGTTCAAAACTCTGGAAAGGTCATATTTGTTGAAAATAAATAATAAGGTAATACAGCTATCACATCTCATGATGCTCATTTTTTATTATAGAATAAATCTGTACAAATGCATGCATAATATATTAAGTATTATGCATGCACTTGCTCAAATGTAGAATGTACACCGTCCAAAAGTAGCAAAACACTTAGCAAAATATATAAGACAGCTTTATACTCATATATTTTGCTTGCAAGTCAAGCATATTTAAGAGTTAACTAAAATTACTGAAGTTGAAAAATGTTTATTGGTTACATTTTTGGCTTTGAAAATTTTTACTTTTTACTATACAAATCCCCAATTTTTACTTTACAAATCCCCACATACTTTTGAATTATATCTACTATAACATAGAATTGTACTGTCCTTTTTCTATAGGTTGCCGAACGTCCTCAGCATATGCTCATGAGAGTTTCTATTGGGATTCATGGTGAAGATATAGATGCAGCAATCAATACATATAATTATTTATCAGAAAAATATTTTACTCATGCCAGCCCCACACTTTTCTCAGCTGCTACACCACGTCCGCAGCTATCTTCGTGTTTCTTAATTGCTATGAAAGATGACAGTATTGAGGGTATATATGATACTTTGAAACAATGTGCATTGATCTCTAAATCGGCTGGGGGAATTGGAGTTCATGTTCATTGTATAAGAGCTAAAGGCACTTATATAGCAGGGACAAATGGTGTTTCTAATGGTCTAGTTCCCATGTTAAGAGTATACAATAACACTGCAAGGTACGTGGACCAAGGCGGTAATAAACGTCCTGGAGCATTTGCTGTCTATCTAGAGCCATGGCATGCTGATATATTTGAGTTTTTAGACCTAAAAAAGAACACAGGAAAGGAAGAAGTGCGCGCTAGAGAACTGTTTTATGCCCTCTGGATTCCAGACCTGTTTATGAAAAGAGTTGAGAAAAATGAAGATTGGAGCCTGATGTGCCCACATGATAGTCCTGGCCTTGCAGACTGTTGGGGAGACAAATTTGAGAAACTTTATGAACAATATGAACAAGACAACAGATTCGTTAAAAAAGTTAACGCTCAAGCTTTGTGGAAAGCCATCATTGAGGCCCAAGTAGAAACTGGAACGCCTTTTATGCTTTATAAAGATGCTTGCAACAGAAAAAGCAATCAACAAAATTTAGGCACAATTAAATGCAGCAACCTTTGTACTGAAATTGTGGAATATACTTCCTCTGATGAAGTAGCTGTCTGTAACTTAGCATCCATCGCTTTAAATATGTTTGTCAATGATGATAAGACTTATAACTTCCAAAAATTAAAGGAAGTAACCAAAATTATCACACAAAATCTGAATAAAATTATTGATGTGAACTTTTATCCAGTTCCTGAAGCTAAAAATTCGAACATGCGACACAGACCTATTGGAATTGGTGTTCAAGGGCTAGCAGATGCTTTCGTATTGATGCGGATACCATACGAAAGTGAGAAGGCAATTAAATTAAATCAACAAATATTTGAGACTATTTATTATGGTGCTCTAGAGGCTAGTTGTGAATTGGCTGAGAAAGAAGGCACATACAGTACATATGAAGGCAGTCCTGCAAGTAAGGGTATTCTACAGTATGATATGTGGGATAAGACTCCAACTGATTTATGGGACTGGGCTGTTCTAAAAGAAAAGATCGCAAAACATGGCTTGCGTAATTCATTGTTATTAGCACCAATGCCTACAGCTTCTACGGCGCAAATTCTCGGCAACAATGAATCATTTGAGCCGTTTACGTCGAACATATATCAACGACGCGTATTGTCTGGAGAGTTCCAAGTAGTAAATCATCACTTACTTCGTGATTTGACGCAGGCCGAATTGTGGGACGAGGATATGAAGAATCTCATTATACATAACAATGGCTCCATCCAAAATATTGAGGCAATTCCGAAAGAAATTAGAGAATTATACAAAACAGTTTGGGAGATTTCCGTGAAAACTACAATTCAGATGGCTGCCGATAGAGGTGCTTTTATCGATCAAAGCCAGTCATTTAACATTCATGTCGCCGAGCCCAATTACGGTAAATTAACTTCGATCCATTTCTACGCATGGAAGATGGGCCTTAAAACTGGAATGTATTATTTACGTACAAAACCAGCCGCAAATGCAATTCAGTTCACTGTAGATAAGTCTAAAGTGAAGGTCGCAAACGGAAAATCAGAGAAAGATGACGCGAACATGTCCATGATAGCGTGTTCATTGTTAAACAAGGACCAATGTTTAAGTTGTGGTTCATAATTAATTAAGAACTTATAGACTTACCTTAATTTTAATGCTTTAATACTTTTAATTTTATTATTATACCTCTAATATCAATTATTTTTTCGAATAAAGATGATGAATAATCAATTAGTATTTTATTCGCTTATCGGTTACAATTTTAGCCACAAGTTATCGATGTTCTAGCATATATTTTAAATATATATACGTACTTCCCACAAATGGTAAACTAAATAAAAAATAAGGGAGTTTCTGAATAATATAAAATTTCTATTCCTAGAGGCAGTAAATTAAATACTCCAGCTAATGCAACTATGTATGTAATGTAATCGAATGAACTCTGAAGTGAGTTTTTTGTTTTATTTCTTATCGACTTAACATCTATACATTTTAACCAAATGGTCATGGCCATGGTTTCAGAGTTAATAGAATAGCTCCTTGAAGTACTTGGTCAAATATATATAAGTTTAGAGGGACTTTCGTTTGTCTGTGATGATAAGATATTATTTGTCAATAAATGTGATGTTTTTTTTAACAGTACATAATGTTAGCTATGTGAAAATTTATACTAGGAATGGCTATTGTAACAAAAACTTCGCACTTTATGAAAGCAAGTCTTACCAAAATATCCTATTACCTTAAGCCTTAACTTCACACTTCCCAAAGTGGATAGAGATCCACATTTATTTCTAAAAGTTTTACTCTTGCATCGTAAATCTTTGAATCTTCATCGTCTATGTTTTTTTTTCATAAACTGTCTTTTCAGATATAAAAAAAAGATACGTTAATACTACAATATGATTGCGAAATGTAGTATGTAGGGTTTTATGCAGCAAAACACCAGAATTCATATAAATAATTAACATTTATTCAAGCAAACTAATTTATTGTGCTTAATACAAATCATTTTATTAAACAATTCTTAATTCTTTCTGTAACTACGCAAGATTGGGTATATTATATCAAGGGCTTCCGAAATTTCACCCCTAGATTTGCCCCCTGAAAAAAAGAATACAATACACGCTTATGAAAGCAGAAAATAATACACGGTAGATATTTCTGGCATTACATCATATTATTATCTTGATGTCTCAATTTTGTAAAATTATCATCTGAATAGTATGATTTTACAGGTGGTAGAACCCGTATAGTTCGACCGGGAAAGTACCACCGCCACACCTATTTCTAGCGTAAAGCATATCTTGTGATTCGCTGGAAGGGTGTGGTTGCCGCACACTATTATATGAGGCAACCATTATAGTCTTCGGGAGTAGCAACACATGATTGCTTGACTTTAGATAGAACCCATGTTTTATTTGTAGTTGCTGACACATGTCCATGAGCGGCAGTGACCACTTAATATCAGGTGGACTGCATGCTCGTTTGATATTTCAATCAGAAAAAAAAAAGGTGGAATATGGTTTATTCATCTCATTATGAGAAGACACCCTTGGCTAACTTAAACTAACAGTAAAGGGTTGATCTGAATAATCAACTCATTTTCGTAGAACTGTTAGTTTAATTATGCACTCTCCGATAATTAGTTTAGAATTTTCTTGCTGGAGCAATGTTACCCCAGCAGGAATCGTTTATTTCGAAAACGACAACATGCAATTTTTTTTTATTTACTGCTCATTTACATCAGATTGCGTACTTGTCCCACTCATATCTACAGACTCTAGGTGCTTCTTTCTTTCTAGGGTAACGCTCACAACTTTGTGTGAGCGTGTGCATTGATTGAGCACCCTTTAAAAGTCTTTAAAAATATATTAGTCATTCAGTAAGAGTGCGGAAACAATTGTAAAACTAATTTCCCTATTTGTAAAAAGTTACAGCAAATGATAAATAATGTAATGTGTCCTCACTCAGTTCTCATGGAGAACCAGGCTAGTCTGTAAATGTATCGAGTTTATGAATAAGGTTTGGGTACCAGTATTTAGCAAAACCTCTAAAAAAGCAATTTCAGATCGTATAGTATAGTAGTAAAAAAGAAACAATTAGTTTCTTGTGCCGCTCATAGTTATTTGACAATCTACGAACTAGAGTAACCACACGTGTCAGAGTACATACAAATCGTACACTATATCATATACATGGTGATAAAGACTATATTGTTTCAGCTAGACTAAATCATTTCAGCACTTTTACTAAATGACTGATATATTTTAAAGGGTGCTCACTAAAATGCACACGTACACAACTATGTACGTGCCAAATTTCAACGAAATCTTACAAGTATTTTTGTGCCATAGACGCACATCCCCACGAACTCGCATTTACAATATTAATGAAACTCATTTTTGCATTAATGCCGCAAGATTGCGATGTATGGAAGCAGCTTTATAGTCTTTGTATGTATGTCTCACCTGTAAATACTATTTTTCCATTAACAAATATTAAGAGTACAACTCTCGGCCGCACCATTCTGTATACAAGTCCAGGAAATAATTCAGGCTCATATGACGAGAATTGTCCGTGGGCTTGTTGTAGTGCTTCTAATCGCACGGGAAATCTTAAGTCGGCAGTTGCTGTGAAATTTTGTATTTTAAAGTCCATAAATTTGGCCTGAAACAATAAAAATAGGTACATATTAATCTGCAGAAATCAATAAAATTAAATTATCAATCAAATCAACAATTAAAATATTTTGTAAGTACATCTATCTATTTATTTTGGCTTATTGCCGAAAGAATTCCGATTTTATTTTAATTCATTTCAATTAAACATCTTTAAGAGGTCCTTGCATGCTTGAGTAACAAAAAGATAAACACAATCTCATTTTTTATGATAACATATAATGGATAGTACATACCGGAAAACCAAGCTTTTGAATAATTCTTGCAAACTTTCGAGTTGCTATGTATGAGTCATTTTCATTTCTTGCACCCGTACAAACTATTTTGCCAGATCTGAAAATATTTAAATTTAAGTCATACTACGGGATATTTGCGACCACTTGAAAACTGACCAATAGCAATGCACTGCCTAAGGCTGTGTCCCCAGTGGGCAAACTGTTTTTAGCGACGTACTGAATTTGCGACGTATCGGTTTAGTACACCTTGCCATATATTTGAAATGGAGTGTCCAAAGTGTGTTAGTTTGCGCTCACTTTACGCAGTTTGCAGCGTTACAGCGTACAGTCGGCTGCGAACACTGCCTACTGGGGATACAGCCTATAAGTTAATATCACAAAAAGCTGTAGGCTGTTGAATACTAAGGTCGAATGTATTAAAATTATTCAATTTTTACCAGACTGCTTAAGGTGGGTAATTTTAGCTTACTTGAATACCAAGGCTGTAGCACGTGGTTCTCGTATTTTCATGACTACTCCTTGAAATCTAGCAGGGTTGTACTCTGAGAATCTTGTCCGACAATAAACATCTAATAACTTTAGTTCACACCCTAAGCTCACAGTTGACACACAGTTCCTGTAATAGACATCTTAAAATTAGACAAAAAAATGCAGAAACATAAACCACATTTTTTGTACCAAACTTATTTAAACATTTGAGCATAGGTGTAGGATTTTGACAAAAAAAAAACATCTCATGCAGGTTTCATTATTGTTGCTTCTAAAGATCGAATTGTACTTCACTTATTAACTTGAAAGCATTTTTTATGATGAGAATATGGGACTGAAGGTGACATTATTTATTACAATCTTTGGGAGTAGGAGAATGTGAAAAAGATACTTACTGTAATTTTATACTACTTTTGGCTTGACTTGTGGCACTTGCCATAGGAGTTACTGCATTCATAGAGGAATGAGGATTGATAGATTGTGGTGTGAAGGACCGGTTTGTCGGAGTTAGTGCAACATCTCCGGCAACTCTGCTCTGAGATGGTGGCACTTGGGGAGTCAACATTGCACATTCTTCTGTTCTTGCACCAGGTGTGTTTATTACAGATTGGCTCACACCGTCATTCTTACTGGCCATTGTGTCTTCACCAACTGATGTTTTTGTATCTTGTTCTTTGTTATCATCATTCATATGCAGTGGCGACATTGCTGCATCAAAACCATTCCTGGTATAATTTTTCGTTGAAATGTACTGTAACAAAAAATGATAATCCTCCATATTGCAATATAATTTTTATATACATTTATATTTATACTGTATTTATGTATGTTTGAACATACAATATAAATACAATACATCACACATAGTATGAAACAAAGTCACTTTGTGCTGTCTGTCCTTATGTATGCACAGATCATTAAAACCATGCCATGGCTTTTAATCTATTTTTAATAGATAGAGGGATTCAAGAATTCAAGGAAGGTTTCTATGTATAATACATGCATAATGCAGTGGAGGAACACTGATAATTTTAGATTTTTTACTTTTCGGCAGAACGAAGTTTGCTCGGTCAGCTATATATAAAATAAGCAAATATTCAGTAAACTTACAATACTAATGTAACACAATACTGGTCTGTGATTTTAGTTTTAAAAGAAGTGATCACATCATCATATGTGTTGAAACATACATAAATCACAACATTCTTCTTTCATTTATTGTAATGATTAAATGCAATAATAATGGCACTAACTAGGAAGCCACGAGCCACAAAGCCCAAAACAAATCATTTGTTCTGCGAGCATTAACATTGTGCATTTAATATATAATGTGCAATTAATATATATTAAGCCAAAATTGCAAAAAAACTTAACTTAAAAACTTAATTTGCTATTTATTTTAATCAACAAGAAGCTAGTACAAGTTTCTGGCATGATGCATGTTGGTTAAATAGAATTGTTACATTTGCAACATGTTATATTAAAGATACGCTGTAGCAAAGAAATATAATAATTCCATCAATCCATCCATCAGACCTTTGATGTCCACAGCTGGACGTAGTCCTTACCTAAATGGCGCCACTCCAACTGGTCCTGTGCGCTCTGAATCCAACGGTTTCTCGCTGTCTTCTTCAGTATAAAAATAAAATATTTAATATTTAATTGAGAGGGATTAAAGGCAGCTATACACAGACTTTATTAAGGTAATTATTATTAAAAATAGGTATATTTTTTACTTGTGGAGTATGTTAACAAGTAACAAGTGATTTGAAAAGTTTTCTTTGACCGTCATGTAATGTTGGTTTGAAAAACTATTATAAATATTTATTGTAAAACGGATTTACCATGTTCAGAATAAGTAATTGCTTGAGGTCGAGCTTAACCAAGAAAGTAAGATAAATGTGATTTTTTTAGATCCCTTACATAAGTATATGTACATGCGGTGGCATTTTATACTGAATTGTAAACTTGTAATTATTATGAAATCAAACAAGTGCGAAGACTACGACTTATACGAAGAAAAATTAAATAAAACACGACTACTATTTCTAGTAATCCATGCACGTTGTAATAGTGAACACTTACAGAACGTTGTGGTAAATCCGGAGTTTTAATAATTTCGTTCGATATCTCCATTATAGTAAAAAATAGTTGGAGCCCAATAGTATTTTTGTTTTAACTTTATAAAAAGAGTTACGTTACCTATATTACCTATGTTGATTTATCACGCCAGTCTTCAAAATAAGCCTCGCTCGGTTTGTTTTTATTTTTGTTAAGCCATCAAGAACAGTGCGTGTTTCACTTCATAATTCATAAATACCAGCACAATATGGCATATATAAAGTACACTTAACTTCATACGAGAATCACAGCAGCGCAGATAGACAGAATCAATTTTTGATTGAATACTTTGACACTGACAGAAATATGAAAGCTCATAACTTTGACAGATTTAGTTTTGTATTTATGTATCGTTTTACGGCCTTTGCCTTTTGCGTTTTAGCCAATGTTAGTGGCTGTGAGTATTTAATCTTAGATTAGTCCTAAGTCCTAAGCTTATTGTTATAATTGATTATAAGAAAGGGATAATCACAACGTTAGGTTAGAAAGTCTTCTACGGTCTAAGACTTAGAAAAATGTATTTTATAGTGATCTAAATTATTATGTTTTTTTAATCACAGATACTCTACAGATAATAACAGATTAGATTTTTTAACATAATTATTTGTGTAAAACTATAATGAAAAGGCGTCAATAGTAATTTAGCGTGTGAGGTTGAGATGCACAAGAGCATTTCAATTGATGGAATCGAAATTTGACATCATAGTTCAAAAATGAGCATGTTAAAAAGGCATTCGACGTCAAAATTCATATATATTGTGTTGTTACATGTTTTTTGTTACTAATTACTATGACTATGATGGGTGAGGAATGAGGATGGAGATCGCATACCCACACTGTGGAACGTAATCCATTTTATTATTTAAGAATATGATAAACATAATGTGCAAATAAAAAGATAATAAACGTCTAGTCTCCGATTTATCCATGCTATTATTCTCGCAATTAATAAGGTTTCTGTTAAGTGCGCGGTTATAATTTATTTCAACAATATGATTTTTTTTAATTACTTTTAATACTTGATTATATTTGAAATAGAAGTAATTTTTCAAGAGGTTTAATTATTAAAACAAAATAATTATAAATATAAATTTAAAAAAAGATTGTGAAATGTTAAAGATTTTTTTTGTCCCGCTACGATAATTAGTCACATTGCACTTTTTTTGAAAATCGTCCATAATAATCGTGACCTTAAATTTTATATTTGGGAATTAAAGACTACATGAACAAAACTCACAAAGAAATCATACTTTTTCAAATTTATTTATAGTATTATTATAGTTCGGGTTTGTTATGTTTTTATTTAACTTTAATTGCAAACTGTGTTGAAAGATTTTTCGAATTGTGGAATAATAAATTATTTTATCTTAAACAATATTATTAAAGAATAAAAAAAAGTCACTTTTGACGTTGACATTTGACACAGACAGATTAAAAATTCAGTGAATTTGACATTTCTCAATTTAAATTGTTGTTCTGAAATCCGAGTTCAATTGTGTGTCTTCTTGATAAAAATATTATAAATTAGTAATCGTGAATTATCTTGAGATTTAAAAGGCATCAACGTTTTATTTTTGATTCACGATGGCACCTAAAGCTGGCGGTGACTCTGCTAAAGTTAATTCTTCAGTGTTTAAGGATAAAAGCAAACCAGCCGATATTAGGCTTAGCAATATAAATGCCGCAAAAGGTAATAAATGATTCATATTTTATTCTTCGTTTAAAAAACATTTTGTGTTCCTTTAATTTTTAGCATTTAAAAACCATTGATTCGGTTTTTCAAGAACTTAGTATTACATCGTAACTCAATTATTTAGGACTTTTTTTTTTTAGGGGAAAAATGATCGTACAATTATAGGCGCTTATAATAAGTAGGAATTAGGTAACAAAGTAATAATTTCGTGTTAATAAACACTAATTTAAGATCTGGATGTTTCCATAAAGTTTAATAAAAATTGGTTTTAATCATGAAAATTGTCATGTGATTAAGTTTTTCGGCTGCTAGCTGAATATTTAGATAAGAAAATTTGAAGAAGTTTTATCTTAACCGAAGTATTTCATTTTAAAAAGTATATTGCTATTATTTTGCAGAGTAAACTCTAAACAGCAAACATAAATATTTGTACTTAACTCTGTTTTATAAAAAATATACTAATGGGATAGTTAAATAGATTGGGTTTTACATAAACAAATTCTATTTCCAGAATAATTTATAAATCAAATAAGTTTATTACTGTTAATATTTTGTTTTGTATATACTGTAAATAGATTAATAGTTCAATAAATGTATTAAATTAAATAAAAAAATAATTTTAATATAAAAGAAGGTTAATAATTGAGCATATTATTAAAATTTGTGTTCTTGTAAACTAACATATGGTTGGTTGGTTTGATGGAATGTTATAATAATATATTGTAAATCATTTTAGCTGTATCTGATGCAATTCGCACGAGTCTTGGACCCCGTGGAATGGATAAAATGGTAGGTATCTTTTATAAAAGATGCTTCAGTATTTTTTTTATTCATATGTTATAAGAGCTTAAGTTTACTGTTAACAATTACTTATATTTAAAATATGTCATTGGACAGGGCCAACCTGTGGCCAGGGAAGAGTGAGAACTGCTTATGTTTAAAAATATTGAATTGGATTTATGCTAATTTGTTAAACAGCCGTTATCTTTAATTTCCCTGTTGCAATAGTTTTTTTTTATAGGAAAGTGTTTTTTCATATAGCTTTCAATAGTCATAGGTAATTGTTTTTTTTTTTGCATTTTGGTTTTACCCCCCTAAGGGTGGCACTGACAATATACAATGGTATATTGACAAGAGTAAGAGCATAAGTTAATTTATCATATTTCTTACAGTAACATTTAATATGGTTGAAAGTGATAGAACCAGTGTAGTTCGACTGGGGAAGTACCACCACCACAGCTATGTCTAGAGTCAAGCATTTCTTGTGTTTCGATGGAAGGGTGTGGTGGCTGGCACACTTTTATATGAGGCGACCATCGCAGTCCTCGGGAGTGTGTTAAATGTGTTATTCATTAGAATATTACGGTTAACAGATACAAGCTGCTAATGGAGAAGTAACCATTACAAATGACGGAGCAACAATACTGAAGCAAATGAGTGTGGTGCACCCAGCTGCTAAGATGGTAATATTTACGTTGAATTATATATGTTGAAACTTACTACAAATTCTCTATGATTTTTTAGATATTATGATATGTTATAAAGATTTTAATGTGAAGTAATTGTAAGCATGTAACATGTGTTAACAAATTATTTCAGCTTGTGGAACTGTCTCGAGCCCAGGATATTGAAGCTGGTGATGGCACTACTTCGGTTGTAGTGATTGCTGGTGCACTTCTGGATGCTGCTGAAAAGCTTTTACAGAAAGGCATTCACCCCACTGTCATCTCAGATGGATTCCAAAAAGCTTTACAAATGGCCTTACAGGTATGGTTTTTGATGCTTTCAGATCAAATTTCAAATCCTACTCTATATGTATTTCATATTGTTTATCTGGATATTTTTTACAAATAATTAAATCCATTAACAACATTTTTTATCTTCAATTTTATATCTATAATTTTTGTATCCAAATAATTGGCAGGTAGTCGAAGGTATGGCAATCCCAGTGGACTTATCAAATGAAGATGCTCTTTTAAAAGCAGCTGCCACCTCCTTGAACTCCAAAGTAGTTTCCCAACACTCAACTATTCTGGCACCTATTGCTGTACAGGCTATCCGTGCTGGTATGTATGAAAATTTTTGATACTAAACCTTTACGAAATTAAGCATTTATTTTTACATTTTATGTCTAATATTCTTATGATAGTTTTTATTTGCAACTGGTGCAATAGTAGTAGAGCACACTTAGTATATCGCCATGTTAAAGTACTAAGGCACACTACTCAAAAATTCCCAGTAAAAAACTGTGTATACTTTTCGAGATAAAGGTATTCATAAAATTTGACACTAGTGTTGTAAAGCTCCTTGGCGCAGATTGTAACGCCGTAGCGCGTCTACTTTTAAAGCTGGCGGCGTCAGGTTCGAGTCCAAGTTATTATTGTTTCAATGTCATGTTTTCAATAGTTATCTTTTCAAATACTAGTTATGGAGCCTATTCCTGATGGGGTGGGAGCAAGGGTTGACTTGAGAGATGTGAAGGTGATTGAGCGCATCGGAGGTACTGTTGAAGATACGGAACTGGTTCAAGGGCTTGTTATTCCACGCCGCGCCTCCAACGTCAATGGACCGCATCGCATTGAAAAGGCAAAAGTTGGTCTTATCCAGTTCTGCATTTCACCGCCTAAAACAGATGTAAGTTTTTCTTCTCAAATGTATGCAATAATAATATGGGTTGAAATTGAATGAAGTTAAAATATAGTCATTGTTAAGAAATATTGAGGAATCATCCTTATTATTGATACGATCTGAAGACTGGATGTAAGTCGAAACTCGAAACAGAATATGTAAATACACTTAATAAAAGTTGCTTAATTTTTTTTCAAGTTGAATATTTTTGAAATTATTTCTTACAGATGGACCACAATGTTATTGTATCTGATTATGCAGCTATGGATAGAGTACTGAAAGAAGAGCGTCAATACATCCTCAATATTGTAAAGCAAATCAAAAAAGCTGGCTGCAATGTTTTATTGGTGCAAAAATCTATTCTTAGGTAACCAGATTTAAAAAAAATTACGAAGTTATATAAAGCTGTCAACAATTTTCAAGTAATTTCGTTTTGAATTCAGAGGTATGACAAATGTGTTATTTTTTCAGAGATGCTCTGAGTGATTTAGCGGTCCATTTTCTTGACAAAATCAAATGCATGGTTATCAAAGATATTGAACGTGAAGATATTGAGTTTGTATGCAAGACTCTCGGATGCCGTCCAATTGCTTCTCTCGACCACTTTACTGCCGAAAATCTCGTCAACGTAGATATGGTTGAGGAGATTAATGAACCTGGAGGCAAATACATAAAGGTAAATGTTGCTACAGTTATTCATCTGTAATTATTTTATGTTTTTAAATTGCTGTAAGATCCAGATTTTTTTTCTTATTAAGGCGCTGTAGACCATAGTTCTGGTTCCTCTTATTAAATATAGATTAGAGCGTACAGCCTCTGTAATACACCCGTTTAGTTCTTATACAATATTTTTTCACACTTTTATATCACGGTAATACTATATATACAATAGTTTGTGTGACTTATCCCACCTATCGCTGGGTATTACTGTATTTATTACTGATACGATGTAACGCTAATGTAATATGCATTCAGATGACCGGTTGCAACGGCGGCGGGCGCACGGTGTCGGTGCTGGTGCGCGGCACGAGCGGCGCCGTGGTGGCGGAGGCGGCGCGCTCGCTGCACGACGCGCTGTGCGCGGTGCGCTGCGTGGCGCGCCGGCCCGCGCTGCTGCCCGGCGGCGGCGCGCCCGAGGCGGCGGCTGCGGCGGCCCTGGCCCGCGCCTCCGTCGCCGCGCCCGGCGCTGATCACTACTGCCTGCGCGCCTACGCTGACGCGTTAGAGGTCGTGCCGTCTACGCTAGCGGAGAATGCGGGTGAGAACAATTGTGCTGTGAACGCTATCGCAGCTGAGTAAGTTTAGATACACGAACGAAATTGATTTGGAACAAAGGGTTCTGAAATTTAGGATTATTTTCTTATAAAAGAGATGAAATTTCTTTGTTTTTAAGTGGAATACAGTTTATGGATCCACTGTCATCATACTGGTTTTACATACAGAAGGTATGTTAAATTTTCAGTAGGATAAACACTGTAATTGTAAATATTAGAAATTCATTGTCATCGCTTGTCGGTGAAGGAAAAAATCATGATGTCATGAGTGCCGTTTTTGCCGCGACCACAACGACCGCGATCGTCTTGTGGAACGACGTTTTGGGCGTTTGGGGCGTTGTGATCGCGTTCTGGAACGCGCCCTAATACGTCATACACATCCACAGGGTTGAACCCAATCGAGACGGTGATCGAGCTGCGCGCGGCGCACGCGAGCGGCGGCGCCGCGGGCGGCGCGGGCGTGAACGTGCGCCGCGGCCGCGTCACCGACATGCGCCAGGAGCACGTGCTGCAGCCGCTGCACGTCACCGGCTCGGCGCTCGCGCTCGCCACCGAGACGGTGCGCGCGATACTCAAGATAGACGATATTGTGAGTTTTTTAGCTTTTTCATTTTTTAGCCGATTGTGTTAGGATGAGGGGAGTGTTTTTTGAGCTTATGAGACGACCCGCGTGGCCGTGCGGTTACCTTACCAGTCTGACGCGCAATGGGTTCCGGGTTCCCGGCTAGACAGGTATCTGAAAGATGAGCTTAGATTCCTGTTCTGGGTCTGGGTGTTTGTGTATTCGTCTTTGTATGTGTCCATGGTACCACGACACAGGAGAAAATCCTAGTGTGGGGCTATGAGTGTAAAAAGCGTGTTTTTTATGTCTGTATGTCCATTTCGCCTCTTTCGAACAAGAAATCTTGAAAACTACGATTTTTATTGGAGGCCAATTGTTGAGTTACACAAAATAAAATTCCTTAAAATGAATGGACATACACAGATCTATAATTAAATTCACAGATGTACAATTATAAATATTACCTAATGACTTACCAGCAAATATAAGAAAAAACATGATAATTTTTAAATTTAACAAATAAAGGTCAATTTTTACTTGCCACGTTGTTATAAAGAGGCGATATACTTAGCACGTCTAAAAGCATAAAGGGCATGGCAGATTGTGACATATGACTAGTGGCGTAGGTTGTCTTGGTGGGTCATATGTCAAAATTAGCTATGAGGCTAAAAGAAAAGGTGAATACTTGCCAAAAAAAAAAATAGAAAAATCAAAAATGTGTAGATTATTTAACTGTTGACCGAGTTGGAAAAGTTTTCGGCGAAAAAGGTCGCTATTTCCAATATACCTTCTATTATAGTCTCTACTAAGCGACGACAAACAAGGTTGCCAAATTTGCAATATTACTGAAATTGTCTCAATCTCCAGTAATATAGTGACGCCTGTAAATAAGAAACCGCGGGTTTGGAGAGAGGACTTTTTTTAGTGTCACAACCATATGTATCAAATAAAACCTAGTAATATTAGTCCAGTTCAAAAAAGTTACTATTTCAATTTTGATAAGATTCCTAAAAATCAAAGGTAACCAGACATGGCAAGAGCTAAATATAAAAATAGAACATTTTAATTTGAAGTAAGACATTTATCAATCTTGTAAATTGTGAGGTCACATAAAATTATTGAGAGTTTAAAAAATATATTGTTGAGTGAAAATAACACGCTATTTCAAATGTCATAAGTTTAAATAAAACTTTAATGTTCATAAAATTTTTTGTTTCAGGTTAATACACTCAACTAAATCCATTGGTAACAGAGGCCTTCTACTATATTTTAACTGAAAGAAGCGAATGGAATACATAATGTGTTATTTTCTAATTTATGAGTATTATAATTTTGTTCTGTCTGCTTTTAATTTAGATCTAATAGGTCAGCTAGGGTAGGTTGCTGTACTGTTCATAAAGGACATGAAAACTTGTTACTAACTATATTAACATTAAATTTTGTTAGTTGCAAGACACTTAATTTTCTCGTCGATGTAGGAATTATTGTACATGCTTTTTGCATGCCTTCAATATATCGATTGAATATAAGGCTTATTTGATTAATGCTAAAAAAATAAAACAAGTTCTAATTGTACAGGGTTTTATTTGTTATATTCCCCATTCCTCAATGGCAATCCAAGTATTTACTAATCCTAATCCTACTATGAGTAATATGGTAATCTGAATTTGTTTCTTTTTTCTTACTGGTGTTACATCGAAAATAAGATATCTTTACTTAGATGACAGTACCGCACAAGTCGAAAATTGGCGGTTTTTATGCAACACCCCTCAAGTCAAAATAAAATGTGAATACGGTAAAACAAAGGTAAACATTATAATTCAACATCATTTATCATCTATAAGCGGATCATTTTTAACAAAAAGTTATTACATACTCCTTGAAATGAATTATGCAATTTTAAATTCCTTTTCAAATAATTCAAAATGACTTATGCATCATTGTTATATAAGTCACGATATACTCAAGTTAGTATACATTTACAATTTGGCAAAAAACAACTAAGGACACAACCAACCTCTTATATAACTGCAAAGTGGAAAGTTGGTTTAGTGCATACTCCTAAACTCTGCACTCAAAGTAATATTTTTCGCTAGATTTCAACATAAACTGTGTCTAATATGAGCGCCGCCTTTAGAACTACTAAACCTATCACAAAGGACATGAGCATTAATTATTTAATACTCATGGGTGATTAAATAAAAAAGGCACATTCAATTATGTATTTTAATGGATACTACTCTTATAAATTAACATATTTTTCTAAGCATTCAGAATTATTGAGTAATTAACACACTCCTGGCATGAACACCTTGTTTTACACTCTCGTCTATGCATGATTCATGGTTTCATGCTTTGTTGAAGCATTGCAACAGATGTTCAATGCATAAAATTACCTTAGCCATTGTCAGCCAATTTAAAATCTATCGTTGGTAAGGATGTATTTGATTAGCCGATTTTATATTGGTCTTTATAGCTGAAGGTGCTTTGGGTAATGTGGATGCTGCTGGGCCAAGTTGAGGAGCGGGTCCGCGAGTCTGTACCATGCCTGGTGCTCCCACGCCCTGCGGCACGATTGATGGAATTCCAGGCCGCAAGCCTTTACCAGTGCCGACTGCAGTGACTAGCGCATGTGTATCTGCAATACTGTGGGTTGGCAGCATTCCTAAAAATAAAATTATAGTTATAATAATTAAGTTCTGAAATAACTTTGTTACATTAATAATAGGTAGGTAGATAGGCAAAAAGGTAATTCGAAAAAAAAAAAATACTGTTGGATTTTCTTATGTAGTTTAAGATGATGCTAAAAGATAGCATGTTATTAGTATATGCATGATAATTGATAAATGAAGCCACTCTAAAAATATGTCAATAATTTTAAATTGTATTAATCTTATTTGCTTAAATATATTTTTTATAATATTTATGCCGAAATATTATAACACCTGTTGCTTAAATAATACTAGAAATCAACATTGATAATTACTATTAATGCTAAGTTTGAAATCTGTTAATTAAATTTAATCAAAACTTTATGCACAACTGAAATCACTTTACATTTAAAAAACCCTAATAATAAATTTTGGTATGTTAGATATTATATAGTTGATTTCATTAATTTAACTAGGTAATAATTAATTTAAGTAGGTAATGGTATGTGTCAATTAATTCTAAAACTTATTTGTGTGTAAATACCTGCAGATCTCATAGCTTCTCCTTCCCAATCTTCGCGGCCTTTAGATATAATTTCCCATACATGGCTTATTACTTTAGTAAACTGAGCCACTTGTTTCTGAAATTATTGATAAATGAACTTATAGGACAAATAATAAGAATAAAAAAGTAGTGAGTAAAAGATTAAAATTAAAGGCCAGCTACTGTTAGCAACATTTAAATCTATTATTAGTTTCATTAGAATATATGACTATCACAGAAAATTAACTGCTGCATTCAGCAGATATGCCTGAAGCTTATAAGCGAAAAAAAGGTCCTCCAGAACTACACAGGCTAGACCATGTTGGTTTACACAATACAAGGTTGATACAGATCATTTTATATTTCAAATATCTAGTATAGGAATAAAATTATTGAAGATTATACATCAAATGACTAAATCAATTTTCATCAAATATTCTAAGACAAAGCTGTATAGCATAGCATAATATGTAAGCACACACGCTAAAATTTGCGCGCGTGTTCCCTCCTGGCATACGACAGGTTGGAGGCTGACACAGTCGTCCACTGCATACAATCACTTTAAGCAGTGGTGCTATTACAATTTGGACTTCAATTATTAGGTCAACATCATTAAAAATCAGTTGTGCGCTTGTAAGTAAGCACTGCTTTAACTAATTAAGACACTTAGGTAGTTACCCATCCAAGTTTTAGCATACATCCTACATCCTACATTAAGCGTGAGTAAGTTGGTCTACATATATATTTTTATGAGTTGCGAAGTTGGCCTTAAACATTGTACATTATATAATTATTATATGTTATATTACTATATTGTATATTGCGTGTTGTGACTTGTCTTGTGACTAGGGAAAATGTGTTTCAAATTATCTACTTATATGATATATACTTTATTGAATCTTAATAAAGAATGATACCTGAGTCGTGTCATAGCTGAGTGTGCTAGCTTTGTGAATGAATTGCTGAAGTCTCTGTTCAGCCTCTGGTTCTGGCTTAGTGCGCAACAAGTTAGGCACCAAGTCATGTGTGCATGCTGGTACCCGACCTTCAGTCAGCCGTGCCAACTCCTCGTCTCTCTCACATCCCAGTTGAAGTGGGAGGACTACTACTGATCTGAGTGATGGAGCCATTTCTGCTTGAAGTATTTTGCTTAAACCAGTTAACTATAAAGAAAAGAAAACAAGTTAAATACTATTATATAAAAAATAATGTAAGGCTTTTACCCATTGAAGCAAGCTAAGGTGATTGAAGATGAGTTAATCTCATTTGATCAAGATTGTTTAATGGCTAAGAAGATTTTTAGAAAAAAATTAAAGGCTGAAAATATTGGATAATAACCTCTATAGGTATTTGAAAATGATGAATTGATATCAATTATAATTTATGCTCAACATTCTGTTAGCTAATTGAATGGTAGTTTTTATCACCATTGCATAGGTAGTTTAATTCTAGAGGCATTTCTATCAGACCCACATCGCTACAATAATTTGTTTTTCACTGATGTTTTGTTTTTTTATGTGAACTTTTGGTCAATCCAAGTGGTTGAGCAGTCACCTCACCTGTCTCACCTCACCTGTCTCACATGCAGTGAGTATCAAGATCAAACCCCGACTGGATGGATTTCTAAATGATAAATTTAATTTTTTTTCTGTGTCTGGGTGTTTTTGCGTGTCCATGGTTCCCACAACACATTGATAAATCCTAGTGTGGGGCTATGTATGCATAAAGCGTTATAGCAATATTATTGAGATAGTATCGCATCTGTAACTGACATAATGTGGGACTCTAGTGCTATTTGTGCCTTCAGAATGTTTTGGACGAAAATGATAACTATCAGTAATATTAGATCGTAAGCTTCATTGTGGAGAAGACTGAAGATAGAAATTATTAAAATTAAAATAAAAACTTACATGACCGGATAAAATAGCGTAATTATCAAGGAAAGTTGGCCAGTTAATTGTTTCATATTCGTTCTCTAATTTAGAAATCAATGCTTGTATAGCAGTTTTCAAATCATTTACTCGATTTAATATTGCATGTAACGTGGCTTCCAGTTGCTTTTCCTCTCGTTGCATTTTGATAATTTAACTCCACTGATGTTGGTATGAAATAAAACAGTTTAACGCGAAACCGCAATACAATGCGACAAAATTAAATTTAACAAATTACGCAAAATTGTATTAAGTACTGAATGTGAATAGTGATAGGGCGCGTTCCAGATGGCGCTCACAACACCCTGGGCGCCCAAAACAGCGTTCCATTAGACGTTCGCGGGCGTTTTGGTCGCGGCGAAAACGTCACTCATGACGTCATGACTCACGCCCACGCGACGCTCACGGCGACCCACCTGTCAAGGTGGGTCGAAGTGAGCGTTGAGAAAATTGGCGCCAATTTCAAATGTCAAAGCATGAATATGACGACCGTGAGAGTAACTAACTCTATTTAATGCGGAAAGAGGAATATGTAGTAATCATTAATACGTGGTCGAAGTTTTATTTTTTCACAATCGTAATTTTGTAAAATGGTACTCCACTCTTCATCTGAACTTGATGAACTAGAACTTTCTGAAGCATTATTGCGACTTGTTATTAAATATCCAAGTGCCGCCGTAAAAGCCATTTTAATTACATCGGTTCAAACAATAATTATTTAATTTTAATAGTTTATCGTCAAAGCATAATACACATTTTAACATAACCTCTTTCTTTACTAACTTGCCAGCTGATCTATTGTTTACGTCCGCGCGCCAAAAGCTCTTTAATCCGTTCCATTTGAGATTACGCCAGGAACGCTCACAAGCTAATGGAACGGGAAAAACTGCGGTCGTGAGCGAAAGTGTTGTGAGCGCCATCTGGAACGCGCCCATAGTGATTATTAGTGAATTGTCAGATATTGTCTTGATTATATTGACATTAGTTGACATTTACGTTAAGTTAAAGTGCGTTCCAGAAGACGCTTACAAAGCCCAAAACGTAGTTCCACAAGACGACCGCGGTCGTTGTTGTCGCGGCGAATACATTACTCATGATGTCATGACTTACGCCCACGCGAAACTCACAAGCTAGTGGAACGGGAAAAACAGCGGTCCTGGGCGTGAACTTTGTGTGTCATGAGTGACGTATTCGCCACGACCTTAACGACCGCGGTAGTCTTGTGGAACGACATTTTGCGCGTTTTGGGCTTTGTGAGCGTCTTCTGGAACGCGGTACGCGCCCATAGTGTTGATATTTAGTTTTTCACAGCATTTCTTAGTCTTGACTTCTTTCATTTTAGCATAATGTAAACAGCGTTAAATTACAATAATAATCAAAATCTACCACATGCATAATATTTTATTTGTTTGTGGTCTCCACTCTGCCTGATTTGATCAGACGATTAATTATTTTATTGCAAAGTTGTTCAACCCTATATTGGCCGCATTTTTCCGACACAGAGTAAATAGTTTTATTTGCCGATATAATAAAATTGTTCATGAATTATGAAAGCTATGAACGTCTATTTCAATAATCTGTCGTATAAAATGTCAAACCAAATGTCAATGTCATTCTAAAAAAACAACTGATTTGAGAAATGGGAATTGAGATTAATCAAACAAAAGTCAAAACGTAGAATGTTTCAGCCTGTGTTCTGAATTTTGATCATTTTTATCTTTTAATCAAAATGTGTAATGTAGAACTAATTGCAGATTGTGGAGATTTATCTAGTTTAGCCAGAGCACTTTATATATCAGAAAAGGAAGGTTTGTACAAAGAACTGAAAGTTTTGTTTGCATTTACCTTTAATATGTTGTCGATAAAGATGTATGTATTCAAAACCTACTTAAGCTTAATTTATGACTATAAATAAATATTTTAGACACATCATGGCTGTCGCAGTGTCCTGTGTCGTTGTCTTCATGCGGTAACTTGCTAGCAGTTGGTTACAAGAGTCGTCTTTGTTTCCTGACTTCACAGTGGATCAGTTCAACTGACAGCAACTCGTACTTGATATCATGGAGCGGCACATTACCCTCGGACATAACTACCGTATTGGCTTTGCCCATATGTCCATCTCAACATTCTTCACAGGTAATTGAAAAATAAGTACTGTACTTATATAAAAAATAAATGTAAGATTTCTTTACATATAGCACCCTCGGTTAGGACACAAGGGACAAGTGCATGTTTTACAAATTTTCACTAAAAGAATTTTACAATGTTGTTGCACCAATATTGTCAAAAAACTGACAAATAGGACAAAGGCACTATCAACTTCTGTTGAAATGAGATGGAACTGGATGGCTGACTTTATCCTACCAGACAGTAGGAGGTTTTTAAATCATTTTGGTATTTTTAAATCTATTTCGTAATTTTTGCGTTTTATGCCCTTGTCCAGCCGAAGGTGTGATATATTAATAAAAATACATAAAGTTCAGGATAGTAAAACACACAGACATACACAACAAGATTGTTGAGTCATTATTTAATAGATGTGTTTTAAACTTTGAAATACATACATTATCTTCCAAATAATATATTCAACTCATTTGTATTATGTTTTAAGGAAGACTTAACAACATGTTAAATTTGAATTTTCAGAATGGTCCAGATTGGTTTTGTGTAATTGTTGGTTTTCAAAATGGACACATTGGGTTCTACACAAATACAGGTCATTTATTATTCCATGAAAAGTTAGATGAAAGACCTGTAATTAAGATTTCTTGCCACACCGGCACGTATGGAACATTACCAGATGACATACACATACTGTTTCAATCTGCTGTTTGTGTTATATCGGGAGTGAGCTTGTTTCAAACTCTTAGAAGTGCTAAAGCTCAAATGGCCAGAGGTAAGTTGTTTGAATAATAACATATGAAAGGGCAATGTTAACATCCTGTTTTAAAATGGCTAATGCGGCGGTCGGCAACAGGCGGACCACGGAAGGACAAATCTAGGACCACCAAGTTGTCTCTGATATGCCTAGTACCTACTTACATAACTTCACAAAAACAGTAATCTCACTTATGTTTAACAACTGCGCCCTTGACTAGCCTGAAAGCAAAATGAACTTATCATTATATAACTTATTCGAACCTTGATTAAACTTTTCAATAGTATCCAGACTTTACTCATAACTACTTGACAACCCCTGGGCTAATGATTTAGTGCATAACAATGCTTTGATTTTATGACCCTTTTTCATACAAGATGTGGCTTCACTAAGGCTTAATAAAAATAGTATTTGATTATTAAAACGATGAAGTAACCATTTTTAGTGCAGTATTATAATATTTATATGCACATTTTATGTATGGGATTGGTAGCAAAGTCACCAATGGCTTATTGCCAGTTATTCTTGTCCACCACACATTTCACACCATGTTTGAAATTAGTAGATTAACAGAAGCTTAAAAACGCCTTTTTGTGCCAATTTATGTTAAATCAATTATTGCAATAATTTTAGTACATGCTGGCATCCAAGATGATTACATGGTAGATAGTCGGAGTATTAACATAAGAAAGTGGACTTTTACTGATCAGGAGTGCATAAATGATGCTGCTGTTGTGGGTCTGGAACTAAAAAACACCTATGATCATTTTTTAGCAGCTTCCACTTATGGTGGCTATGATACCTGGTAAGATTTGATGGATTTATGTTAAACATGTGTATATAATTATATATATAGGTTTTGCCTGCAGTCAGAAATGCAAGTGGAGCTCTCCTTGTGCAACTCTTAAGGCAACATACATGTTTGACGTTGGTAGAACCCTTTGAGAGTTATATATCAGGGAACACTACCACCATAATTGTTTCTAGCAGTGTTAAGTATTGCTGTGTTCTGGTCTGAAGGGTGTGATATAAGTTACAAACTTATCCAAGTCATTCCAACTTCATTGTCAGAGGACGCAATGTATCCGTATATATATACTATACTCAGATAAGATTTTTAATCTTGTGTGGGGTTGATTACAAATATCTGTGGGTTGCAATGACAATTTAACATCAAGTGGACTGCATACTGCTTATGTATCATTGTACATATTTTATATAAGTAGATTTTAGCAGTCCTTTATTACAAGTTATAATAATTTTGTTTTCAGGTACAGATCTGTACCTCCGGTTCATACGTTAATTCTGACAGCTGGTGTCATGCCATACTTAGGTTTTCATTATGCATTGGAAGGCGGAACAACTCCTCCACTCCAAGATGTCGCCAGAGCAGTGGCAAATAAAATAAAGTCTGCACTACCGTAAGTCATGCTTCTTGTTTCATTAATCAATTAGATGTAATAAGGTCTATTTTGAATTACGGAATCATGGTGAATGTATAAATAGCCATACAGCTCGCTACTATTAATTTCATATAAAGTACTATTTCTATATACTTCATCAGCATTTAGTAATGAGGTATTCGATTTTTTTAATGACTTCAAGAAGGAGGAGGTATTATGTTCAACTATATGAATTTGTATTTATGTGTATGTTCAATGTTTATCAAAATTATTATATTACAATTTTTTTACTTGTTTTTCATCTCAATTTTTGCTTATATAGGTAATTGATATACATAACACAGATCTTTCAGGGGTTGGCTTGGTGGTGGAGGATCCATTGACAATACTTCAACAAACACTGAGCCACTCATCCGGTCTGAGATGCTATCAATGACTAATGGAATATATGATACTCAGAGGCTTGGCATCAAGGTATCAATCTCGCCAGATCGTCGACTTGCGGCCTTTGTTGATAATTTAGGACGAGTTGCAGTACTTGATGTTACCAAGGGTTATGTAATACGACTTTTCAAAGGATGCAGGGATGCTCAATGTGCATTTGTTCAAGTATGTACTAATGACAAAGTATTAATATATATCTATATATATATATTAAGTTCTAATTTCAAGAAAGTAAATTTTAATTAAGAACTATGTAACTTATTTGCTACCTTTATTGAAATGTTTCATTACTTTTTTTGGTAGAAGCAACTAAATTAGTACCTTACAATAATCAATATTGTGCTTTGAAAAATTGAAATGTCCGTTTAAATAAAAAAAATGCCTATTTACGAAAAAAAAAAATACGAACGAAACCGAAAATTCTAACGTTATAACTTACGAATTAATCATAATAGCTGGAAATAGGCTCTAATGAGACTTTTGGAGTAGTCACTATGCCTGGCATCTGTGTTGGGCACTGTAGTACATGTTGATGTTATGCAGAAAGATTCTGCTGTCCATCTCTTGTATTTTGTGGTTTGGTCGCCTCTTACGGTATCCACGGAAAGCAGAGGAAGTGGAGATATTTAAGACAATTATATTAGACGAGAATAAAAAAATGTTTTTATTTACCCACAGATTTTCGATGCGGATAGTAAAAAACCACAACTTTCAGTTGTTAAAGAAATAAGAAGAGCTGTCTTCTTAATCATTTATAACCCTAAAAAAGGTCTAATAGACATAAGATTAATGCATAGAGGTAACCGTGTGGCTGTATTTACGGCAGCCAAAAATGGCATACTCTTGTATAACACATGTGGTTTGATTGGAGCAGAGAAAAATTACACACATAAAACTTTGAACTTGCCAGAATTTCAATGTGTCTTAATAGACCCAGATGGGAAATTAAAAAGGTTTAACATTCCATTTTACTACTCCTTAGAGGGAGAGCATTTAGAGAGGTCTAAGGACCTACATGTTTTGCGGGCTATACGTGATCTCATCAAAAGAACATCTGATATGTCTGAAGAATTTAAAGCAGAAGTAATGAAAAATATTTCAAAACTGCAAACTTTAGAAGTAAAGAAACACTGTTTAGATTTGTTAATACGTAACAATGAAACGTCAGTTGAAATCGCGATTACTTGCCTGGAACTGTTTTGGGATGACCTTAATTCAAAGGAAAATTTAAATGCCAAGGAACATAAAATGAAGCAGTATTTTGCCAATTTAGCCCTTATAACCTTATTTTACAGACGCATAAACAACTTAAAAACCGATGTTATGGATGGATTTATTTCAAAAATTTGTGGTGGACTAAATTTACAGGAAGCATTTGAAATACAAAACAAAGAAATAACAGATATAACAGAATTCCATCTCCTAGAGGACGATAATTGTATCTTAGAAAGGTTGATAATTTTAGCAGAAGACAAAGATTTTAAGGAACATCACCAGCATTCTAGAGTTTCATTTGCTGATACTAATACAAGCAGTTACAAAGACTTCGTATCTTGTTTTCAGTTGGATGAAGACAGTAGATACGTCAGCCTTAAACCTACTATTCCATCGGAAAAAATGAATGCTGTAGCAACTAACATATTCAAGTCTTTATTTAAGTTAGAAGATCTCAAGTTTATTCCGATTATTGTTAAAATAAGTAACATTAATCCAAAAGAGATAGTCAAGCTCGTCATTTCACATGTTATAGATATGCCATTAGAGCAAATTAACATTGAACTAATCGAAAAATTAATAGCAGTGTTATTTTATTTGTGCGATGCTTCTGAAGAAGCTACCAATATAACTTACAATGAGACATCGCCGTGGTGGCAAGAAATTCGAGACATGCTTGTGGACATGCATTGTCCTCTACGAAGCATGGTTGTAGCCATGGCTTGTAAGGCCGTAGCTAAAAAATTTGAATGTATCGCTGCCGACAGAGATGACGCTTGGGAATCAGTCACCAAAGAGAATGCTAAATGGGGCATTTTGATCGGCAAGCTTGAAGATATTTCTATACTCAGTATCATCTTAATGTCAAGGACTACATACAAGGGCACCTCTTTACCAAAATTACTCATTGAGGATGTTAATATTAATTTGAAATTTATCTATACTCGAGGTAAAGGTTCAGTTACAGAACTAATCGCTAAATGGCTATCAGCCATGGGAGTTCCCCCAGAGGCTATTATTGCAAACGAATTGATGGAAATGTATCCTGAAAACGTGGAGCCAAATGCCTCTGAAAACGATGGCAGTCCGGAATATCTGTTCGTGCAAAATAATTGTGCGTTAGTAAATGAAAATCCAAAAATATTCAAATGGCTTTCACTTTTACGCCGACAGTTTCCGCTAAGTACATCGGCAAGTTATATAATTGCCAACATGTGCTGGGAATATGCTATGAGTTGGCAAAATTGCATGACTAAGATCGAAGAGCTAATGGCTGTTATTCACTGCTTATCCACGATATCGAATTTACACGTACGTTTGGGTTTATTCGCTATAATATGGTCCACGTACATCAAACATGTTTTTGAGGCTAGCTGCCGTTTAGTGAACAAAGTCGGTAAACTGCCAAAAGATCATTTATGTTCCCAGGAATTAGGGTTTAATAGCGACATTTTAGTGAAATTTCTCGAAGGCACAACGAAATACCTAAACATATTTTTCGAATGTTCAAACACGGCACCTACAGATGAAGAGAAACAAACTATACAATTTGAAAAAATTTGGGACGAGAGTTTGCCGTCATTGGTTGAAGTAGCACAAGATACAAAGAATGTTAGCAGTGACATTTTGAATCTAAATTATCAAATTTCGTGTACAATCTATTATCAATGTTACTTTAATTTAAAATGTTCCAAGCCGTTGGATACACTCTACGATGTTGATTATCAGTATGCGCTTGAAGCACTGGGCGGAAACGTAGTACCCCGACCTATAGATATGAAAGTGTCTGAAAAAATCATACAGCCGCGAAAGAAATATTTAACAAAACTGATACGTACTGCTATAGAAACAATTGCTACTCTAGACAGCAGTACTAATGAAACTCTATATAACAATGACGAGTGTTTACGTTGGATTGATAATATATGTAATTTGGCAGATCTGTGGAATATAGACGGTGAATTTATTCGTCACCAGCATGTACGTAACGACATTTTTTATAATTTTTAATGCTTTGAATATTTATTTTATAATATTTTTTTAATTGGAACGATTGTTTACATTTTACTGGTGTGATTGTAAAAATAGTTTTACCTTATTTACTAATAAAAATAGTTAAGTTCATTAAAAAAGGGCTTTAGAAAAAATATTAGTTGTCATATTAGTACGTAATAAACAATTAGCCAACCGAAGGTCGATTTATGGCCGAAGCCGAGAATCCGAAAAAGTTTCTATAAATGTTGGTTGTAAATAAATAACATTTAGAGATGATTTCAATTACTTTGCAACTCCTCAAAAATTACTACATTTCAACATAATGTACATTTAGAACACAACGGGCTATTCCCCGGCTAGTCCATTGCCGAGTGTGCGCTTATCCCTGCGCTGCGCCATTTCCATTCAATTGTTCAATTTTAGCTTTTGTTACAGATCTTCCGTTTCCGCCAAAAATTTAATTTAATAATAGGATATTTATAAGCAAATATTACTTTTTAATTCCCAAAATCCTAGTATATAAAATTTATAAGGTTTAACAGCAAAATTACAATAAAGATTACTACAATTATTTCATTTGCAGGTAATTGGTCTGTATCACATGGGATATGACAAACTGGCTGAAAATGAATTGTGTTTGATAAACGAGCCGGATATACTATTGCCGCCTCTTTTGGCAATAACAATACAGAGATTAAAGCGAAGCCTAGAGTCCTCAAAGAATCAACCAGAGTGGATAGTCTCGATCGCACCACAATTGTATAAACGTCTTCAAAACACGGTATATATTTTTTAATTCAGATTTCTACATTCCAATGTTGTGAAGACTTTATATTTTGAACATTTATTTGGATACTGATTACTGACAATGTTTCAAAAATTATTACAGCTATTCATTCACTGTTGGAGGTTATTCTACACAAATTGCTCTGACTTATTGCCTTATTGTAATATGTAAATAATACATAGGATTGGATAACTTTTTAATATGTGATGTGTACCCAAGATATGCGGTTGTTTATTTTTTACCGATTGGATAAATTCAGTTTTATTGTTATAATTTTCCTTGATTATTACAGGCATTAGATGGCTCAATACCTGCAAATCCGTCTTTGTCAGCAACTGTTAGCGTGCTACAAAAAGTGTTAACGCAATGCCATCGAAGATCTACGGATAACCCTTCTAGCATCCAAAACATAAAGTTAACTGAACTTATAATAGAAAATTGCGAAAATTTGATACGACGTAATTTATAGGTTAATAAAATATGTACAGCAAAAGGTTTATTCGTGGTGGATATGGTCTACTCATTTTTCGCGTATAAGGCAACCGTGAACGACCAGCAGTACTCAAAGCAAGCTGACGCGCAAATAGAAGGCGCCGAATGTTTTTATACCATCTATATCTGCGAATCAAGAAATATTAACCATGAATGCAAGAAAATGGTTAAATTTTCTTAAACAGCGAATCTTAAAAACACGAATGCGGAAACCGACGAACCGAATGGTTAAGGAGTTTGACTGTATTCAAAAAAATCTTTATAATATTTTGTCTACAAAAAACTTTCATTGTGCTCTAAATGATAAGAATATAAATATCGTTGTCTTCTCTGAAGGTCGAGTTGCAAATATGTAGTTACTTAATAGTTTTGTTATTTGTTGTCGTAATCCTTATTGATATTTTATTAAGATAATTACTCATGACATCTATGTTATAATTCGATAAAAATATATTATTTCGTAGGGTACTAGCCATTTTTTTTCCCCAAAATTTTAAATTTGAATATTGTTTTCATAATAAAGTACATATATCGAGGCAATAAAATAACTTTGATTCGAGTATTTTAACACGAACACTGCCAAGAAGATAGTGTATTGTTATTGCCTCGCATTGAATTTGTAAATACGCTATTATGCTCTGGATAATAATGAAGCCTAACATATTATACTTTTACGCTTTATATACGGTTCTATGTGGTCTTAGAAATATACATATGTATTGTGCCGGTAACCAGGCGGCAGAAGTAGTGTAGCGGATGGGCGGTCAAACCTAGGTGCTAAATGTAGCGCTACTTGAGCGTCGCAGAAAACTATTATGTGTGGTATAATAAATGATAGGAAGAATCATCATAGAATAGAAGAAGAAGGTCCTATAATGTTTTTACTTTGAGCGACAGGGAAAATGTGTCAAATTTGGATGTGCGAATTTGGATGTACGTTCTATTACTTTGCCAATCCTTCTATTCAAATGTAGGCGTACGTGCCTAAAGGACTATACTACTCGCCAAGATATCCATCAAGAGCTTAAGCCTTTAATAGTGGTTTAAATACTCTGCAAATGAAGGCGACAATGTTAATAGTAAAAATCTTTCAATAAAGTTAATGTAAGTACAAAAGTAAAAGAATAAGGTCCTTATTGATGTCACTATTGTGTATTGGTTACCGGTTGGCAACTTTTACAATTGTAGATATTTTTAAAACTTCCTGTAGTTCTAAATAATTAAAATGTTTTATTAAATTAAAATTAAAATACTTAAACTCGATTTGGGTAACTTTGAACATTTTTTACAATATTTGTGATATTATAATCTGTTTTATATTTATTGCACCTTGTTTTTATTAAATGAATAGTGTCCTTTTTAGCTGGTTTATTAATCTAACACAATAAATTTACGGAGAAAACAATTAAACTATCCACAATTACCCCTAAAACTCAAATTCAAAGTTATCCTTAGTTTTGGGTAACTTTGAATATAATTTTTTGAGGATATAAAATCCGTCATTCATCGAATATTTTAAGGTCTGAATAAAATTAATTAACATATTTTTGTTAATTAAAACCAAATCTATAAAAAAAAAACATTTATTTTGATATATAAATACAAGAGACAACTTGGTCTTGCCATATGAATCAAGGTCGATCAATTTGGTGGTAAAATAAGATACTAGTTTTTTTTTTTATTATTTATTCCATCCATCCATAGGATGGACGGAACATCGGGTACCTTTGGAAGGTTTCCCCCTCGAAAACAAAAAAAAAAAAAGGATGGACGGAACATGGACATAACATAGGCCTCCCCTAAATGGCGCCACTCCAACCGGTCCTGTGTCCTCTGAATTCAACGGTTTCCCGCTGTCTTCTTCAGGTCACCAGTCCATCTGGTAGGGGGGCGACCGGTACTCCTTTTGCCTAAACATGGTCGCCACTCGAGGACCTTTCTTCCCCATCGGTTATCGGTCCTACGAGCGATGTGGCGGCCCATTGCCACTTCAGCCTGCTAATTTTGAGAGCTATGTCGGTAAGCTTCGTTCGTCTAAGGATTTCATCGTTGCGAATCATGTCTCGTAGCGAAATTCGGAGCATAACCCTCTCCATAGCACGCTGAGCGACCCTGAGCCTCCGAAAAAAATATTTTTTTATGATACAGGTAACTTTGAACCGTTCAAAGTTACCCGTATTACATCCAATTTCGACATCGTCAAAAGTTTAACAGTTTTACGCAAAATTCAACATGGGATACGGATAGTACAGTTTCAAAATAATAATATACAATATACATTTTAAAGATAAACACCAAAACATACCATGTTTACGGTAAGTTTTACATTATAATTGCTATTTCAAAACGGAGCATCAAACACTTGCAACAACTTCTTTACGGAAAAGGCGGTATTTTTTTAAATTATGACATTGACAGGTACCTTTTTTCACTTTCATTGCTATAGACAACATTTTGGCGATCAATTTTACGCAGGTACGATATTGAAACAACACGAAGTTTCCATGTAATAAATTAATATATTTTTTTCACAACTTTGTTCAAAGTTACACCGCTGTTCAATGTTACCCAAATTGATTGTATGGTTTTTATTTCTACAAAGCGATAAAGTTGGAAATGGCTCTACAATTCCACGAACGAATGTTCTTTTTTTATTATGCCGAGGAGTTTAAAGATAAAGGATCAGCCGAAATTAGTAATTTCGTGCAAAGAGTAAAATAACATACAGATTTCGTGCCTTCTAAGGCTAAGGACTCACGGAGCGTTTTTGTCTCGTGCTCGCCGCGGTGGTGGAACTGCGGTTTTATTTATAATCTCACGAGACCGCTTATTTGCGCGGTTATGCTGCCGTCGTGGTTGCGATTCTCGACCGCAAACGTGGCGGGCGAAAAACGCAAGACGGACGGTTTACCATCAGTTGAGGTCCTGACTACTGCACTCGCCCGCCAACTGATCGTAGAGCGCGCGGGCGCAAACCGCCGCGGCTGCGGCTGACTGCGGCCCGCGCTGTTCTACTCGTATATTATTTTACTCTTTCCTACTAGGTGCCCGCCGGTGCAGCGGGAGCCGCAAACGCATCGCGGGTGAAAAACGCGTCGTGAGATTTGCTTTAATTTTTTTACATTTTTAACTGCATCCTACAGAAGTTGCGGGCCCGCAACCGCGGCGGCCGCGGGTGAAAATCGCTCCGTGAGTTCTTAGCGTAACAGATTTTCTTACACCGGTAAGGCGTTTATAAACGTATAATAATTGCTCGTGGCAGTGGTTCAATTCAGTTTTAAAATAACCCAATTAAAAACATGAAGTTCTTAATTTGAATAAATTTTAATTTTAAATAAAGCGTTAATATAAGGACATTTTTTTTCTACGACCAAGATTTTATTTATATGTATTTTCCGTTCGTGCATTAATTTTCGAGCTATCTAAAGCTGCAATGAAAAAAAATTACGAGATACTTTGCCATGTCTAATTTTGACATTGCTGACATTAATTTAGTTTTACACTATCTCGAAGACTAAACAATTTTAATGTTTATTTTAATTTATTTAGTGTAATTCCCGCTAAACATTATTATGAGCTTTACTGACGTATAGGAATCCTACATCATTATACCTACTCTACTGGAACGATCACTTCGACCCACCTTGTTAGATGGGTCGTCGTGAGCGTCGCTTGGGCGTAAGTCATGACGTCGTGAGTGGCGGAAACGTCGACAACGACCGTGGTCGTCTTGTGGAACGACGTTTTGGGCATTTGGCCGTTTGGGGCTTTATGAACGTCTAATAGAGGACGCAAGTTTATTTTGAACGTTTTTTAAAAGGCACAATTTATATAAAGAGCAGACTATTTCTAAATATAGTGCCGTACTATAATAATTATAGGCATCATACTTACAGTATTTATCTAGTACACCCACCTTGGAATAAATATTTGAGAACCACCAAAGTACATAATGGTAACCGCTTTTTTGTCAATTTAAAATAATCAGTTACTTATAGCACCTGGCAACACTGTTTCTTATGTCATAATTTATTTAGTCACATTAGTCACTGTCAAATACTGTCAATAGTGCCAATATGACGTTTTTATCAATATCATGGCTTTACATGAATCGTTAAGAATTAATCAAAGAATTAGATGATATTAAATTCGAAATTATGATAATTTAAAATATTATATATTGAGAGAAACAAACATGTTATGGAGGACAAGTCTACTGCTAGTAATAAAACGCCAGCTTGGCAAAATTGTGTACACTGCCCCAGCCTTCTGTTTAACAATGCCACGGAATTTGAAAGGTTAGTCACATATTATTACTATTTAAACAAACGTTTCATTAATTATTTAATACATAATTAATATGACTTTTTATATGTTTCAGGCATATACATGAAAAACACAGTATTAAAGAGGGATCTATTATATTATGTCAATATGGGAAGAATGGTATATGCTCAGCTCTACAATTTGGAGATTTACGAAAACCAGGATTCAAATATCATGTAAGAGAATACCATTTGTTTGCAAGAAATGATACAGATGATTGGACATTTTATTCATCATCACAAAATTTGCCAGCTGTTTTAAATGATCCAAACAGAGGGAAGCAATCTAATTTCTTCACAAAAACATGGGGAGACGGCTTTATCGACAAAGTAGATATATACCCCAGTCCATATCTACCAGAGATAACTTTAAAGCACTTTGAATCTTATTGTAAAAAAATATCTAAAAGGTACCGAAGACATTGTCAGTTAAAAGAAAATGTTCCAGTTAAATCTAAAACACCTGTTGTAGAGAATGTTTGTGAAGTACCTAATATATTTTATAGCTCATCATTACCACTAAATGACCCTAAAATATTTAGTAAGGTATTCCCTGGGCTTTCGGGTTCACAAGATTCTAGTAGTGTCATCAGGTCTCTACAAGAGACATTAAGCACATACCTAGATGTTATTGAAATGAAAATCTCAAAACAAGTTGCGCAAAAGTCTGATGCATTTTTCCACGCCATGCTTTCTCATGATACTATAATGGAACAGATGGCACGTGCGGTAAAGACTGTACAAGGAACTAGACTAAACATTAAAGGCGTTAAGACTAATTTAACCGAGAGTCCACTGAAATTAATAAGCCTAACTAAAATCAATCACAACTTGAGCAACGTTCATGAGCTCCTCAAATTGATGGGCACTGTACAGCAAACACAGCCAATGATCCAACTGCTGCTAAGTACATCTGATTATGTAGCTGCTCTAGATTTAATCAGCTCTACACAAAAAGTTCTTTCCACACGTCTTTCAGGTGTACAAGCATTTCGCCACTTGTCTCCACAGTTAACAGAAATGAAGAGGCTTATACACAAAATGTTAAATAATGAATTCTTAAGATTTATTGTGTCTGATTTAAACAGACCCCTAAAGGATCAGACAGATATTCCGGAAAGGGACAAAATAGTTTCTATTGTATCAGGAATTCTCAGACTAAAAGAATTTGACTTTATGGATATATTTAAAACAGAAGCAATGACGTCAATACAAGCTACCATAAAACAATGTGTAATAGAAATTATCTCTGAAAGGGAGGGAAACACAGAAATTGTGTTAAGAGGGTCAAATGCTGACACTTGGCTAATGTGTAATGAAGGAATTATTTTCCTTGAAAGGGTTACTCCAAATATTGTTAATTTATTCAAAAGAATCTTAGCTTTGTGCAACTTAATACTTGATATTAGTCAAATGAGTGATGTAACTGGTAATGGGAGTGAGGAAGTATGGACACAAGAGGAGTTATTACTAATTGAAGAAAAAGTTAAAAAACTTGTTGTGTCTCTTTCTGACTACAGCAATGAAAGATGTGCTAATCTTATAGTAACAAGGACTGATAGAGAATATGGTTTTTCTAATTTATCTCAATTATCAAGATTGTCAGAACTAATAAACAATTTTTCAGCTAAATGTGAGGAAATCACAGGTCATTGCAGCAATGCAATGAAATTAGCACTAAGAAGCTTTGCTATGAAATACATACAGAATCTTCACACCGAACGCCGATCTCAGTTGACTGCAACTCTTAACACTGAAAGATGGAAAACAGCAGATGTTCCTTGTGAACTGCAGAGTGTTATTAATAAAATTTGTGAAAATGATGAAATACCATCTACAATCCAGTATGAGAGTGGCCAGGCTGATGGAAAATATTTAATTATAAACAAGGAAAGCTATGCTGTTGCTGCTACAGTACAACTATTAATAAAAATTTTGCTAGAATACTGTAATGCAATCAAGCAATCTCCAGATATAGTTCAGTATTTAGTGCACTGCATGCTAGAACTTATTAGATTATTTAATTCTCGGTGCTGCCAATTAGTGTTGGGAGCTGGTGCAATCCAAAGTGCTGGATTAAAAACAATAACCACATCAAATCTAGCTTTAGTGTCCAGATCTTTACAAGTTATTCTATGGCTTCTTCCTTTGTTAATCAAGCTGCTTGAAAAAGTACATTCAAAAGATTTATCACTGCAAGGATTTAACAGCATTGAGAATGACATAGCAGGCCACAAGAAGGAAATAGAGAGTAAAATATGCTTAATTGTTAGTAATATGTTAAGTTCTCAACTGAATGGTTGGGATGCTAAACCACCAGTTCCATCTCAAACATTCCGATATATTTCTAAACATTTAGTCAAGTTACATGAAGCACTAATTGATATTTTGCCCACTGACCAGATTAAAACCATTTACATGAAGGTGCATGATAACTTTAAGGACAAATTACGAGAACAGCTAGTAAAAATGAACATAGTAGCTAATGGCAGCCCCCAGCATGGAGTTGTAACTTCTGAACTAACCTTCTATTTACAAACACTTAAAACGCTTAGAATAATAAATGAAAATGATTCGGAAGATAATATACTATATGATATTTGGTTGAATTAATCATTGTGGTTAAAGGGCACACGAAATTTGTATTGCAAGTGATGTTAAATGTAAATATAATAAATGCTGTTGTTGTGAGTTTTGTGACATTTTATAGTTTGGTGTAAATAAAACCAAAGATGACTTACATACAAAAAACTACACATGAAGTATATGGATTGCTTTTATTTAAAATGTTTAATAATATTTTTATTTCTGATCTTTTTTATTATTCTTACCCTTATATATCTATTATATTATCGACCTAAATATGTATCAATTAATAAACAAACTTATTTTTTTCTCCAGCAGTAACTTTAAAATCATAGTCACAGAGCAAGATTTAAAACAGAAACAAATTTAAATTGGCTATATTTAACTATAAACTGACAAGTGAAAACTTCTAGATCATAAACCTCAAGATAGCCAATTTAATTATTTAGCTGGAACATTTAATGTTGTAGGTATAGACAGAAATATACTTCATACTTCATACTTTCAACAATATGAAGTATTCCAAATCATAATTTTATATGCATTACATAAATGTGTAATTAAAAACAGGGTTTATTTGAACATTTATTGTTTGCAAAATATATCAACATCAACCTTATAATATCTATGCAGAACGTAAAATAAAAACAACATGGTACTTATGTATAATAATAATCTTAAAAGCACTAATAATCATATAGTTTAGTACATTTTTACATTTTAATTGTAAAAATAGTATGAATAATTGTTTTATCACATTGAAATGTATTCAAAATAAATCTTTGCTTAAACATCATAAAAATATGATGCCATAGGATACCTTATGAGAAATGCTACACCAGTGCATAGAACTTGAAATAACATTAAACTAGTAGTTAACTTAACCTCAGCTGTAGGTCCTAATTTTATCAAAAACAGGTTTATTAATGTTAGATTGTTCAATGTTATTTGGTCACTATCTTCAATTTTGTCAACCAGATGTAACCAAGTAAATATTTGTATAATAAGTTTATTTAAAAAATTCAAGTCTTTTTTGGGAATTACTGTTCTGCTGGCATGAAGTAGATCAGTCTCTGCACTATATTTGGGTAGCCGATGTCGAGGGCAAGGAATAATATGAAATAATTGAGGGACAGAATATACAAAGTTGATTATCTGAGGAATAAAAAACAATAAAACAGTTTTGCTAAAGTGACTTAAAATACCTACAACTGCAAATGTCATACCAGAAACATAGCAAAATGTATCACCTACAAACACCTTTGAAGGGTACCTAAAAGAAAAAAAAATAATAAGTATTTTTTTCACAATAAATATTATTACCAGTTGTGTAAACACATTTTGTACAAAGAATCTTGAATTTTGTTTTAATTGCTTCACATAGTATATTTTATGTTCATGACATTTAGGTCAACATGAGATAACAAGTTATATTTTTATACCATATGCATGATATTTAAAATACCTATTTTTCACAAAACTTTTATACATACCAATTATGTTTCAGTAATGCCAAGCTTGTTGCCAAGTAAGGAATCATTATATGTAGTGAAAATAAGTGGGCCTTATATTGTTCTCCAGTCAGTTCAACTATGTTAAAAGCTATTATGGACAAGGCAATAATTACTGACTGCCCTACTTCTAGCCCATTGATTCCAGCTAAAATATTTATAGCATTTGTACAGAAAACCGCCAACATCCCCATGTAGATGTAATACAAAAAACCTGCAACATTTAAATCATAATTATGCCAAATCCCTGTAAAGTTCTGGAATTTTATTGCTACTTATTGCCTCCTCCTTTCTTCCACCAGGCTAATACAATGAATATTGGTGAAAATATAATTCAACAATTGATTTATTTATATATTTTGAAAACCAAAACTATAATTTATTATGGTTTTAGATATTTACTATGCCCAAAATGATTATATTAGTATAAAAAGATCTTACCTATGTTAACAGATATCCCTAAATATTGCCTCAACGGTATTGGTATTATAAAAGTAGTGGAGTTAAAGTTGACATAGTATACTACAAGTAGTGGAAGGGATGCAACTGTTGGAAGGAGGAGCTTGTACCTCCAGCGCAGATCCAGAACATCATCAGCAAAGCCCAGGAGCAACATGCAGCATATTGATAATAATGCTGCTAATAATTCAGCAAACTGTAAGAAATATGTATTTATATAAAGTGAAAACTTCTATAGGCAGGTTAAGCACTTTTTGGGAGAACAAAAATCATGTACCTTGAGTCATCATCACTGAACGCTTTCTATGACCTATAAGTTTAATGTGGATATTTGTACATCGTCAGTGGAAAGGAAATAATGCTAAAGTGCCAAAGTAGTATTTGTGTGAGATGAGGTTTGAAGTCTTTTTTTGCAGAAAAAATTCATGTCACCTTTATTTTTGGTGGGATCTTGTTGTTGGGAGTTTATACTACTCAATATGACAATATAAATATACCTCCATGCATTGTATATTTAAGGGTTTTCACTTTGTTGGGCAGTCCTGATATCTGTTTTTTTTTATAAAGTATCTAATAAGCATGCTATACACCTGATAGTAAGGTGCAACAACTGTCCATGGACATCCATAATCAACCTCTGATAACTACAAATGATGAAATAACAATCTGTGCTTTCAAATCAAAATCAGATAAGTTACTAATAATGTGTAAGTATTGCACTCTTAGAAACATAAGTACGACATCACTTAACAATGCTATCATTAGACAAAAAATGATGTGGCGGTGGTGACATTAAATACATATTACAGAAAATTCTTTACTGAATTGTAAGATATATGTTTGTTTTCTTATGCCAAATATTCATGTTTAATTTTTACATAATAATTACCTCATTGTGTGGGAAATTTCCTCTGTCTAAAAGACTATACCCAAAAGCTATTGGGATAAACAGAAAACTCGTGACCAAAAACACACAACCTGATACAACACCGATTGCTTCTGGCCTGGAATGTAATAAGATAGAAGTTATTTATTATGGAATATAGTTGTAATAAAAGAATATTCAATAGAAATAAACATACACTTTACTTTTGTTAACCTTGCACAAATCAATTCCAAATAAACCTGATTTTATAAATAATTCTCTCAAGTTGGTTATCAGTTCATCCGTAAACAGAAAAGCTATTGCTGACAAAATAATTAAAAATAAAATTGACCACATTGTTGACTTGTATTTAGTAAAACAAAGCGAGGAGAAATTATTTGTAATAACTTTAAACACTTAGTATCCTTATTTTTGTACGATTCAGATAGATAGCATTGAGGTAAAGCATCATTTAAAATACACAAATAATAATGGTCAACATAAATGTAATGTTTAAAAACACCGAAAAAATAAACATTACAAGTTACAACACATCACAAAATCAAATGCATGAATTCAAAATTGTATGTGACATATGTCACATTGACATTGTTGACATAAGTGACAGACCATGTTCGCGTTCCAGAAGACGCTTACAAAGCCCCAAACACCCAAATCGTTATTCCACAAGACGACCGCTGTCGTTGAGGTCACGGCGAATACGTCACTCATGACTTACGCCCACGCCAAGCTCCCGACGACATATCATAATAAGGTGGGTCGAAGTGATCATTCCACTTGTCAGTAACGCTCACAAGCTAGTGGAACGGGAAAAACTGCGGTCGTGAGCGTGAAATTTCTGAACGTCTAATGGAACGCACTCACGGGGTGCGTTCCATTACACGATCACAAGTCGATAGTCAACGGTTATCAGCACTCAATTGATCAACATTGGAATGTGGATCCGAATAAGTTTTGAGAGTAGATTTTCATGGTAAGGGGTCACCGGGATAACGTTATTTTGCTCCTAAGATTTTCAGAACTGTTCGGTTATAATACTTGTTTTACTCTGGTATTAATCATATCTGGAAAATTTGATTATTGTAAGATCACCATCCTTGTTGTTACTTTTGAAACGTCGTAAACTTCAGCTTTCAAGTAACAAATGTCAAAACTGTCAAATCAAAATACGTTTTTGTTGATATCGTATGAACACTGTTAAAAGTGTTAAATTTTAATCCATTATTATAAAAATATACATTTTAAAATGAGTACTATGGATGAAATAGAAGAAGAAGCGAAAGCAACAGCGGAAAAAATGGTAATGAATATGATGCAAAGACCCGGTCAACTTGAAAAAGTGAGTATTTGGTGTGAGTAATTTGTAATTTATTTTTCCTTTTTCCTTGATCGGATGGGCGTTTCTAAGTTTCCAGTTTCCACTCAGTAAGTTTTAAGCGTACCATGCATTAGTTAAAGGAAAAACGCAAGAAAACTTGGACAGCAGTGTCATCAGTGCTTCTAAGCTTCAATATTTGAAGAGTGAAATCTTTTAAACAGTGTCTGAGAGCCTTCAGACTACTTACTGTTTTTACAAGTTTCCAGGCACAGTGTTTTTAAGGTAACTGATTATTTAATGACTCCAAATCACAATGAATTATACTTGTGCTGATTTAAATATGTGTCTTGCTCCTTAGTCCTCGGATGTGGCAATGTGTCTATAATTGACTTTGAGTTTACAGATGACTATAGAGTTACAGATTTCCCTGGGCGTGTACTGAATGTTTGGTTACTATCTTAGGCAGTGGTCTAGAATCGTGCCACCTTAACGGGGGGAAGAGGGGGGTGGAAATGGTGGGGAGTGGTTAGTACTTCCCCCTCTCGGAAACTGCCTTCAACTTCTAGCGTACTCACATAATCAGAAGTTCCAATCAAGGTGGGACAATTCTAGACATGACCCCTATCTTATTTTTAGTTTAAAAAATATAATGAGTTTTTTCTAGGTAGAGCAGTATAAAAAACGGATAACTCACAAAAAAGCTTCAATTGAAGCTCAACTGAAATCAGCAGTGCAAGGCAAGCTGGATGGTGTTAGTGTAGGCCTCAAGCAGTTACAGGAGTGCCTGGACGACGTGCAGCAAATCAGTTCAAAGTTTGTTATTGTAACATTTGTTGTTTCTAAATGTATTTTATTTTGCTTGTGTAGCAATTAGGTATATAATTTGCTGTCATATTATTTTAAGCTCTTATTGTGCTTTTCTTGCTAGTAGCCTATCTGGTTAAAAAAGATTATTTATAAAAATCTAAATTTTTTATCAACATTGCTAACAACATCAAACATTTATGTTTTAACTAGCTCTTACCCGCGGTTTCCCCCGCAAAGGTCAAAGGGAATTACCATTAGCATTTGATAGTGTGATTCAGAACTTGCAAATGAATTTTACTCACGCCATCTATTAACAACGTTTAGAACTACTAAATATGTATCAGCTAACAAAACATTGATATTCTCATGGGAATGAGAGAGTGCAGTAAAAAGTGGCCTATGTCACTCTCCGCCCTCCTAACTATCTCCCAGTATATAAACCATAATAGCTATGTGGCGACATGAAAAAGGCACATACAAACACACTTTCACATTTATAGTATTAGTATGGATTGTCATTGCGTAATTTTATAATCAAACTGTATCTCTTGTATACCATTCAAATCTTATATCACACATTCAAATCTTGTAACACATATTATAAAATAATTTTCAAGGATTTAATTATAATTGCTACATTTTAGAATGGATGAATTAGAAGAATTATTAAAGGGAGTGCCACCCTTGGTTGCTTCACTTCAAGCAGTGAGAGAGGAAGATTCACGGCACTCACAATATGTGACAGCTATGGATAGCTTGAAGCATATTTTCACTGTTCCTGAAAGTGTTGCCAAAACTAAGCAATGGATAGGTGAAGGGAAGTTGCTACATGCACATCAGGTACTCATTTTAATTCATTCAAATGTTTGATATTTTATTTATATGTTATATTCTTGTTATGTTAAAAAAATATACAAACTGATCAATCTTATTAGGGCAATGTTTTATAGAAATGAAACAAAATAACAATAAGTATAAAACAAAAACTTGTAAAATTGAATATAGATAATCATAAATTCAAATATATTTACCTTCATGACTTTATAATATTTCCATGTTTATGTAACACTATTGTATTACAACTTTTGTTAAACTGATATATTTAAAAAAAAATGTTGTAGTGTCTCAGTGACTTGGAGAACTCAAGGGATGATCTGCTGTATGAACTGCATAGATTGCCTAACCAGTCATCACATGACAAAATCATGCTAAAGGCCTACTTTGAAGATGTAGAAATGGTGTCAAACATGCTTGAAAAGCAGATTAAATTGATATTAGCTAGAACGCTAAATACAGTACGGAAAGAACCAACTGTTATTGTAACTGCACTCAGGATAATTGAAAGAGAGGAAAAAAGAGATCAGGTGGCTCTACAGGTAAAATTTTTGTAATATTACTTATTTTCAACACTAACTATATTCAAACTTATGAATGATTTTGGGAGTAACAATAGAGATATTATATATCCCCTACGGATACATATGTATCTGTATATGCTGCTTATAAGTGGAAACATGTGACGGTTAGAAAGAGAAATAAGATCGCAGTAACCTCTTTGTCTCTTAAAATTGGAATAGTTTGCTTTTTACAAATTATACATTTTTTTGTCATTTTATAAACACATTATCAGATACAGAAGTTTAATTACAACAAGAAACCGTCATCACTTTATTATACTCTCTTTTTTCTCTAATTGCTCAAGTGGAAGAAGGGAGAAATAGGTAATGTACTTTAATCTTCTTTTTTACTGAAGGATATTTGGCAGGTTCCCTCCCTCATCTATAAAACCTCCATGGGCGTTACACATTGAATATATCAATTTTTCAAAAAACAGCTGCTATACCTTTTTTTGTTATCTGTAGAAAAAATGTTTTGTTGAATGTTTTAGCAACAAGATCAATCAGGATTCATGCCACCTGGGCGGCCTAAAAATTGGCGTACTATGGCGTTCGAAGTATTGGAATGCGCCGTTGCCCAACGCGTAGAAGGTACTCGTGTTGATGAGCGGGAAGACAACAAGTTATGGTTGATAAGATATCTGGAACTGACCAGACAATTAATTCTAGAGGATTTGAGAGTGGTTAAAACACTCTGTGTGCCTTGTTTTCCACCACACTACGATATTGTAAATAAGTATGTCAATATGTATCATACTTGTTTGTCTTCAAGTGTGAGTAATACCTTTATAGTATTTTGTATTCTCACAGTGAATTGCAAGTTTTATTTTTAAAGCTTTATGCTTGACTGTAATTTAGATTAAAAAATAAACCTTGTATTGTCCAAAGTAGCACCAATATTTATCTTATTTAAATAAATTGAAATAATTTTCAAGTTATTTTGAATGCATCCATTAAAGGTAAAAAGAAGTATAATAACTAAGCTGCATTTAAAAGCAATAGCGGGTATTTTGACAAAGACATCTGGCATTTTTGATGTTCTGTGTTTTCATAATAAGAAATTGAATGTTCTATTTCGTTTATTACGTATGTGTTTGTGACAAATGCACGGTATTGTGTGTGATTTTATGTATGTCATGTGCATTATTTGATAAAAATATTAACATTCTGCACTCCTTCTCTATGTCAACTATAGCTGTGCAAAGTTTCATACTCCTCCGTCCGCGGCAAGTTACTTAAAAATGCACAAGTTTTTGCTTTGCATATTAATATATAGATTTTATTCTAAAATGATAAGGAAATATGTAATTGTAAATATGAGCTGTGTTGTAGATCTAAATAAATTCTTCATTTGCAGCTCCAAGATGTTGTTCTAAATGGACTGGAAGGAAATGAATATGTTACTCTGTTGTCATGGGTGCTAAATACATACCCTGGCCAAGAATTGATGGGTAGCCCAGAACTCAACATTGATGTATCCACTTTACCACCACTTCTTAGTGAGGAGAGCATGCAGAAATTACAAGATGAATACCTGCAGGTATGAGTTATAGCGACTAGCTAGTAAAAGATTGTTTTTTACTAATTTAAACCTTAAAATGTAGATTAGGAACAGACAGAGACTCAATGACGCAAATATCATTTTGTTTTTAATATCTTATCGAAGTAGTAAACGAGCAAGCAGTCCACCTGATGGTAAGTGGTCACCACCATGGACATTTTTGTAAAAACATTGTATACCGTACTTTATATTCCTTTTTGGTTACAATTACTTTTTTCAATACATGACACTAACAACTTACGAGTGTTTGCTACTTCAACCACTACATAGTATAAAACAAAGTCGCTTCACGCTGTCTGTCACTAGGTATGCTTAGATCTTTAAAACTATGCTACGGATTTTAATGCACTTTTTTAATAGATAGAGTGATTCAAGTGAAATGTTTTTATGTATAATACATGCATAATATAGTGGAAGAACAATGATAATTTTAGATTTTTGACTTTTAGGCGGAACGTAGTTCGCCGGTTCAGCTAGTTTTTAAAAAAAGATACGCGGTGGACTGCTCGCGACTGTCTAAACTAAATGATGCATTAAATATTTATGTTTCGTAGCGTATTATTCCCAAGTATCTGATGATGATGAAATGATGCATAAATTCAAGATATATTTCTTTGTTGTGCAGAAAATGCAGTCGAACTACATGGAGTGGATGGAGAAGACGCTGGAGGCGGAGCGCGCGGAGTGGGCCGGCGACCGCGCGCCCGAGGAGGAGCCGCACTCGGGCGCCTTCCACACGCACGCGCCCGTCATCATCTTCCAGATGATCGACCAGAACCTGCAGGTACGACTGTATAGGGTCTCATCAATACTTATTATTATGCAGTCCGACTACATGCAGTGGACGGAAAAGACGGAGGTAGAGAAATGCAATGAAATCTTTATTTTGCATAGGCCTACAGAGGCACTTACAAATTGTCAGTTACATATATTTTTTTTACACTACCACCGGATCGGAACACGACCTCAACTGAGAAGATTCGGCAAGAAACTCAGTGGGATTTCCTTTTTTATTTGTGTATCTTTTTTATTGCCATATTGTTTATACATCGGTTAAAGAGCGCGCGGAGTGGGCATGGCTGGATAGAGCCTAAACCTAGACGGGAAAAAATATCTTTATTACACGAAATACTTCTGTATGGTACCCACTAGATAGAGTTATTCTTCTGTATCATTTACACTGTGGGGTTTTCTGCTGCAATATTGGGTCGAATCGTTAACTGGTCAATAACAATAGATATACCTAAAATAAAAATATACCTATAAATTTCATAAAATTAAATATTTTGTTAAATCGAAATATAAAATAAACGAAATAGTATATATACTAAACACCTTCAGATAATAACATAACATTAAAATAATAATAGCCTGCTATTTTAACAGGTTTACCTCGAAAGGATTTTTTCGAAACTAGTCATGCTAAGCCCTGATCTCACATTATTATTTAATAAGTAAGAATTTCGAAGGTTGTGAAATACCAAAAACTAATAATAAAAGTGAATAAAAATTCGTACATTTTCTACGATCTAAACCTAACTATTGATTTTCAGGTGACTGAAACAATAAGCAAAGAAATAACGTTCAAAGCGTTACTTCTCAGCATTGATCAAGTGACACGTTATGGCAACATGTATAGGGAAGGCGTAATTCAATTCAAGGTACGTACGAAAAAAATATTTCTAATGTACCTATGTTATGTACATAGATACATAGAAATATGTTTTTTACGAAATTATTGACTAATACATACTTCGCGGCTTAAAATCTAGCTTGAAGGACCAAAAATATAAAGTCTGTCAGCATTGTATTAAATATGAAAATGATTCAAAGGACCTATGTACCTTAATGTAAAATAAATTAATTTTTACTATATGAAACCGTCATCGGCGATTGTGAAAATATTGATATTTTACTTATGAAAGTAAACATAAAATATTACTGCAATTCTTATGTTAATTACGTAAATATGACAGAATGTTCATTACAATCAATTTAACTAAAGTTCCAGCTGTAAAATATCACTATAATTCTTATTTTACTCAGACAAATATCAGAGATTGTTGATAACGATCATTTTAAAGAAAGTTTCAGCTTTGAAACATTATTATTAGTAAACTCGATTTGGGTAACATTGAACATTTTTTACAATATTTGTGTTATTAAAATCTGTTTTATATTTATTGCACCTTGTTTTTATTAAATGAATAATGTCCTTTTTAGCTGGTTTATTAATCTAACACAATAAATTTACGAGGAAAACAATTAAACTGTCCACAATTACCCCTAAAACTCAAATTCAAAGTTATCCTTAGTTTTGGGTAACTTTGAATATATTTTTTTGAGGATATAAAATCCCTCATTAATCGAATATTTTAAGGTCTGGGTAAAATTAAATAACATATTTTTGTTATATAAAACCAAATCTATAAAAAATACATTTATTTTGACATATAAATACAATAGACAACTTGGTCTTGTCATATAAATCAAGGTCGATCAATTTGGTGGTAAAATAAGATACTAGTTTTTTTTTAAATTATTTATTAAATCAACCTAAAGTAGCAAAGTCGTGTGTTACATAATAAATTATACGTTTATTTGGCTATCAAATGAGACCAAAATTGTGGTCACTTGTAACATTTTCTTAAACATTTTTTTCAATACATATTCATTCACCCCACTCCATGCATAAATTGTCATCGTCAATATAAGTCCGGCCACCATTCTTGGATAACTGTTGCGCTTTTAAAATACAATATTGGCCTCATTAATCTGACATTTATGTTAGCTTTGGAGGACCACGACCAACCTCCTAAAAAGTTTTTTTTGGAGCGTAGAGACTTGTAAGGGTCTAACTTTTAGTATCCTCCCTGGGAACAAAGTACCTTCTTCTCTAAAGACATAATACGTGCCTACTTTTATGTTCTCTTTCTCATTGTCTGGGTACCTCTCCGTCGTCGTCACAACCTGTAAATCTCCACTTGTTTCATCTACTATATATTCTTCTATAACTTCTTCATCCATTAAAATTATTTCTTGGTTCATATCTTTTGCTCCGATTTGATTTTTATAAGTGTTGCTTACTTCCTCAGCAGATGTTTTAGAAAGTTTAAGAGGAGGAGGTTGGTGAACTAAAGCTTCTACTACAATTTCTTCTCTTTCAACTTCTTGGCCCTCATCATCACATTGTTTTTTCGTATTTTGTGCTTCTACTTCTCCACTATTAATCTGGTCACTCTGAAAATCTATACTGATTTCTTCTTCTTTAATAAGAAGCTTCTTTTTTTATGCCGGGATTTACTTTTTGAGTTTTACGAGGCATATTTTCTTAATATATCTGTAAAAGGAAAGTTTATATCATAACTGAGCAACATTATGTACGTATTCAAAGTTATTAAAAAAAAAGTTACCCGTATTACATCCAATTTCGACGTTGTCAACAGTTTGTCAGTTTTACGCAATATTTAACATGGGATACGGATAGTACAGTTTCAAAATAGTAATATATATCTACATTTTAAAAATAAACATCAAAACATACCTGTTTACGGTAAGTGTTATATTATAATCACGATTTCAAAACGGAGCATCAAACACTTGCAGCAACATCACTACGGAAAAGGCGGTATTTTTCAAAATTATGACATTGACAGGTACTTTTTTTACATTCATTGCTTTAAACAACATTTTGGCGATCCATTTTACGCAGGTACGATATTGAAACATCAAGAACTTTCCATGTAGTATATTAATATATTTTTTTCACAACTTTGTTCAAAGTTACACCGCAGTTCAATGTTACCCAAATTGAATGTATTACAATTCTTATTTTATTTAGGTAAATATCAGCGGCTGTTGATTACAATTAATTTAACTAAAGTTCAAGCTGTACGTCAATAAGTATTAACAATTGGCAAAAAAACTAACGATCAATTTAACTAAAGTGTAAAGCGTACTTAGCAAATGAACATAAAGTAACCGTGAACAGAACTCCCACTTCGCGGACCGGTCCCGCGTGGTGTACTTCACGCAGCACATGATAACGATCGTGAACAACAGCGAGCAGATGGTGCGGCTTGCGCAGCAGACGCAGGCGCGCCACTGGCCGCCCGCGCGCCACGACCCGCCCGCAGAGGCCAAGTTCGAGAACATGCTCGCCACCTTCCAGGTGAGACGCTTCCTACACGCATATTTATTATTATTTACAGTAATACCCCGCTTTACGCGAGGGATCCGTTCCGGAAAAAATCGCGTATATCGAGGGTCAAGATTAAACATAGTCAAAATTTAATACGTACAAAAATAGGAATCATTGTAATCAATCACTCTAATTTTAAGAACATTTAATACAAGACAATTATTAATTATTTTTCACGGAAAAATAATGTATTGTGTTTTGGGTAACGTTTTTTTACGTTCTTCGTACACTTACACTTCGTAATTGTTTGACATACGGTCAAGAAACGATCTGTACGCTGCAGTGTCCAAACCTGAATAAGTTTTTGAAAGAACATTTTGTATGTCCCCTGAAGTTAAAACTTTCTTATCTACTTGTTCTTCTTCATCGTAGCTTATTTATTATTCGTAGGATTATTCTGTAACTCGATCAGTTCGTCATTGCTGAGAGGATCGTCGTGCGTTACAAGTTCTACGAGATCTTCTACCGCGACGTCTTCAAGTTCAGACCATTCAATCGTGAAATTTGAATTTCGCGTTATAGTGAAACCGCGTATAACGGGGTCGTGTAAAGCGGGGTATTACTGTATTAAGGATCAACGGAAAGTATACATCATTAAGATTATATAACAAAGGGAAAATAACATATCAGGCGCCTTAACAATAGGCAACAACTAACGCTAAATAAGTCAAAACAATTGTAAAAAAGTTTTAAAAGTTGGTTACATTACGACGTTAACAAAATAAGATTGTGACAAATAAGACTAACGAAGTTCATAATTTAGCAAAAAAAACTAAAAACGCATAGCTGTGTACTAGGATTTTTTCCTGTGTCGTTAGTACCGTGGACACACACAGACGAATATACAAACATCCACCAGACCCAGAACAGAATCTAAGCCCATCATTCAGACATCTACTGTGTGTCGAACCGGTGTGGTGACCGCTCCACCTCGTGGGTCGTGAAGGTACGGTAAGTAATAAGAGAGAAAAGAGAGAATTTCCGAGAGAATATGTCTCCACAACAGAACCACCACCAGAAGCACCACCGCATATTCTGCTTTACAACAGCTGTGCTATGCTGCTGTATTCAAGACTGATGGTTGATGTAAGAGGGGGACATACTGAAACCATTGCAACATTGTCTCTAGGTGTACCAAGGCAAATAAGACTGATCTTATCTCGGAATTATTATGTTAATAGCAGTGGTCATTTGACATCAGAAAGAATCAGTGGTTGACACTGAGATCGATGCAGTTCATAGTAGCGAATAAAAAAAGTTTTTCAACATCGTTTTTGATTGGCGACTCTTTTACGAACTATTTACAGTATCATCATATACTATCCTCTACTACTCTAACACGTGTCGTTTAACTTTTTAATTTGAAATTTTGTTACAGAATTTAAGAGATGAAGCCGCAAAATTTTTACTCGAAGAAGCGTTTTTGGATTTGGAAGTCCATTTCGACGATCTCTTTACCGCCAAGTGGCTCACTACCACCATTCCGGTAGACACGATTTGTGTTACTCTCGAAGACTACTTCCAAGATTACAATCATTTAAGAGAGAAAAACTTCGATTACGTCATAAATGAAGCGCAAAATTTGGTTTATAAGAAGTACATCACAGCGATGTTATCAAAGAAAGTAGTTTTTAAAACCGTAGAAGAAGCTCAGCAAGCAGCCACGAAGATAGTGAAAGAGGCTAATCAAATTCGGTCATTCTTTAAGAGAATCGCACCTGAAGGAGTGAATGTTGATTGGCCTTTTGAAGTCATCAGTTTGTTGGCTGAGGTAAGTTATTATATATACTTGATACACAATAACTTATTATCAATGGAAATTATGTGGGACGTTGTCATTTATAGCTTAAAATCTGAGTCGAATAGACCTGGTCTATCACTCATATTTATACAAATATTACAAAAAAATAATTTATATTTAGCAAGAAAAAATATATCTTACATATTTAAATCATACTTACATTAATTAGATGTTGGGCTTGTAAGATATTAGCAGTGGCAGACAAAATAGTAATACCTATACATTTATTGACAAACATAGCTTGTGGCTACAGGGCTGCATTACAATAGATATTAGTATGTAATATATTGTATGAGCATTTTTTTGCTGACACATTTCAATACTGGCTAAGGGATGGGCTGGCAAGTATTAATTACCGAGATTTTTGAAGATTTTAGCTCAGCTCTAGATTTAGCTCAGCGACTTGCTGCCAAAGTCCCTCCCTGATCTTTCAGCAGCAGCAAGTCGCTGTGGCCGTATTTTACTTAAATAAGGTTGTATACTTAAATAAAAACAAACACGTTACATTATGCGTTGTGCAAACCCCCTTTTCTCCGTCTTATGTATCGCATCGTAACGTTTGACAAGACCCCTCTCCTCACCCCCCAAATTGCATTACACCATATTTGAAGGTGGTAGAACCAGTGTAGTTCGACCAGGAAAGTACCACCACCATACCTATTTCTAACGTGAAGCATTTCTTGCGTTTCGATGGAAGGGTGTGGTTGCCGGCACACTGTTATGAGGCGACCATCTTAGTCCTCCGGAGTAGCAACGCATCTGGGATTGACTTCAGATTGAACCCATGTTCTATATGAAGTTGATTATAGATGTCCATGGGCGGCAGTGAACACTTACCATCAGATGGACTGCATGCTCGTTTGGTACTTCAGTCAGATAGAAAACAAGTAATATTTGAAGGCTGCTATCACGGTACGCCATCGCTAAATATCTGTAGATATAGCCCAATACATCGCGAATGCAACATACGTGTGCAGGTGCTGCGTTGCCAGGACATCGAGATGCTGTCCCTGGACCTGCACAGCGTGGTGGACAAGTGCGCGGCGGTGTCCGGCGAGCAGCTGGCGCGGCTGGTGGCGCTGCGCGGGGACGTGCCGCGGGCGCACGCGCGCGACACCGTGGCGCACGTGCTCGCCGCGCGCCGCCCCGCCCCCGCGCGCCCGCCGCACCCCGCCTACGACCTCTTCCACCACATCACCTTCCCGGACCGCCTGCTGTCGCACTTCGCGCTCTAGACGATCAACACGGACACTTACATTCTACTCCATGGCGCACGTGCTCGCTGCGCGCCGTAGCGCCCCCACGCGCCCGCCGCACTCCGCCTACGACTTCTTCCACCACATCACCTTCCCCGACCACCTGCTGTCGCACTTCGCGCTCTAGACGATCAACACGGACACTTACATTCTACTCCATGGCGTACGTGCTCGCCGCGCGCCGTAGCGCCCCCACGCGGCCATCGCACCCCGCGTACGACCTCTTCCACTATTCGAACTGTCTTTGTAACATGTCATGCACATAAAGATTTCACGGAATATGTAAAATGTAGTGCAATGGTGCAACGAACTGGCTCGTACAATAGCAATAAATTAGTTCAACATACCTACAGTTTAAGTTGCTTTCCCATTTTTTTTAATATATTATTTGTATACTATTAATAAACTCCATTCCGTTTTTTCTGTTGTTATAACATGTGTTTAAAACACATGCTTCCGTTATGGCAATGTACCTACTGTATCGTGGACGTTCATGACGAGGATAAGTGTAAATAATTAATGAAATATATTTATTAACTGCTGTTTAATGGAAAAATAAAATTATTTACCACTATTCATTTGTTTTAATATTTATATATGTTTAATTTACTTTAATTATAATTAACAAATTAGCATCAGTAATTTGTTACAAGCGTTGGTTCATTCGGTTTAACTATTTATTTCATTTATGTGACCCTTATCTCTTCGAAAAATATATTTGATTTACTGTAGTACATATACATAATAGATAATATAGTAACTCTGAACAGATGTCGCCATGAAGTATTTATTAATCACAGTCTAAGATATTATTTTTGATGATTAAAATCAACCGACGTTTCAGATTGTTTGCGTGCCAATTTCATATGCCTTGTCGGTTCCAAATGTAACATGACAAGTTAGTATTGCACGCGGTACCGTAAATAATGTACCTACTGAACTAATGTGCCGATTGCTAACACGCAGACACGTATTGGGTAACGAGTATTTCAGGTTTTCATTTAGTTTCTCATTTACGGTTGATGAAGTCCACGTGATGTACCTATGCTATAAAATTGAAAAAAGAACCGCAGAAAAAGAAAATCTAGGTTTATGAAGATGACACTTGTAAGATTAAAGGCCCTTTAGGTCACGTCATGAATATGAGGAAGGATAATAATTAATATTTTTGAACATTATTGCTTTTGTTACATTCCTGGAAATATACTCGTATTATGAGAATCAGCTGTGTGGACACACGCAAACATTGTTTTACTATATAATATTTTAAAAGGGCTTTTGCAGATTTATACCGAAATAAGAATATGACTAACATGAGAATATAATATTTACATATGGGCAAACATATATTATTAACAGTTTTTGGTCGACTGGAGTCATAACATTGGTATTTGCCAATTATCGGAGAAAGGATGCGTATTATTTTATTTGTCCGCAACGCGAATCGTGTAAACATTCCCGAAAATAATCCCGAGATACTATAAAGTGCGATCGCACCGCGCCGACTGAAGGCCAATTTGTATTCCGAAGGGCGGGCGGCGTACCATTCAGTGGTCGCTCAGTGAGTCGCGTACGCGTCCCGCTCGGCTCCGCGGCGTCCTCACCGCGATGTGGAGCGCTTGCGTCGTGCTCCTGTGCCTAGTGGCAGGTGAGGCTCTGCCTATGTTTTAATCGAAAACAGTGCGAACATCGGGTGTGCTCTCGTAGGCGTTTTCGACGGAGTTGTGAAATTAGATATAATAATTTGAAGTGTTAAGATGCGTAAGATGTCAGTGTATGTGATAAAAGTGTGGTATTCCTTACTGTGGGAGGAAACCATCACGTGATAGTGGAATTACAGGTTGACAATAACGATGATGATTACATATGTAATATCTTACAACATACCTACGTTTATTAATATACTGCTTCTAACTGAATGTGGAAAATCGACGAACTGATTTAAAAACCGCAAACGACTTATTAGAATACAATTTGATAAAGGAATTGGGATCGTTCCAGAATTCCTAGAATCGAAGAACGAAATTTTTAAAGTTCGGTCATTGTACCTACTCATAAACTAGATCATTTTCATTACACATAAACATACAAAACCGTTTTTAGTTTAGGTACAAAGACCGTAACCGCTAAACAGTCGTAGATAAAAGATATCTAATAACACATGTAGGTACGCGAAAATTATTTAAGTAATACAACTAAATATGTAGGTATTTGTAGGTAACAAATAATATTTTATTCTTTACCGTTTATTTAGATGCGTTTCATGATTAAGCCCTTCCTTAAATTCAAAACCTTGAACTTAAATTTTCTTTGGTCGTCTAATATAATTCCAGATACAGGAGGACCTTTTACTAATCGATATCAATGAAGGAGGAGGTTTTATGCTCAGCCGTATGTGTGTTGTTTTTAACTTTTCTAGATCAAAACCCTCTTAACAAATATCCTAGACCAGCCACTGCTCACACTTCCATCTCAATAGATCTATCAAAAGGCAAATATATACATATTTTGAATGGCGGATATAACTCATTCGATCTCGAAGCATGCCATTTGTCCCCTAAAGAGGACAAATGGGAATTAGCCCAATCATGAAAGGATACGTATGCCGAGTGATATGACATGAAGCCTGCCACTTTGGATAGTAAAATCTGTCTAATCGCATAGATAGATACTTAAACTTAATACAACATTTAGTTTTAACTCTAATATAAAAAGGTACGACTTTTTCCTTATCATTTGATAAGGAATAAGTCGTACAACCGCTGAAACCGGTACAACCAGGGAATTAATAAGATTGCTTGGGTGGGTAGTTGTCAGTTGAGTAACTCTGAGTCACTACATTTGGACTTTAAAAGTTATGATGTACTAATGCATCGGTACAGAATCTGAAACAATTTAGAATGTGCTCATCGAAAAACAATACTGTTGTGTGGTGTGTTTATGGCCGAACTTTATAGTTATTTTACCTAGCTATACAAAATTTTCATGTTTTAGTACTTGACATGAAATCATTTCTACATTCCTTAAAATAACCAAGTAGGTTGTGGTATGTATTTTATGGTTGAGTATATTCAATACTCAAAAATACATTAGAGAATATGTACGGCAGTTTTAAGATCAATTTTGAAAAAAGATGTTTTTATTTATAAACAAACTTCTGTATTAATATTTATTTATCTTTTACTATATGTTTCGTCTTTAAACGCTAATATATAGTACCTACCTAAGGTATTGTTTACGCAGATTTTTTTTATTATTAACTATTTTTATTATTTATTTGATTCTGTTAACACGAATATTCGTTTTTTGCTGTAGAGCCAACATATAATAACACTATTTTAGTCAACAGCAAAGTTATGATAGAATTCAAGTATTCCGTAAGTAACGAAATAGGACATCCGTTTTATTTATTTTTGTTTGAAAAGTGATGACACTAAAGTCTTCAAAGGTAAGTAAAGAAAAATATATATCTGGTTAAACATTATTAGGTATTTCTGAATTGATGTTTTTTTTCTATTTGTTTCTCGTTTTTATGTTCTACATATCGTACCACACACAAAATTTAATTACTAGCTATTATTGGAAAACATTAACGAATTAGGTAGTGAGTGTTTTTAGAAATCTCTATAACGTTACCTTGTAGGAATTTTAGATTGAAGTAATATTTTCAAAATATATATATTATATAAAGTATATATTAAATTTTGATTGAATCTCTAAATTATATCGTGTAAATTAAAAAAAAAAACATAGGTTAACTTCCGTGGATCGTAGTCGCTGCGAATCAGTGGTGGCAGGGCGTAACCGTTGACAAGTGGTTGATTAACCTGTCTACCCTGCGTCTATTTCGTTTTTATATTTAAGTTTAAACTATATCACCTACATATCTAGTTGCATCCACATTTTGCATTTGTTGTTTAAACATCGGCAACAAAGCAATCGAAAACTGCGTATAGTGAATAATTAGGCACCTATTTATTAGAATTGATAAAATACAAGATACTAATATTAGTCTTGAAACATATATTTTAAAGATACATAAGTACATCACTGAATAGGAGGTAAGTATAAAACGAAGTCGCTTCTCGCTGTCTGTCCCTATGTATGCTTAGATCTTTAAAACTACACTATGGATTTTAATGCAGTTTTTTTTAAATAGAGTAATTCAAGAGGAAGGTATTTATGTATAATATAGTAGAGAACACCGATAATTTAAGATTCTTGACTTTTAGGCGGAACGAAGTTCGCTGGGTTAACTAGTTACAGATAATTAGGTATGCAAAAACTCTACATAAGTAATATTGATCAAAATGTACTATTCAATGTATCCATATTAAAATTCATTTTATTTTCATTGTGGTGTAATCCTGCTCATCACTGTAAATTTTTCACAAAAATAAATTATGAAAAGGTATTCAATCTAAAATTGAAAGATTTAGCGATAAGAGATTGTAGCGTGTAAGATTTGTATTAAATAAAATCAGTCTACATCTGCTCTCTGCCTTGACCAGTCGTATTGTTTATCTTTTTAAAAACTCTTGAGCTAGACTTCGATAGTTTACTCACCATAGATAAGTATAAGTTACTGTTGTTACTCACGTTTATTTATATTTCCAATCACTTCAGGTACGGCAAAGATCACATATAGGTACCTGAAATACACTAAACTACACATATAATGAAAAACATTAGGTACCCTAGGTAACATACCTAATGTTACCTAGGGTACCTAATGTTTTTCGTAATGTTTAACCTTACGCAGTCAGGAAATAAATCAAAATTAACTACATACGTAATATACGTATAAATAGCAACAAATTGTACCTTTTTATTTCTATGTATTGCTTTTTAACAATACCATGGGCATGTTTATCAAAAAATAATTTGGATTATAAACACACGCGAGCCACACTGAGGTCGCTCCCGACCGCGACGGTATTTTTAACATTCCCGGACCAACTCAAGGTTGCTTAAGATAGTCGCTTATACATTCGGATATGACCTAATTTTCTAATGCATATATAAATAGTATCTTTTGCTGCGGTTTTGGGAGTTCATGGCATTTCAAAAACATGTATTGATTTGACTGAATAATATAACGTACCTACTTAATTTTAATATGGTAAAAGCAGCATCTCTAAACAGATAGATTGACATAGAGAGTATCGTAAGTATAATAAGAGTTCGGAAGATACAGCTTAGGTACCTACCTATGGGGGTTTGGAATTTATTTAGAGTTTATTACTAGGCCAGGGACCAGGAAAACGGCACGGGACGGAACCAGGCACTGCCCAACTATTGGCGTTATGTAAAAATAATTCTATTGTCATTTTCTACCTAGCTACATAATGTATTCGGAGATTGACTGGAGTCTAGAGCAACCCACAAGTCTAAAGTGGTCTTGATTCGTAAAATAAAAACGGATGTTATCTACGCTCCCAGTCATAGAGCATCTATTTATTTAATTTTAAAATTACGAATGTAGGTGGACAAGATAAAGAAATGAATGATATAGGAACCTTCCTTTGATAGTTTTGAGCTTGAATATGACTTACTGTTTTGTTTAACGATAATCTTTTAGATCTTATACATATCTACCTTCCTTAATAAAAGTAATTTGATCTGGCTTATTTATGAAGGTTTTTAGACGCACTTTAAAGAAAGGATGACTGACGGCTCGGCTCCATTAAAGTCCGCTGAGAAAAAGTAGACCCCAGACTCCAGGCCTCGGGTGTGCAAGTAGTCCTCGCGCAGCAGAGTAAAACATTAAAATTATAATCGCTTACATCAATTTACATCATCTACGGGAACATAGGTGGTCTTGGTACACAACGGATACTCTACGCGACTCTATGATTTAGTACAAATACTTAGTTGTAATTTAGGTCCTTTCTAATACATTTTTTGAAGTTATACTTATTTAGGCGCGTTATGAAAAGATGATGAGAATAAAGCGAAAGATATTTTTTTTGAAAAGATTTTTATCTTGGTGCTTTTTATAAGTAACCTCGGTATTCATGATATTATTATTGTTGTTATAAGTTAACATATACTTGTATGCAAAGGTACAGATATGTTGGTTCAGTCGTATTGGGTGTGTCAATGTCTGGATATGTCAATCAGTGAGACAGTCCTTTCTTTTATTTAGATATAGATTATTCAAAGCTGATATCTCTATTATATGTGGCGTAGCTAGGCATGGGCGCAGTGGGCCATCGCCCACGGCCTCGCGCTCAAAGTGGCCTCGCGAGGCCTCTTTGAAAGAGGAGGCGGAGGCATTTTCAAAGGCACAATCCAATGCAATCATGCAAATGGGCCTCGCTGATAGGAGTTTGCCCACGTCTATTTGGTCTGCGTTATGCCACTGTTTATTTTAATATTGTTATGTTTCAATTTTTACTTCAGGAACTCGGCAGTTGTCAGTAACAGAATTCTCAGTACCTGCTTCATTAGAGGTGGGACAAGATGCTCAGCTGAAATGTAAATATGAGTTGGCGGAGAATGAAAATGAGGCACTACTCTTTGTCAAATGGTGGTGGTTACCAGGAAACGGTACAAGTGGGGAACGGAAACAGTTGTACCAACGGATAGCTGGTTATGATCCTGTTGCTATCGGTGACAATATTGGTAAATATCAAAACAGATAAAGTGATGTTCTGCAGACTATGGAGGGTAGAAGTAAGGAGAATGTATATAGATGCGACCGTAGAAAACCGTTAAATAAGAACGAAAAACATCTTATTTGTTATGGGACGCTTAAAAAACTTGTGCAAACACTGCTATTTTCTCGATTATATTTACTTAGTACATTTTAGAAACCTGAGTAGTTATGATTTTAAACATTGGCGGTCTTGAACAAATACATAATTTTACTGGCAGCTAGACATTTTAACTATTATTTGCTGTGAGATGGTTCTCCTTGCTTCCAGCCTGCAAACAAACCGTTAATCAAACGCCTTAGGGTTTTTGAAGTGAAACTTCTTTAGGCGCATGAGGGTAAAATTTTTACAGATGAAACGTCACGCTGGTATGCAACGGAAGTGTCGGAAAAGAGAGAGAGAGTGATCGAGACCGATTGAGAGAGAGTAAGATAGGGCGAACGTAGCATGAGCAACTAGCCGTGGAGTGAGAGTAGGGAGCAAGCGAGTGAGAAAGATTGAGAGAAAAAGTGAGACAGAGCGAACGTCGTATCACGCCTTTTTCCCTTCCTCTTAATCTTAGAAATTTAAAGTTTTAGATTTGTATAAATATAAACAAGATTTATAAATTAGTTCGCCAAAGAAGTTTCACTTCTGACATGTGTACTTTGTACGCACGCATGTTTTTTTTTTGTTTTCGAAGGGGAAACCTTCCAAAGGTACCCGACGCCGTGGGAGCGACGCAGGGTTATGTGGGATTTTTACCGCACTAAAACCCCCCCGGTGGCCGTCCTCGGCGCTGAAAAGGAGAACTCCGGGATCTCGAAACGACTTCAACCGGAATCCTCGAGCGCGCTGCCCCATCGGGCTCCTCCCAGATGGGCGGCTGGGCCCACCGCTCCGTCTAATCTTTACAACGGTATGCGACCACACATACCGCCGTCCTTCCCGGGATTGCCTGACCGAGCGGTTCGAGCTCTCACTCTAGCCGTCTGCAACCCCGGAAGCCCCTTTTAGTCGCCTCTTACGACAGGCAGGGGATACCGTAGCCCTATTCTGACCCCGAGGCTACAGGGACGAGCATGATTGGAACCTACGCTACGCAACTGTGCGGCATAACCCGTTTTTATAACAATTGGGACAAGTATTTGTCATTAGCATACTATTGTGTATTTTTTTAATCAGTTGCAATACTGATTAAAAAAGTTATACAATGAAAAAAGACAAACCCGCTTGTAGTCAATCCCATAAGAGTGTAAGAAAAAAATGTTAGGTACTAAAAATTCGTATGTGCTCCTGTAAGCCTATGCAAAATAAAGACAATTCATTTCCTTTCGTTTCATTGCATTTTGTTCACTTCATTTAATTAGCAATTAGGTACGTACCTACATAAGCATACTATTTTTGATATTAAAAATACGTAAAATGAATGCCTTTTACAGAAATTGAAGAAAATGACGGAATCAAACTATTGAATGTAACGCCTACAAACACTGGTGTTTTCGAGTGTGAAGTATCTAATATAGACGAAGTACGTAAACGACAGATGCTGATCGTGTACTGTAAGTATGTACAACATAGTTATGTACCTACCTTACCTACTATTTTGCATGGTTTAACGCTATGGTTGGAACACTTATATGGCCAAAACAAGTTCTCCCGGTCGGGAGGTCCGAAGTTCAAAACACAAGTTGATTGTTTCTTAAATTATGTGCATATTAGAAATTAATACTGCTTTAAACTACATGCCGATTTGTTTAAAAAAAACGAGGTAATTGAAGTCTACCAATTCGCACTTGCCAGCGCAGTGGGCTATGGACTAAAACTCTCTCATTCTGAGAAAAGACTCATGCTCAGCAATAGGAGAATACTGGGTTGGAAATCATTCTTATACCATATTTATCCCTTGGCTAGTTAAATTGGCTTGGTAGTCTTACGTCAATAGCGACACCAGACTGACCTTGAGAGAAGAGATCACTTGACATTTTAGCAGTGGTTTTCATGGCATTTCGAGGAGCGCCCTTTCCTCGGCAGCAAAGAAACGCCTCATAAAAATTTAAGATAGTAGGTATATATTACTACAGCCACCAGAACAACGCTAAACCCACAAATATTTAAAAATAAAGGGAGATCTCACACAAGGAACTACTTAGTATTTTTTGGCGTTTTTCGATGTATGGATTGAACTGACCTAATCACTTTGAATTTTCACAATGAATGCACTCCAGCTGCTACATATTTTAAAATGTTTGGTAGTATGAGACCCTCTTTTGTCAGTTTGACTCCCACTGGGTCAATTATTATTTATTTATGTACCTAAGTACCTAGTATAAGAAGGGCCGTCTTAAACTATGCTGGGGCCCTTGGGCACACAAATATTTTGCCTTTAGTGGTATTTTTTACATAATCCCTATCCCTACTATCCCTACTAATATTATAAATGTGAAAGTAACTCTGTCTGTCTGTCTGTCTGTCTGTCTGTCTGTCTGCTACTTATTCACGCCTAAACAACTGAACCGATCTTTATGAAATTGGGCACACAGATAGTGTTGACCTCGAGAAAGGACATAGGCTGCTTTTTATCGAAAAAAATGGGTTGAAAGCGTTAAAATCAGGCATAAATGTTTGTATGGAAGTTCGTTTTTGACAATGTCCTATATTGACAAGTCCGTCAAGGGGTACGATAGACTTACTTAAAACCTTATCTAAATAATAAAAAATAAAAAAAACATTGATTTCGAGTCGACAACATATATCCGTAAAATTCGGATTGTTGCGTATTTTGTTAAATTCTAACGTAAACATGTGTGACATGACAGTAGTGTGACATGACAGTAGCCATAATGGCCGCCCGGATGCCATTCTGAATTCATTCAAAAATAATACGTATAAATTTGTAACTATCAATTATCATAAAAATAGATGTGATTCAAATAGATTTTAATTTAATTTATGAATTTATGAAATATTTCAATAACATAAAAGCATCCGTTGACGCGCTGCGGCCGCGCAGCTTGCGACCTAATGTAAAATCGCTCTTAGAGTACAGGGATTCCCAATTGATAACAGATGGCGCGTCATACTATTATAGTAAAATAGTTATTCGAATCCAATAATTCAAAGGCGATAAAATGTTTTAACATTGTTTCAAAATAAAATTATCGGCTCCATTTGTCACTCCATGTTCATGTTACATAAATAGTTTCTTAACTATTATTGCATAAATAAAGTTATGTTATTGACCACACCCGTACATCTTTAGCGAAAATAAATATTAAGGACAAAATACAATTGATAGTCTTTTATGCAAAATACTAACATTAATAAGTCGATCAGTATCTAAATAAGATATAACAATTATATCATGAATTATTATTATAAAGAACCTTTTGCAACTTTTGTGATAAAAAATTGCATTTATGAATATTGAAGCATGGTTGATGAACACTTGGCTCTATTAACAAACGAGCAAGGTCAACATTATTGTTCTTTTTATATTTATGTTATGTTCATTATAAATAATGTTATAGAAAACATGCATTTAAATAACAACATATTTTAAATTAATTTTAGAATAACAAAGTGTGTCAAAATAAGCCCAAATAGATGATGTTCTCAACTCAATAAGTATGTGAATTTCGCATCTGTTATTAAAATCGTGATAGCCGTGTGGTGCCAAGTCGGGCGGATTAGAAACGCGAGATCTGGGGTTCGAATCTAGTTGTCTTATGTGCATTATTATATATTATTATTATTATAATCTGTAGTTTTCATAAATACTAATTTAGTATATTTTTTAATAACCAGCTCATTTTTAAATATTATTTAGTATCGGAAATGCAAAGCTTTCGCCCGCCTGGGAATCAATGTGTCACAAAGTTTATATGAAATTAATAGAGGTTTAACCTCTGTCAGGTAAAAGTACCAAATAATTTGGATTTACCTTGCCGACAAATTCAAATTTTAATGTAATGAACCACAAACAAGGCTTAATAAAGATAAACTATAAACATACCTGAGCGCCGCTTAAATGTTAGTAGAACCAAAATTACTTTACGTATCATTGATACTGTCATTAGATTTTTAGTTTTAGTTAGATGCATTAGAAGGCACGGGTAAAACGTTTTTAATAAATTTACTATTAGCGAAAAATATAAGATCTGATAGAAAAATAGCTATTGGCGTGGCGTCGTCCAGCGTTGCGCCCACACTTTTAAAAAGCGGTCATAATGCCTGCCTATTCGCCTTTGAGCGTCCACTCAAGATTTGTAGCAACGATTTCTCTAACATTTTTAATATTTCAAATCAAAGGAATACTGGAAATTCAATGCGGGATTGTTATTTGACTATTTGGGATTAAGATTCTGTAGATACAGCCATCGAGATCGAAGACATTATCTAACAAAATTTTTAGATTCCTTCAACCCGCCTCCCGGTACTCCTCCACACAAACTCCTACGCTCAATGAAATAGAAAATTTCTACAATTTCAATTTCTACAATAGCCCCACACTAGGATTTTTTCCTGTGTCGTGGGTACCATGGACACACAATACGTATATAGAAACATCCAGACCCAGAACATGAATCTATTCAGATTCCTGTCTGGCCGGGAATCGAACCGGGTGTGGTAGCTGCTCCGCAACGCGAGTCGTCAAGGTTGTCAAATTAATGTTAAAAGTAGGTTCACCTATATGTAATCTTACTCAGAAATTTAAAAGGACCAAAATTACTTAAAATAGTATTTTTCAATTCATAAAAGTTAAAATCCATCTTTATAATCGATGCGCTTTGGTTTAAATGTGGTGGCGTTGTTTAAAAAGATGTATTCCGATATTGTTAATGTGACCACTAAGACTGTAAATTGGTTCAAAAAAGGGGTTTACGATATTCTGATTCGTCTTATTTTCATAACATTTTACATAACAATATGCACCTACCCACAAATACACACTTAAAATTCGTTTTTTTCACTCTGTGTTTGTCCGGGTAATCCTTGACCGGCTAAACCGATTTTTACGGGTTTTTTACTATAGAAAATGTTATGGAACAACATGTAGACTACTTTTATCGTAGAATTCCCACTGAGTGGAGATTTACGCGGGAAAAACTTTGCGATACATTGATTTTCACGCGGGCGTAGCCGCGGGTACAGCTAGTAATAAATAATTTTAGACACATGTCTGGTCCAGCCCTGGGAACTTTTACAGCCCAGCTTATTTTTTTTACAAATTCGAATACAAATTATGTCGTTCACAATAAGTCCAAAAAAATCGATTTTAAAATTAGACAGATCTACTTATTATCTTTTAATAAATGGACATAAATACAAGCATACATACATACGCTCGAAACATTACCCTCCTTCTGACGCAATCGGATAAAAAGCAAAATACCTACATTTATGAAAACGTAGTAGGTATGTCATCTTATGACAGTTCAGTATGTCATTTTACAAAATTGATAACGAACTTTCATTTAAATATCATCACTAAATCTTATAAGTAAGCATAAGTAAAATCAGTATTTGAAAATTTTTAATAATCATTTTAAAAATTAGTTCAAACGCAACATCCTTACGGTAAGCATATTTTTACCACCTAATAAAAGTATCAGAAGAAATTTTCTCATCCCAAAATCATGAAAACGTCCACTACTTTGCAATGCACGTTCGCTGTCCGCCATACTCCGACAGCACTCGTTAACACGTTACTAGTATACCTTTAACGCGAATATTCAAAGAATAAAGTTGCTGTGTTATCTAATCTTTTTATCTTATTGTCTTGAAAATTTTAAGATAATATAGATTAATACTACATTAGATTACCTACCTAATATTGTGTAATTCCAGCTGAAGGTACCGGGCCGCTATTGAATGTGACGCTAGAAGATGACTCTGTGGTGGTGACGTGCAAGGCGCAAAACGTCGCCCCCTATCCGGATATCTCCATCTCCCTCGACGGGTTAGACCGCAATTACATATTTACTTTTATTGTTCCGTCATAATAATGCATGATTTTGTTCTCAAGGTGAGTTTCGTGAGCCTTTGCTCTTTGCATCTCAAAAATACGTATGAGCGCATTATAATTGGGAGTCTCCTTCAGTTTTTTTTTTGCTGGTCCTTACATCATTTTTTTATCTGATTGAAGTAGCAAACGAGCATTCAGTCCAGCCGATGATAAGTGGTCACTACCGCCCATGAACATTCGTAAGCAACTTCATATACATATATCATAGGTTCTATCTGAAGTAAATCACATATGCGTTGCTACTCCAGAGGACTTGGTTGCTCGCCTTATACTTTTGTATTTTTTGTGCCGGCAACCACACCCTTTCATCAAAATGCAAGAAATGCTTCACGCTAGAAATAGGTGTGGTGGTAGTACCTCCATAGTTGAACTACACTGGTTCTACTACCTGGCATTACTTAGTTATATATTTCAGGAATGTAGAAGAGTCATCGGGAATAGTTACTAGTCTAACAGACGGTCTATATGACATTTACGACAATGTCACCTTCACCGTGGCTGAAGCGGACGGCGTAGAAATTCGTTGCGAACTATTCTTCAACGATAACGTTACTCATCCTCCATACATAGTCAGCGAAACGTTTGAACTACCAACAGGTATGTGGTGTTGAGAAATATATCTATTATTTACATCGTAGAGCTCTTAAAATTCGAGAAAATGAAATTTGACCATGATCATGTTCATATATTCAGAAAATATTAGGCATATTTAAATATCGATCCTTCTTATAAATAGCCGTATAAATAAAAAAATGTTTAACTATACATTTAGGGCGAACATACACGCAGTCGCTAAGTGAGATTTCCAGCAATATGGTGCAGAACATACCATTATCGTATCGTGAAATTTCGTTTTTCAAGCAAACGCCGAAAAATTCAGCACGTATTCTTTTACGTCGTGAGGCGTCGATTTTGGCGGCGTGGAACCACAATGCTTTTATTAATAATTTTACATTTTTTTCTAAACTAAATATAACGGAAACATACAATAGATATATTAATAAGCATATATATCAACTCAATAAAATTTTAATTTATTAAAAACAAAATAATTTATACAGATTACAACATCTGAAAAACACACTATTTAGCATTGTGTTTATATGAATCAGATTATATTTCTTTTTCATATTGTTAAGTCTTTTTAAATTACAAATCTGAAATACCGATATTGATTACTTGTCAAAATGATCAAAAAGCCATTTTACACGTAGATATTTATAGGTAGGTGCATATTACTCAGTTACCTAAGCATGAATCACTAACGGCATTTGCGCCTGAGCCTGGTTTGTGGCATACATACTTAGTCTGCTTAATTTGCGTGAGTATGCTTATCACATTGTTTCTTGTTTCTAAATTTAGTTTGCTTAATTTAATAAAGATTATTTAGTAGTAACTCACTTGTTCTGTGTTTAATGGATGCAACAAGTGAAGGTGTTCTTCCGACTCGATGCAATAATATAATTTTAACGGTGCAATTTTTTAAATGTTTTTTTCTCCGAATTCTATGGGAAAATAATGAAATACAAGCAGCTCTCTAGTCACTTCATTTTATTTGCCGTTAAATGTGAAGAGCAGACTGCTATCGAACTTTATTGAAGCAATCGCTGATGTGTTGCTACTTCTGGTTCTATCTACCTATGAAGTTTGTACACTGCTTAGAGATCATCAGAACATCAAAAGAGTTTTAGCACTTTCTTTCGTAAATCATTTTACTTCAGAGTCGGTAGGACATATAAGTTGCATTTTTTATTTTGCACTAACGAGCGTTGGTTGTTGGTGGCGCGATGTAGAGTCCCCGATGGAGGCGCTCGAGGACCTCACGACCGAGCCTTCGGCCGATACGTCGCAGCTCAGCGACAGTAAGTCTCATACTTCACCTCACCATGTCAATACTCTCATAGTACGACTTAAGAACAGCGAGTAATTGGCCCAAAATAATAGATGCAGTACTCTAAAGTACCAAGTAATTGTACCTCCAGTTCGTATTTATTTCATTATTAAAATTGAAGCTATACTTAGAAATAACGATTATAAATTAATCATTATTATAAAATTATAAATAATTATTGTTATAAAACAAAAATATATAAGTAACTATGTATGAGCATTTTAAAATTATTTATATTTATTTTGCTAACTAGTATATATAAAATATGCACATAAGTTTTAAGTATAATCTTTCTAACATATCGATTTTGGCCATACATTTTAAAATGATTATTACGTTTTTTTTTAAAATTTAAATTGCAAAAAAGCATGCAGTCCATCTAATGGTAAGTTTTCACTGCCGTCCATGGACATCTGTAATTAACTTCATACAGAACATAGGTTCAATCTGAAGTCAATGACATACTTAGGTATGGTTTTCGACGCGCGAGGACTAAGATGGTTATTAACCGACTTCCCAAAGGAAAGAGGTTATCTATTCGTCACGTATATATTTTTTTCTCTTATTTCGTATAAAAGTAAGCCGGTTCCTAGCCTTTCGCCAAAAATGCAAGTATTTAGTTCGGTCAAGTAATTATAGACTTTGAAATACGTAATTAATAAAAAAACTATTTCAATAAGGACAAATTAATATAGTACGTTAATTGAGTAGTTGCAATGAAACACTACCGTTTACTTTACCTACTGGTAATTGTAAGTCATCAATGAGGAATATACCATACCTAAATTATGTAAAATAGCCAACAACAGCGGTATGAATGCCTTACGTGCACTGTATTGCGTGTATTTTATTGAACACCATATTGTAACATATTCTATGTAAGTATTTTATGGCACTAATTTAAATAAATCATCTTATCAGCTATGCAAGTAACAGCAACGAACTCGGTAACAATTATTATAATAAAATCAATTACCAGACATGTTTATGATTACTTTTAAAACAACCCTTTCAGAACTTTTATAGAGATAATTGACTATAGTAGTTTCTAGACCGGATATTCGTACAGGGATACCTATAGGGATTTTCGTACCTATAGGCACGGTATAAATATCTACAGTAGTCTAACTCCTTAGAAGCGCACGAAACGCAAGTTATACCTACGCGCCTCGATTTCGGTTTGCATTCGGTTTACAAACAGACCCGAATGTGCCGTAGAGACGAGCGGACGGTGTAACGATTTTTTGAACAGTGTTTTTTTTATTTTACTAATAATATGGCGAAGAAGAATTGTAGACTATATTGTGCTGTTTTTGGTTGTTTGAATTCTACATTAACACATCCAAAGATAACATTTTTTAAATTGCCTTGAAACTACGAAAAGTAAGACAATTATAATGTTTTTTTGTAAGACAATTATAATGTACTAGAACTACCTTCTTTCTTTGTTTCTTTTTTAATAAATTGGTTTTTAGCTTTTCTATCGAATGTAATACCTGGATCCATAAATAATTAAAGGATATTATGATAAAGGGTGACATAGGTAAGTATGAGTGTCCTACCTGCCATTGGCGAAGTGTATCTCTTTTCAATAAAGTACATAGTTATAGGTAAGTGATATTTTAGCAAAAAATTGAATTTTGTTCGATAAATAAATAACTACATAAAATAAATAAATCATTTTAATTTTTCAATTACATTTTTAAACCTTTTTTTTTGTTGTCGAGAGGGAAACCTTCAAAAGGTACCCGATGCCATGGGAGCGACGCAGGGTTATGTGTGATTTTTACCGCATTAAAATCCCCCGGTGGCCGTCCTCGGCGCTAAAAAGGAGGACTCCGGGATCTCGAAACGACTTCAACCGGAATCCTCCGAGCGCGTTGCCCCATCGGGCTCCTCCCAGATGGGCGTTTGGGCCCACCACTCCGTCTTACCGTCTTTACGACGGTATGCGACCGCCGACACATACCGCCGTCCTTCCCGGGATTGCCTGACCGAACGGTTCGAACTCTCACTCTAGCCGTCTGCAACCACGGAAGCCCCTTTTAGTCGCCTTTTACGACAGGCAGGGGATGTCATAGCCCTATTCCGATCCCAGAGCTACAGGGATGACAGACTTGCTATTAAATTTAATCATAAAGGTTTTCGTACGTCTCAGTCGAGGCGCAAAGATTTTTCAGTGTCAAATTTGTAATTATTAGTAGTAAAATAATGATTTGTTATTAAAAGTCTCACATATTAAAATAATAGTTATTTTTTATAACCTAAATCGACTAATTAAAAAACATTACATGTATTCAACACTTCCTATACAATTCACCATGAATTGTATTTGTTTAAATAAAAATGTATAATAATTACTATCAAAAATCTAGAAAGAAAGTATTCATACTGGCAGATGTAATTAAAATACTATAGGCAGGCAGCCCTAACGCAATCTTTCGCCCAACGCCACTGTAGGTATAAAATTCAAGGACACGGCAGAGTTAGACTACTGTATGATAATAATACTGTGCTATAGGTATCATCTGGGTTAGCTAATATAAATATCTCTGGTAACTGATATATACGTAGCTAATAATATCTACAAGTACCTATAATTTATTTAGGCTAACGCTTATTAATAGATAAAACTATTACAAAATATATGTTTATGTATGTAACTGTGTACCATAGTCCGTAAGTACCTAAATGTGACTTCCATTTTCGTAAAAATATTTAGATAATTTAGATAGAAAGAAAATACATAAACAAAGGTATGCTTTATCCTAAGGTAAATTTGTGAATTTCGCTGAAAGCAATTGAGTTTTTTACTTTTGTATTTTTTATTTATTATTCACCTGCGGTAAAGAATTATTACTGTTTTCCCTTGTTATCTTTGTCCCTTATTTAGCCTAACGTCTGACGTGTATTATCTGTTTAATAATATGCACATCATGTTGTTCAATATTAATTATCAATAATTTTCTTTTGCTATGACGATATTTATATTTTTTTTATTACAGGAGGATCGATATTTTTTGGCTGCTCGTGGATGTTGCTGAGTACATCGATACTTCCTCTATTTTACGTAGTATATAATTAAAATTATTTATGATATTTAACTCTAATTACAATAGTGCATAATATTAATTCCACTCAAATTTTTATTAATCTGAAAAAAAAATGCATACTTACCTATTTATTTATAATTAGTCAATTATTTATTATTATCAATAACAATATCAGAGCAGTATGGCTATACTGGTAACCCTATCTGCTAATACGTTTTATTTAATGTTACGTTCCTATCAATTTAACTAGCAACGCAGTGTGTCGCTCAGGGTGGGTAGAATATGCCGACTTTTAAACGAATAGCTCGACGAAAAACATTGTCTTCAAGATTGAATAGTCTCAGAATTCGACGAAAAATAAATTTGTCTCCCCAAATATTGAAAAGTTACGCCGGTCGTATCGTTGCATATGACAGATCATCCTATATGAGATATGTACACATTGTATAATAAATAACTTTATAGAAAACTTCTATTTGTTTCTGCAAGGTTACTTTTCTGTAAACTGTAATGCAAAACTTCTGAAATGGAAAATGTAATCTATGGTTCTCTTCTATAAACTTTCCCAGATTTTCAAACGATTTATGTTAACGGTATTTTGCAATTTATTTTTAAATAGGTGTAAATGTTAAATAAATAAAAATAAATAAATACAACTACGTTTTATTGTATTATTTATGTGTTTATTAAGAAGTATACAACGGTGGCAACACATATATAAATAGCTGGTAATTTTCTGGTTGCAGCCTGATTTATGCAGTGATAAGCTGAAGAATAAAAACAATTTTGAAATAATTATAAAGTCCACCGTAAGTGAAGATATAAGTAACTAGTGAAGAACTTGTTACTTTCAACGAATCCCGGGAAAGGGAGAGTTGGTTAAGGGAACTTAAAAAACCTCCCCCTATTCTACAAGCATGTATTTGCACTTAATTTTTATACAACTCTACCCTCGACCTGGCACGCCATATACTTTTTGTAGGTAAACTAAATTCGAATGACGCTAAAACGTGACGATTTATAATAAAACTAACAGGAGTGTCAGATAGTCTCAGAAATGTCATATAGGTATTACTAACGAAAATTTAAAATTTGAATTATTTCATACTTACAAGTGTGAACAGTCTTTTCCTTTAAAGCCATATAACCGGCTTCAGATATCATGAGACGGCAAGTGACGGTCCCCGGACAATCTGTTTCGAGACGGGCGATGCTCTCTGCGTCGTACAGAGTCATGTCACCACCACTGCGCCATATCCGTTGCTGTTGCTTTGGAATTAATTGACTGGAAATAAAAATAAATACTGAGGTACCTGGATACTAACTGAAATAGTTCATATCCGCTTGTTTATGCGAAAGTGACTAAGTAAATTGATTATTTATTAATCGAACTTAAAGAGTTGTTAATACATAGTTTTTATGTTTCTTTTAAAAAATAGTCGCCGATATTTATTTGCCACGATCGACTGGACTTTTTTCAGTGTTAATCAACAGATTGGTCACCCCTATTCTTGCACCTTTTTACCAGGTGGTAGAACCAGTGTAGTTTGCCCGGGGAGGTACCACCTCCACGCCTCTTTCTAGCGTGAAGCATTTCTTGCGCTTCGATAGAAGGGTGTGGTTGCCGGTACACTTTTTATATAAGGCGACCATCCTAGTCGTCGGGAGTAGAAACGCATCTGTGATTGACTTTAAATAGAATCCATGTTCTATATGAAGTTTTCCACGGGCGACAGTGGCCACTTACCATCACTTGGACTGTATGCTCGTTTGTTACTCCTATTAGATAAAAAAAAAACTAAACTGTAGGATTTCATTACACAGGTGTGCGCTATTCGCTCAAAATAATTAAAAGGATAACGTGCTTATTTTAAAACACAGCAGCGCTTATCACTGCAGTTAAAACAAGTTACGAGTGATGTGCATCAATGGCGCTGTCGCAGTAAAACTACAATGGGTTCTTTTATGTTACTATTATTGTTTTTTTTTTCACTTACCTTTTATACTCAAGTATTAGATCGGGTGGTGGGAAAACTCCGCGGGCAGTACACAACACATCATGAACCGTTTGGTTTCGGTGGTGTACCTTTAAATCAAGTTCTCGTTCAGGACCTGTGATTAAAATAATAAAATTGTGCTTATTTGCGCAATTGTTAATCAATATCAATCATAAAAGTTCATAGAAGTTCGATATAAGTAGGGTAAGTCCGGGGTAGTTGGCCATAGTTTTTTCGAAGCTGTATCAAAAATCAAAGACTAATGATTTTATAAACATAAAAGTAACAATTTCTAATAATCCTATTACCTAAGTATATACCTACCAACCACCTCAATAATATATTTTTTTAAATCACAATTTCCATCACTCCCGAGGTATCCGGGCGTGACGACTATAGCATTAGACGTGTAATTGTTCTTGGTTAAATTTTTACTTTTAAAGTCTTCTTTTCTGCTCTTCGCCACATCTGAAAAACCTAATTTCAAATACAGTGCTGTGTTCGTGTACACGAAACGATTTTTTTTTCTCATTTTTTTCTCCAAATAATCCTCCTCCTATTTAATCCTCTTTTCATTATCTTTCTTTATCCTTCTTTCTAATATATTTTCTAGGTATCTGGTACTACTGGACCAGCCACGCATGCGGATAATCCATCATTTTTACGGTATTAATAGCTGCTTTTAGTGATTCTTCCTACCAGTTGTCCTCTCATAGCCACTGCCTTTCTCTTTTATATATTGTGAATTTAAAACTAATATGAATGAATCTATCCTTTTTTCCGGACGAGATGGCCACGACGAATACTGAAAGCAGTCATCACACGAATTAAATAAATTTGAGGTCATACCATAGCATTGTTCGTATACCTACTTTGCAACGAATACAAATATAACCATTAATTTAATTGACACTCAATTAAATATGCATGGTAGACGAACCAAAAACAGAGGTTTTACTTACTTATTATTTGTTTTTCGCCAAATATTTTGTCGTACGATTGCTCTCACGCACTACGCGTAGCGAACTAAATGCTAAACAGTGATATCTAATGAACGAGTCTATGAAATATTTCGATAGGCCACCTCTCCCATATGGCCATCTACCCCGGACTTACCCTAATGCAAAATAACAAATCATGCAATAATAACAAATTAAACACAAAACGTGTGTAGATAGATACTTATTAAATTCATTAAAAATGTCTTAAAATCGCGTACACCTGCGATAAAAATATATTACACATTATTTAAATGTATAACGTCCATTGCAAAAACTGTATAAAACCGATAACTTGTGATCTGCACTAGGCCAACGCAGATTGCGTTGACCAAGTGCACTGCGCAGTGGACTATAAACATAATAATGGCGTAATCCCCGTGGAAACACTCGTGCTGGGCAGTACGACAGCAGATAAAAGATTGATGTTGAAATTATTTACGTACATAGAAACAGGACAATACTATTACGAATTAGTCAATTTCTTACTGAAGACAAGCATAGCCTTAGTCTGCTGCTCCCTTGTACCATTACTCTCAACACTACAGGTATATTCGCCGCTCAATTCTGAATCCAGTCGTACTATTCGTAGATGAGAGCCTTCATTATGGATAACGGCTAAAACAAGATTTCGGTTGTATTAAAAGAAATTCAGGGCGCAAAAAAGAGTCTTCACGTAGAACTACTGAATGCCAAAAAAGTGAAAAGATTTTATTAATTAATATAATAATAGGTAGAGGACACCGAGGGGAGTTGAAATAATTTTTACACTGTGACCCATAAAGTTATGACGAAAACTTACTTTTGCAGTTTTTAACCTGTCATATTGATATCGTCGTAAGCGCTTAATGTGGGGCATATATGACTACTTTAGGGGAAAGATGGGTGCTAGAGAGTTTAAATTTATAAAATTTACAGCTCGCTAGTGTTTTACATTCCGAAAAATTTCGACTGTTTCAACTCACCTCTGTTTCAACTCCCCGCGGTCTCCCCTACAGGTAATGGTGACAAAGATATAGTTTACAAAGATAGCTTATCTCCATTTAGCGAGTTATTATTCGTTTTAGTCTTATCATTTACTTATTTAGAACGTACCTACATAGGTACGTTCTACCACCTTGAGAGCATGACAAGTAATTAAAGCGAGTAAATGATAAGACTAAAACGTAAAACCATATGGTTCACCAAGGGTTATCACCACCGCTACACCTACTTATTTCTTCTAACTCCCCAAAAACGAAAACCTGGCTACGACCGTGACTCTTACATGAGCCTTTCCAATGTGAGGTACGTAGGTACTTTAATCGTTCTCAGCAACTTACCTGTAGCAGTTGGCTACAGTTTTAAAATATTGCATGAAATTTAATTCCTGTAAAATAGTGTTGAATTGGCAAAATAAAAGTACTATCTATTACATTGTTTTCAAAAACTTACATGAAACGTGTGACGTCGGGTCTAATCGGCCAACTAAAATACCGTTAACCTTTGGCGGGGAATCTAAACTCCATTGATATATTGGCACATTGCTGCCATTAAAGAACCATTCAACTATGTACGGCCTTTCGTCCATCGCCTTGAAATGACAATCCAAAGTAATCTCCGACACGTTGCCAATTTGAATTAACTCCGGTACAGCCAGTTGCTCTATTTTCACTGCATTTAAAATATCTACACAACAAAAACGTATATACATATTTATCTTTCTCAGTAGACAATTAAACGTACTTAATTTTACATAAATAAAAACACATCAACACACCAAATCAATCAATCTTCTATTGTTTGTTGATATATAGGTACTACCCTCTGTGGTCTCAATTTCGAAGGTAGGTACTACCGCCAAACCGCCATATAAGTGTTAGCGTATCTAACACCGTTGCTGTAGGTATATATAGGTACTGATTTGAAGGATGTGGTAAATAATAAGTAGATATATACTTATCCGAGGCGTTCCGACGTAGTCCTTAGGGATAGTAACAGGGTTCATTGAAATGTTTAATTTACAGAAAGTTATAACATCGAATTAAGTTAAAAAATTTGAGTAAAATATTGATTATATAATTTCATTCAGTTACTTACTAGACATTAGTAAAAGTCCTTCGATGACGTATTTTTTAAAGATTGTAATCATATTTGTAATTTCTTTTCAACTGAATGCGGCAACTAGGTAAAAACACTTACACGCACGTGGATCCGAGAGTGATCTGTCTTGAAGATTGGAATGTAGAGACAGCATAATTCTACAGTGCGTGTTCGCATGACTTTAATATTTATTTATTCCCGTACAATAGATAGGTATACGTGATATTTTCATCGTAGTTTTTTTTACAAGATTAAAGCAGCAAACGAGCCTATATTCCGCCTGATGGTAAATGGTGACTGACGCCCATAGACATCGATATGCAACTTCGTACACAAGGGTCCTAGTATCTGGAATCAATGAAAGAAGCGTTGCTACGCCTGAGAACCTCATATAAAAGAGAGCCAGGATACACACACTTCCACCGAAACGCAAGAACTTCACACAGAAGTAAGTGTGGTGATGGTACCGGTCGAATCATATGCACATAATGCATTTATCTTTCGAAACAATTTTAATTTGGTAAACGAATATTTTCATGTCAAGTGCGCCGGTATGGAGAACAATGGTATGGGCTTTAGTCATTAAAGATGAAGCTGGTCGCAATGATAACCTGCTACAGAATTTTTCCTCTCGATTCCTATGGTAGGTACGTATGGTCCGTCCACTCAATCCTTATCGTACCTATGGTTCTACCTTTCAATCTTATCTTGGACATTTGTAACACCTGAGGAGTCGCCAATGCATCGCCGGCTTTGAAGAGCTCTTTCTGCACCTTTCTTAAAGAGTCCCATGTCATAGGTCTCCGGGGATACCTGAGGAAGAAGCTCATTCCACATCTTGCACGTTCTTGACAGGAAAAAACGAGCTAACCGAACCGTAGAGGACCACCAAGGGTCCAGTTGATGCGGATGGAACTTCATGCATCAGCGAGTGGTGCGGTGGAGGAAGGGTGACGTAGGCTCCAGGTCAAAAAATGATTAGGGGATTAAGGGATATTTAAAACGTTTTTGTAAATAGTAAACATTTATTTCTTAACTATAATGTGATGACAATTGGCTCAGTTTGGTTAACAGCATGCGGCTAGGTATAACATAAATTAACAAATGTAGTAATGTTCCTATAACCGTATTCGGTTAAATATGTCATAGTTATGAGATGTTCATTATTGTTACAATAATAAAATTAAGAATTTAAGAATGCGCGAAATATTTTACATATTTTGACACAATTTATTCTAAAAGGTTAATACGTCATTCAAACAATAGTTCAATCCACTTGTAAACCAACAAAATTATACCACATAAATATATAGATTTTACTCTAGGCCAAAAAAAAATAAACAAGCCGGTACTCATTCATGATTCCTAATGGTATGATATAAAATAATTTGTAATTCAATTGTAAATTCCTTTACATTGTATAATAAAAATAATAAGATAAACCATACATTGTAGTAGGTATGTAATTGTATTCTTTTTAGTCGTTAGCCTGCTATAACAAATAATAATTCATATTATATGTTTGTATGTTGGAAAGACGTTGATTGCATATACTCATAATAGAAGACTGATTACTTTTCAAAATTTATATAAAAAATTATATTACATTACATTATAATAGTATTATTGCATTATACAATTAAGAAGTCGTTCAATAAAATTAACTAAGTCATATAAGGCTATAATCAATATTCATATAATATTATTAGTACTAATATTACTTAGTTTTAGCACAATGATCTTGTGGCACCACGAAAATACATACATGCAAATTATAATATACACTACTTACAACCTTTATCTTCGTTCCACATATCACTTACATAGTCTTCCTTTTTAAAGCCACTCTGTTTGGTATCTAAAAAAGCTTCGTTATGGATTAAGATCCTAAGCAAATATATATGAAAGACGCAAATTAATTGTTTCAAACCAGCGCATGTACAAAAAATGACGTTGGAACTGCAGGTTATACAAAACTTAATTTAAATTAGGAACGTACTTGTCTAGCCCATGACACAACAAGTTCCGTTTAACTCAATTTTAACTGGTTGTTTAAATGTAAAAATAGTGCAAAGCACCTTCTAACATTATAAAATGCCTTTTTTAAATCTATAAAGATCGCGTTCTTCTTTTGTGGATGGATTCATGGACCAATGTTAGATAGGTATAAAATAATCTTAATACTTAATCAATATAATTAAAGCATTGTAGCAATATAATTGCATTTCAACTACACTTTTATATCAAACCAAAAAATAGTTGCAATCGAAAATGCTCCATCTGCATTACAAGAACTTCATAGACCTTTTCACGTGAACACCTACTCCATTGACAACGACAGACTTAAATTGTAAGATAACAATCTTAAAAATTAATCTTTAGTATCCAGAATTTAAGAATATTTTATTAATAAATCACGGCTAACATTTACATACTCTATCTGCTGAAATATAACATCTAAATTAAATATACACATTTTTGGCTAAACAATTATTAGTTTTATTATAACTACGTAAATACGAGTATACGATTTTTGTCTAAACACATAGATATTGATGATACTTTCTTACAATTAATCTTATTTTCTAAGTAAAATTTAACAACTACTCTTATAATTTCCTTTGACACATTAACCTTCTAACACTGCTTACGCGATTGTAAAACACTTTAAATAAAGAACAGTATTTTTAACTGATACGTACCAATGGTGTCTCCAAAGAGGAGCAAGGAGTGACAGCTGCCTCCACATTAAAATTGTATTGATTGGCGTCACCCAGGGAGGGCAGCTGTTCCTCCCACTCCTAGAAATGCAAAACCAACTTATGACCATGATACGTATTCTAATAAGCAACGATGCAATATTACATCAGTTAAAACAAACTATAAATATATCTTTGGTCTTTTTTTGCTAATTTATTTATAATAAGTTTACTTATGTACCTATAGTAATAATATAATGAACGATGTAAATCAATAAAAACACTTCAAAATATTAATATCACCTTAACGAGAATACAAAATAGTAGTCTAAGGGCGTGGACCCATGTCTACGGTGCGGTGCCGTTTGCCGTGCAACGGTACGACACCGCTGCCGACAGATGGCGCGGCGCCGTTCCGCACCACGGCGCCGTGTACCGGCACCCCACTCCAGCACGTATACAAAATTATAGTGTTGGGTTGGATATGGACCGCGAAAGACGTATCCTGCTCTTGTTGTTGTTAAGACGACGACAAATGAAGAAAAAACAAAATCAAAGAAAATATTGGATAAATCCATACCTTAATATAATGATGGTTCATTATATTAAGGTTATCATGGTTGATGGAGATAATTTTAAGAGGCTTTAAATATGAAGCGCTGAAAATATGTGGTGATGACAAATTTTATGAATATTTTGACAACTGACAACACAACACTACACTAGTGAGCACGTGCCGGTACACGGCGCCGTGGCGCGGCACGGCGCCGTGCCATCTGCCGGCAGCGGTGCCGTACCGTTGCACGGTAAACGGCGCCGCGCCGTAGACATGGGTCCACGCCCTAACCGCTTTTGGTATTTCTGTACGTCGCACGTGTAAATTCTTTGAATTGATAACGAAAACTCTACAAATAAGCAGATAAATAATTGTGTTTTGTTAATTTGACATTTCTATTCATTTTAATGTACTTCAACTCACTGCCGGATCCAGGGGAGGGGACTTAGTACATGGACATGGTCAAATTTAAGAAATAGGTGGAGCAAAGCCCATATAATTATGTAGAAGACTACATTCACCTTATCGGAAGACCTTTTTGGCATTTTCAAAACATTCCTACCCGATCCACACTCCCCCCCCCCCCCCCTTATAACTGATCTGCCAGAGGATGATACTTACTTATATTACGTATGGACATTTGTTTGTAACAAATATCATCTTTTTCTTTTTTTCTTTAAGCCTCAATATTTTTGTCTCTAGGAACTATTTATTATCGCAAATAACTCAGTCAAATAAGTTATAACAACGGGCTTTTGTACACTAGAATTTGTACTTGTTATTGTACCTGATTGTGCACTAAATATTAGGTCGATATTTTGGATTTTCTTTGTAGCGTGTAATATTATATTTGGCATGATAAAAAAAATAAATTAAGGTTACTGTTTGCACAACATAATAGCCTCGTAATAACATTTCAGTAATACATTTCAAAGAGCAATACGAGAAATATATATAGGCTGTATTGAAACTAAGCTGAAGTCAACAGCCATAGTGCAGTGTAGATTGCTTTTACTATGAAATTATCCATAGACCTCAGATAAAGTATAAAAGCCCCGAAACCCTAAAAATCGATTATATCTAAAGTAATAAAAGTTGGCATGTAAAACATAGCATAAAGAATTCTAACGTAAAAAGTAAATATAAAAGCTTTTAAAAAGACAAATAATAATGAAACACATTAAAATCGGATACAATAACTACATCTAAGAGCAGCCAAGTGTGTGTCAGATGAACATTAAGTTTATTAAAATTATTTTTTATAGTATATCTCAGAAACTGGTAAAAACATAGATTTTTGTGCAATAATCGAAAACATCGCGTGTGTTATTCCAAAAACTACATAACATATTACATCAATTAAACAATTTGAATTAAATTTCTAAGATATGTATAAGTAAGGCCCTCAAGAAAAGTGAAACTTTGGAATAAGTACAAGAAATAAGATGTATTGACACACAAAAAACAAATACACAAAGTGACATACGGATGCAATTTAACTTGACACGATCTACCAATAATATAGACAGATTCTATAACATCTCTTTAGAAATTATTTGATAGTTTAATTCATAGTAAAATTCATCTTTATAGGCACAAATTAAGTTTACAACTAATTTGCATGCTATTAACTTAACGTCGAACTTCACGCCACCAAAACTGATAATTTTAATTATTACGTGAAATGTCATGTATATACAAGCAACATTTAGTAAATAGCTGAATATACGTACATTAATGCAAGTAATAAAAAAAAACAAAAGAAAAGTCATGGTGCGGGTGCGCTTTATCCAGCCTGTTTTTTTTTTAATGTTACGTTTAGGTGGTTTAAAACTTCCTAACCTTTACTTTTATATACAGTTGTGCATAAAATCAAAAAACAACACAGATTTGGTGGGGTAAGTAGAAAACTGACACAACAGTTATTTGATTTACATTAGTAAGGTACATTTTACAATTATTTATTTGGTTCAAGCGAATTTTGAACTCAAAGATACATCGCATAGACTTAGATTATCGTACATATTAAATGTGCGTACTGCTTGTCTGCGTCCTTTAATCAGTGGACTTGCGGACAACTTGTTCATTTCTAATTATAATCATCAAACAAAATAATTTGTAGATATCTTTTGGAATATTGTCTTTTAGCACGGCATCAAGATATTTTTCGGACGGCACAACTAAACATGTGTACGCGGACGTCTGAATGTTTATATACATCTACAGACATTGATCGTGTCAGTCACACGTACCGTAACAGACAGAATATTATAATTCTATACAATATGTTTTTTTCTACGATATGAGAGCAGTCAATGAGCTTACTCCATTTAAAGTCTATACTGGCGCCTATCGACATCAGTACCTACCGTAGGATTGGCAAAAGTAAAATCAGAGTCCCACTCGAGGTTGACCACAAGGGCGTTGCCACACCTGAGGACCAAAATGGTCAATTACACATATAAATTCATTTCGACACCCGTAAAAAAAGAGGCTTACCACTACTATTTTTAGCAGTAGGTGTGGCGGTGTTACGTTCAGAAACAAGCCAAAAATAAAATCAACCACCTTCGGTGCAGTAGACTGAATTATAGTCTCAGAAAGGTGCAATATAAGTCATGTGGGCGAGCATACCACGACCGATATACCTTAATACACATTGTATAGGAAAACATATTTTAAGTGCCACAGCTCGTGTCTCACACGTGCAACGCCTGTAAAGTGCGACTTTTTATAGCTAATTTGTCTTCGACAAATATAGTGGGTAATTGCACATATATTGTACTACTGAATGTCATACTAAAACAACATCTAAAGTGCGCACGGCGCGCTTTAAATACCTACTCCATTTGTATGTATGTATATACGCAATATCGAATGCAGCAAATCATGATACTACACGAAACAGTCATATCAGTATGTTAGACCTGTTTTAATCCAGCTATGTCTAATCCGTTTGCAATCCCACAAGCTAAACATTCCTTAAAATATTATTAGACGGTCTAAAACTGATATTCCAAACATAGATGTGTGTTGTATACAATGTTCATTAATGATATTAATTCTATAATAAATCTTGTGTTATTTGTACATGTGTTGTGGATGCATTGATTTCATCTCACCATTTTTTTTAAATTGTTTGAGGGTATTCCTTTTTTTCCAAAATTTAAAGATGTCCTGCGGCCAACGTTTATGATTCAGTATGGGAATAAATATATTTAGACGAAAAAAATCTATGTTACGTTTAAAACATACTAAATTTCCCTACATTTATCTTGTGGTAAACATACATACATAATTACGTTATACGTATACGTTACGGTTATCACATTCAATTGTTTCTATTCTTATCAGCACTACTCGGACTGGAACAAAGAATGCTTGAAGAACTATGCCTTGCTTTACGACAAGCATCCATATTGGCATCTGTGCTTGCTGCTACGGATGTCAAAGCGACCGTTTTATCAAAATCAATTGTAGTGTATCCAATGCTAGCTGAAGGTGCAGTAGTAGGAACTGTAGTCGTCGGAGTCTTTTCTATGCTGTTTTGTGAAACAAGTCTTCCCCGTGGCTGTGAAGTGTGTGAAACAGTGCTCTCATTTTTTGAGCTATTGAATGACAGGTTCTCGGGGGATGAAGGTTCTTTAATGTTCTTTTGTGTTTCAATATCTAAAACCGCATAATTGACTTCTAATTCCTCAACGGGTGACATGGACGTAAGAGTATCAGATTCTGAAAATTTGGGATTGTTCTCTGAAGAATTCAACATAACACTCTTCCCACTATCCACTTTATCACTCAGCAAAAGATTTGCATAGGCGTTTGTATCCAAAACCTTTGGATTAGGAGCTGCTGCCAAATTACAATAATCAACTTGTTTTGGAGTAAGTGGTGTAGTGGGGACAACTTCATTTCTACTTGCTTCTTGCACAATTATTTCATTCGACGAAATATTTACGTAGAGCCTTGTACCGTCTTGTTGGTCTATGCACAGTTGAGCATAATGCTCACTGGAATTACTTAGTGTGGGTGACATTGGGTTACTTTCCAGTTTATTTTCATTAATAATTCGACTTTCAAGGAAGCGAGTTTCATCTTCGATATCGCGCATTGTATTTATGGCAGTTTCTCGCCTTAAGTTGTTTCGTAGTATTTGTAAATCTCTATTTAAGTCATTAGTGTATTCGTGTCGTATCTCACTTATTGTATCAGAGTGATTGTTATTATGTTCCCTCTTAAAATCTCGCAACTGATATATATTTGTAACATGGCTATTATTTGTGCGAGATTGTGGATACAAAGGCATGACTTCTAAAATATCAGTGCTAGATGGGGACCTTGGCGTTAGAGAAACATTTCTGATGACTGCTGCATGTGTCATGTTCGTGGCATGATTGTTGTTTAAAGTAGGGCCTATACTATCTGGCTGGCCATTGTCCACAGAAGATCTATGGACAACACTTGCTTGCAAGGTTTGCCTTCCATGGGGCAAAGGTGACAATCCTGCTACAGGAAAAGGGACAGCATCATGGGCATTATTCTTCGATTGAATTTTGTTTTGTAATGTTTGAAATAGTAATGATGCTCTACGGCATCTAAAAGCATAAATTCCTTCTCCTGTATCACATCTTCTCCCTAAAAAAATAGAAAATGAAACATTAATAGCAGTTACGCATTTTAAATATAAAAACACAATTTAAGAAAGATTGTTAATATGAAAGCAATTATTTGGCAAAATTTCCATTTCAGTTTTAAAATAGATCATGGGTTCTATAAGCATTATCATTTCTCCTGGGGTTTATGTATCACAGAAGTCTAAGCTCAACTTAATAACCTTGAATTGAACCTTATAATTTATTGATTTAAGGGAATATGTATAGTTCTTATTTTCATACTATAATTTGAATTTTATTTTATTTTCGATTATATGTGACTTACTTTATACAAAAAAAACTCAAAACCTAAACATTCTACATGATCATGAACCTCAAAATATGAAAAACATATGTCCGATTCACTGGATACTAATACAAAAACTAGAAGAACAAAGTATTATTGTACAATTTAAGTACCGACCCTAAATTGACAAAGCCATTAAACACCGGCAATTTTATTTTAAAAAATACAAAAAAATAATTAGTTAAATAAGAAAAAAAAACAACTACAATTTATTTCATTGCAGATATCATAATTGTAGTCGTTAGGCATTCGGATAGAGGGCCGTGAGACGGTTGGCTGCGCGGAATACCACACCAGGCGCTGACCGTTCTCGAGGAGAGGCTCCGGCGGCTTTTTACACACTGCCTCCGTACCGGCCACTTCCCGGTAATATGAAGACGAGCATAAGGCGTGCTCCTGCACAAACGGGGGACCTTCAGACTCACCATCGGCCTATACGCCGATATATCTGCTGAACGAAGCGGGTAAGCTCTTCCTCATTATATCCGCTCGTATCAGCGGACATTCGGTGTGCAACGGCGGAAAGGCGGAAGGTAACCCTCCGTAACAAAAAAAAAAGTCATTCGGATAATCGAAAATCCGGATAATCGTATCTATAAAGAGAAGCGTGTTTCATGCATATCTAGGTATAATGTAATGTGTTTACTAAGAAATTATTAAGAGACATAAATATAGGTTACATACATTTTCTAAACTTGGACTGAATCATAAAATAAAATATTAGAGTAATCTGCCCTTGGCAACCATTATAGAAAAATTAATAGTTTAATATGGTTTCAAATATTTGGTAATTGCCATTTAATGTATGTGACTTTTATAGTTCTGTAGCTAGAGTGAAACCACGGCCCAATTACTAATACACTGCTGTCCATCTGTCTGTCATCATGCAGTATCTCATGATCCTTGATAGCTAGACAGTTGAAATTTACACTAATTATGTATATTTGTGGCCGCTATAACGACAAATACTGAATACTTTTTTTGAAACAGAGAGTGAGATAACTTTTAATTATTTAATATAACTGGTCACAATTGGTTGTCCAGATAATCGGGAATCCAGATTTCTACTGTAATATAAATGCAAGGTTTGCAAAACTGGATTCTTTGGGTTTTTTTCGAAACAGTTCTATTATAAAATAGTACATCCTTATACTTCTAGTCCTTAAACTGTTTGCCCTATGATTCACCATTTCTGAGGAAAAGCAATTCTGTGTTTAGTAATTTTTTATTTCCCATAATATTCAAAATGCCTATTTAAAACATCAGTTATTGATTAATTAGAGAATAAAAAATGGGGAATAAAAAATTTGGAAAACATTGCCTCGTAATAGTTTCTAGCCTTTCTGGTTTTGATCTTTCTTCTATAAAACCTACACTATGAACATCTTAATCGTCTTTAACAATAATTTAGAAAAATCTAGGGGCACAAGTGATTTATAAAGCTTTACTTTTTTTTAAGTAATTATACACAAATTTTAAAATATGAAACTTGCAATTAAAAATTTCATTATGAACATTTCGTTGTGATTAAATCACTGTGACATCATTAATATCCTATATTATATCATAAATCTTCCTTATAAACTTATTTTTCAGAAATAATTACTTGCAATAAATTGACCGATCTCTTTGAGCTAATCTTTGCCATCTTTTTAGTCTTAATCCTTAGCAATTTTTGTGGATAGTATATCTTTTTTTTTTTTTTTTTTTATTCGATATATAAAGAAGCTCGTGATTTGTGCAGAAAAACAGCAAGGAGGAAAAAGCGGATCCTTGAAAACAACCGGATTAGAGAATTAGAAAGTTCACGCATGAACAATCGTAGTAGAGCCTTCTACAAAAGGGTTAATGCTCTTCGTAGTGGGTATCAACCACGTACAGGTACAATAAAGAACACGAACGGCGAGGCCCTTACCGAAAAAGACGAGGTTGTGAACAGATAGAAAGAGCACTTCCAACAGCTCCTACGACCTACGCGTC